>PITA01000392.1:84511-158061 GCA_004023965.1 Spilogale gracilis | reverse complement strand
ATAAAGAAGATATTAATGAGCTCATCATCTTGTCATTTTACCGGTAATCTTCCTTCGCATCCAGCTTTCACCTAGGCCTGGATGCTCCTTTCACTTCAGTACATCAAGCTTTGAAAGAGTTTAATGACTGTGGAGTTTGAAGTATTGAAATGAGACTGAAGACATAAATGTTTTCTTTAACCCAGATCTAACTCATACATTTTTTCTTTAATTTTGTAACAAGAGAAATGAATTAAATGGGTTTTTCCATTTATGGTTCCCCCCCCATTTAAATAAATGACTGTGCATTTCTCAACTTTTCCCCTCTATTTTCCTACACACCCCCTTCTCTAATTTAACTTTATATAATTGGGGAGTGGATCGCAAAAAATGCTCAATTTCTCTGCATCACGTTTGCAGAGATAATCATGAATCTCTGCAAAGATAATCATGAAACTAGGTACTTCTGCTGCACCAAACATCATAAATATTAATGAAGCAATACGCGCAAATCCTTGAAAATGAATCCTAAAGTTCTTTACCCAAGATAAGATAATGTATTATTCTGATAAAAGCACACCAAAATGGCGTTGACTATGTGTTCTTATAACAGTTGTTATGTTTTGAGATGCACGTAATAGAAAAGTTTCAGGTCTGGTCAACCAGGTTATTTAGTTATTTAGTTAGTTTTAAAGATCTTATTTATTTATTTGACAGAGAGAAACACAGCCAGACAGGGAACACAAGCAGGGGGAGTGAGAGAGAGAGAAGCAGGCTTCCCACTGAGCAGGGAGCCCAATGCAGGACCAGAACTCTGGGACCATGACCCAAGCCAAAGGCAGATGCCCAATGACTGAGCCATCCAGGCATCCCAAACCCAGGTTGTTTATTAATTCGTGTAACTGAAGACCCACAAGGATAAACTTCAGATGCGATTTAGTCAAGGTTCACGCCCTACTTCTCTGTGATTGATTCTTTAGGTTCTGTCCTATGTGTTTCAGCTTTATCTCAGCACCCCCGAGTATGTGGAAGGTTATAGCACTCCTACGTATATTCTACCTCATTCACATGAGGGTGAAAGAAGGCATCTGCTCTCACAGGTGTCAAAAGGAAAGGTATGAGCTCAATTCCAATTGGTTTCCTCTTCGTGACATGATTGCTTCTCATCCAATCCCTGGGGGTCACACGTGGATTGGTTTCTGCCTGGATTCCTTAGCCATCCAAGAAAGCATACTGTGGTCAAGGGATAAGGGATTGTTCTGATTGCCTCAGAACAACCAGGGCTCACCTCTGGGGTTGGGGAGAGGATGACACAATTCAAATCACACAGCAGCTGCACAATAAAGGAAGGACAAGGTGGATATTGAGACGTCAAACAAATCTCCACTAAAACTCAGTTATCGCCATCAGCTCACATAAGGCATTTGAGTAAAAGGAGTACTTAAGTGTGAAATCTGCTGATACCAAAGATGAGAGATAAAGTAATGATGTACTCATATTCTTGCTCTACTCTTCTATTAAGAAAGAAAAAAAAAGATTCAGTGAGATTCTATTAGCTGAAAGCAACCAATATATTTTCTATCATTCCTTTCATGGTACCTGTGAAATATTTAAGTGTAAATCTCCTATATCACAATAAATGGATCAGATACATTTCACTTAACTTTGAAATATTTGCTACTAGCACTCATTTGGGAAAGAATTGTCAAGGCTTTAAGTCCCTTGACATTCTCTAACAGTGCCCCCGAAAGCCCCCTCAAATCAATAGAACATGTAAGTAAAAGCAATGTGCTTTCTGGGCAAACATGATACCAAGATAAGCCACCTGCCTTCAAACAAGATTGCTTGCCTCCACCTCTGTTACATAGAGTCTGGATTTGGGCCAGGCTGTGGCAGAGGCACAGCAGTAAATGCTTTAGATACATTATCACATTATTACATTATCACATATACATTATCACAGACATACGTCTTCGAAGAGGAGTCTTGAGAAATTGGCCCAGATCAAGTGACAGTCACAACCCCAGGAAATGATGAAGGTGGGCAAAGAGGGGCAGCCATGCACACTTAGCTAATAAATCTAGGGGGAAGAAGGGAGTCACTCAAAGTAAGTGAAGATGTTTTCCTAATTAGTCTGGAGCGTTTGCAGTTTTCTCGTGCAGAAAGGAGTATCATGTCCAAAAATGGAGGGACTTGGCATTCTATAGTCTGTATGTAAAGTGATAGACTTTAAATATTATTTCTAAATTTAAAATTACTTCTTTCTTTAACTACACAAGTTTCATATACCCAAGGGGTTCTTACTGTCCTTGGATAATCATTTAATCTGAGCCCAAAATATTTCTGCTAATTTCTATTATACAAGGGTCTGTAAGAACTCAAATGTCCTTAGACAACTCAAGCACAGAGATAAAAATGGGGCACAGTAATGTTAATACTGAAATTTGACTAAGCATTTATAGCCATTTATTATGAGATTTCAGTTGATAGGGAGTTTCCAGGAGAGTTTCATACATGTTCTCCTCCTTCCTCTAACATACTGGCATCTCTTACCACAAAGCTGCATCCGGGTGATGGATTGCTCACCAGTGTTACCAGCATCCTTATGGAAAATACCACTCTTCTGGGGTTAATGACATCGATTACATTCAGGCTTTCTTGCGCCAGATACATTGTGGAAAAGTTTGATACCATTACTTTGTATCAAAAGCACAAGCTCCAGACTCAAACAGCCTGGGGTTCAGATCCAACAAACAAAGAAGAACACTGTTATTTCATAGAGAAGAAGGAGGAAATTGGAAATATTTGCTTTGAAGGGAAGTCCATTGAAGAGTTCAGGGTAATGACGGTTTCTCTGTGGCTGGGTTACAGAGGTAGTCTACTATGCCTACTATGGAACCCTACCCAGGAACCTCATGTATGCTGTATTGAATCCTCATAACCGCAACTCAGATAATATTTTGCCACCTGTTAGCTGTGTGAGAGTTGGTGAACTGCATCGCTCCTGCGCCTCTACGGTCTCATCTATAAATTGCAAAAAAAAACAATCAAGTGATACCTTACAATCAAAGTGTTTAGCACTTAACTAGTTGCCATTCAACTAAGGACCAGGGAAAGTAGTCCTTTAAAGATAAGACTGGGTCACAGATCGGATACCACATTTGTCTCTTTCTCTGCTCCTCTTAACTATAGCTCCTTAAGTCACCTCATGTCTGATAATTTCTTGAGAAATATATGGCTTTCAAACATTCTCAGAGATAACATGCTAACATGCTTTCTGCTCAAGAGATTGAACCAGTCTTTATGAATAAAGTCTAGAGTTTTAAATTCTTGAAAACCACAAATAGAAAAATCAAGGTTCTGGGTGCCTGGGTGGCTCAGTGGGTTAAAGCTTCTGCCTTTGGCTCAGGTCATGATCTCATGGTCCTGGGATCGAGGCCCGCATCAGGCTCTCTGCTCAGCAGGGAGCCTGCTTCCTCCTCTCTCTCTACCTGCCTCTCTGCCTACTTGTGATGATCTCTCTCTCTGTCAAATAAATAAATAAAATATTTAAAAAAAAAAAAGAAAAATCAAGGTTATTTTAAAATTTCTGTTTGTGGCTCTATTGGTTAAGTGTCTGCCTTTGGCTCAGGTCAGGATCCTGCGGTGCTGGGATTGAGTCCCACATGGGGCGCCTCCTGCTGTGCGGGAAATCTGCGTCTGCCACTCACCCTGCTTGCACGCTCCTCACCCCTCATCAAATAAATACATAAAATCTTAAAGAAATAATAAATAAAACTTAAAAAGAATTCTGTTCGTGACAAAGACACGGATTACCAAAGATGATGATAGCGGGTTAGGTTAGAGTCCTGCAGCTTGGGGCTGCATCTCCACCCTGATCCTTATCTTCGGTATGACCTTGAGCAAGTTACTTGAAATTCTTGAGGCTGAGCTTCAGATATCTCATCTACAAAGTGGGGTAATAATGCACCACACCAAGGTTCAGATGATGTACTTTTTTGATGCTGTTTAATACACAATAAATAGATACTATTACCATAAAATTCTGATACCTAGAGGTTAAATGAGTGTCTATAGTGATACTACCCAATGTCTGAGATGGTGATCTGATTATATCTGGGAAAATACAACAAATTTAAAAGATATCTACTGTCAATGCCTCCCCACTGTCCCTTAAAAGACACATTCTTCTTTTTTTCCCACAACCCAGCAACCCTATGGCTCCCTCTCCACCCCCCAGCAACCCTCAGTTTGTTTCCTGAGATTAAGAATATCTTATGGTTTGAAAAGACACATTCTTGCTCATAATTTTATCCCATAACTGAAGGAAGAAAAAAACAAAGGCATGTAACCCTACTTCAGTGAATGACTCCATCCTGGGTTTTGGCTTCCCATCAGTAAACCGGCATGGAGGGAGTTTCCCAGTCGCTGAGCCGTCCACTCCTGTGGGCACCCCACTGCCAGAGCCTAGAAGGTTCCATATGGCGTAATGGCAATCTGCCCCTAGCAGTCACTGGAGAGACGGGGGAACAAATTAAAACCAACTCAATATGTGTAACAGTCAAGGGGCTTTCTTGTATGAATCAAATACAATTTGTAGGAATCCACTGAGCTAGCTTAAAAAGCCCTTCCTACATCGTCAGTTGAATAAAAACATTCCTGTTAGATTTTTCTCAGCTCCAGTCAAAGCTCTATTTAAGTAACAAATGAAATTACTTAATATTATATTAAATAATACCAACTTAATCAGAATAAAAATTGTAAAATAAGAATGAGGAGAAGGAAAAGGAGGAGGAAGGGGCAAGGGGGAGGGAGAGGAGGACAGGGAGGAGGGGAGAGGAGGAGGAACAAGAAAATTGTCCATTAGAGCACCAAACACCCTACGATAGCTTAAGTTTTATCTGATGCTGATGCTAAAGATACAGCTAAACTCTGGAATGCCCCATTCAAAATCAGTTTTCCATGGCAGCTGTTTTACTAAATGTTTTATTTGTGATAATATAATTTAGTTTTGGAGTACATAGTAAACACCATGGTACAAGAGGTCAAGCTAAGTTTCAATTTTTGTTTTGGAAAGACTCAAGAGAGGCTCAGGAAGAATATCTTAATAATGTCCTATTTTTGTGGGCACATTTAACCTTATTTTCAAAAATCCATGGAAACCCTTCTTGGAAAAATTTAGTCAACAAGTTCAACTTATCTTAAAAATATGTTCAGGGCCAGGAAGAGTTTTTAAAATTTATAAGGGCCATAAGTATACTATAAATAAGACCAAATTGAGGTTAAATGAATTTATATGTCTCTATTTAACCTAGAGTTGAAACTGGCCAATAAATTCCATTAAAATAATATTTTGGCGGCTTGATTCAAATTGAGCTAATGGCAAACCGGCAAAAACAGATTTTGTTGGTCCTGGGTCACTATGAAGTAGCTAAATGTCTGCTTTAAATAGTCCCAACTGAATCAAAATTAATTTTTCTTAGACTCAGATAAAATACACTTCCTCTCCTCACTCTGAATATTTGAGTGGCAATTGGAGATGCTAAAATGTAACCAATGTCTTCTTTTCTTCCTCTGACTTCCGTTTGCAGCATTTTGGTCATGAAATCTAAGAGTCTCTGAAGAAAAACTTCATAGAATTTTTTTCTTACCTCAAGCCCTCGCTATCTTCACTGGAATTTCTTGATTTTTGTTTGTTTATATTTTCCTTTCCCATTCACATTGAGCTCATCCAATGAGCCCACTAAGAGCCTGCCTCAAAAGTCCATTTATTTCAGAGCTCCCCACTGCCCTGGTCTCCTTTTCCACAGCCGTCAGTCACCACATTTACCCAGGGGTCCCAATCAGGCAAAGGAGAAACTATCTAGAGTCAAAAATTGGAGTTGGGAAGTGGAACCACCCTGAAGTGCCTCTTGCTTTTTTCTTATAATTTTCTGAAGATCATATTTTAAAAACCACCAACTTAACTAATGAAGAATACATTAGCAAGTCTGGTTAATTTACCATGGCTAACCGTTACTGTGTTAACGAGTTTCAAGCTATCGACTTGACTCTCATTATAGGCTTTGATCTTTGGGGTGTTTGATAGGACTTAAAAACTATAAACCCAACAGGTGTGTGAATGAAGGTATTCATAGAATCATTTTCTAATAAAAAAATAAGCAGAAGCCTTGTTTTCTAACAAAGTGTTTTGGCTTCCCATCAGTAAAACGGCATGGAGGGAGTTTATATATAACTGTAAAATATATACTATATTGCATATATAGTATATATAATAATTAAATATATATAACTGTATATAGTTATAACTGTATAATATATATTATATATTATACATATAACTGTAAAATATATACTATATTGTATATATAGTATATATGATAATTAAATAATAATAAAATATAATAATTAACTAATAAAATAAGTAAATATAACCTATTGCTATGGGATATGTTATATTTACATGGGATTTTTATTCAATACATTTCATTCAGGGGTCCTGTGTGGCTCAGCGGGTTAAGCGACTGCCTTTGGCTCAGGTCACGATCCCAGAGTTCCGGGATTGAGACCCACAGCTCCAGTTTCAGCTACATGGGGAGTCAGCTTCTCCCTCTGACCTTCTCCCCTCTCATGTTCTCTGTTAGTCTCTCTCTCTCTCTCTCTCTCTCTCTTAAATAAGTAAAATCTTTTTTAAAAAATTCATTCAATAAACTTTAAGATATTAAAATGGAAAAATATCTTTCACTAAGATTAAAATTATGTGCTCTATTTTATATGTATATGCATTAAAGAAACCTGAAGGGAATAAACAAAATAATGATAGATTACTTTCTGGAATTGCAGGTGACTTTTCACTCAATGTTAAGTATCCTTTGGCTTATTTTACTACAAATAAGCAAATAAAGAAGAAGGGAGAAGCACAACTCAGTGAGTTATATATATGTGTATATATATATATGTCAGATATAAATATATTAATATATAAAATATATGAAATACAAATAAGAGAAATTGCATTTCCCCTATTTGCTTCAGATAAGCAAGAAGTGGTCAGTGACATTTATATTCTTGTATTTGTTTATACATTCCATGATTTAAGTAATCCTGCCCTACTTCTGGCTACTGTGATCCTGAGGATTACTAAAACCTGGGTAGTTTCTTGATAATTTCCATCTGGAAACCAAATCTTTTGAATTAGTTTAGCAACTGGAATATGAAAATGTAGAAGGAAGGCTCAGATCCTTCTTAGTCACTCATTCTCTTTTGACTCTAAGATTTGTTCTTTCCCACAGTCTGGTTTTGGTGGAGTGGTACATTATCCAGTCACAGAAGATGCTAAGCACAATCTAAATCTTAAGTAATATAGGGCCCCTTATTTTCGTGTGTGGCACTAAGGAACAGGTAATATCTATACTTTCGAATCTGTTAGTCATTTAAACTAAAATTATTAATAATTAACTCTGCCAAATATTGGGCCTGTGGGACCGGAAAACTAAGTAGGACATAAAATGGCGACCCATCAGCCATCTTGGGACTTCCCATTTTCAGAATGCTGCGACAGAATGTATAAAGCCAAAACACCCCCACCCCCACCACCACCACCACCTTATGCATCTGAAAAGACTGCCAAAAACAGAACTTAGGCCGGGGTCTGAAAGCTGAAACCCCATTGCCTAGAAACTCCTGCCAAAAACCTCCAAAAACCATACCCTCAGCCCAACTGATAAAAGTAAGCATGGCCAGACCCAGCGTGTGACTTCCCTGGTCCTTCTTTCTGCTCCACCAGGGAACCTCACCCGAGAGTATCTCCTTAAAACCTACTTAAACCACTTGCTACACGGGGTTCTCTCCTTTACTTGTTCTCTCAAGTTGGTCCTCACAGATGCTGAAAACCTTACACCAAACAACTGCTGTACAATTGCTATGGAAATATTTATATCATGTGTGCCAAGTTCCAACTAGCAAGATCACAGATTAGGGAGAACTGAGAATGGTTTAATAAGAAAAATATTGTCTTATAAAATTCCAAAAATAATTTTAAGCTCTTAGGAAGCAATTGCATTACCATGGAAATACCTATTATTTCCGCATTATATTATTTTCGTATTTCTCCATCTCTGTATTTGTGAGGTAATAGCTCTAGATGCAGCCTTCTTAGAAATGAAAAAAAAGTAGGAAACTACATGATTTAACTCAGATGTTAGAGAAAAAATTATAGTATTACAGATTTTACTTTATTTTTACTCTTAGCATGGATTTAAACATAAAAATTAAAATGTAAGCTAGATGGGTGCTTGGGTGGCTCAGTTGGTTGCATGACTGCCTTTGGCTCAGGTGGAGATCCTAGAGTCTCAGGATCGAGCCCCACATCCTGCTGCCTGCTCAGCATGGGGTCTGTTTCTCCCTCTGACCATCCCCCTCTCATGTTCACTCTCTCTCATTCTCTCTCTCACTCACTCAATAAATAAAATCTTTAAAAAATAAAAAATGTAAGATAATCACAACTGCAAAATCACATTCTGTCTTTGTGCTCTGCTTTCTCCCCAAACAATGGCAAAACCAGACACTCTTCTCAGAAGACCTCATGCTATATCAGCTCTTTTCCAGTAGCTAGATATGTCAAAAATCTAAATGTGTACTCGTAAGTGTTTGCTCACTTGTTATCGCGTATCTCTCATTTACATGTTATTTTCCTTTAATCATTTTGCCCTATGCTAGTTTCTGTTCTGACTTCAGGACCTGTTTTCTCATGTTTCTCCTGTCACTGGGTTTGCATGGGTTTGCAGCCTTATTCCTATATTGTTGAGTAGGTAATAAGTTTCTGGGTCATAGTAACTCTAGGAGTACTTCTTTTGGCTTTCAGAGTGCTCTCTTTCCTGATATTTCCTTAATGGATAGGGTTTTATACCAACTGCCAGAATAAAATGGCATTTTAATCTGCCTCTCAATGTTTTGTGACTTGAAATTCGTTCCCAGGATGGCAAGTGTCTGACCCAAAAAATATGGGTACCGGGGCGCCTGGGTGGCTCAGTTGGTTAAGCGACTGCCTTCGGCTCAGGTCATGATCCCGGAGAGCCGGGATCGAGCCCCACATTGGGCTCCCTGCTCCGCGGGAAGCCTGCTTCTCCCTCTCACTCCCCCTGCTTGTGTTCCCTCTCTGGCTGTGTTTCTCTCTATCAAATAAATAAAATATTAAAAAAATATATATGGGTACCAAATACTATAAATTCAGGCTGAAATACTTGGGCCAGGGAGGATAGAATGCTAAAGAAGCTCTAGCTTCCCATTGGGTCTGGTGCTGATCAAAGTGACTTTTTCCAATTGTCTTTCAAGAAGTTCTTACAGCATCTGGGTCACCGAGGTAGCTCCTATGAGAAAGTAAGATGATCTGGGAAAGTTTCACGCTACCCTGGAAGACTATATCACAAGGTTAATGGTTTTATGCATGAATGAAATATCATTGTGTTTTAAATTAATGAGTCACAAGAGTAATTTAGGGTTTTGGCATTCCAGACCATAGAATTTCTTCTGATCCAATGAGCATGGCAAACATTTCTTCTCCTTCAGATTTCTCCCTAAAAATGTCTTCATTCATTACTTAATTCACAAACCATTACATTTTAATGGTTTCTTTCAAATGGAATAGAAACTATTACATGGGATGAAAACAGACTATTGTGATAGACTGTTGAGCCTGCCTTAACCAAATACCATGGAGGAGGAGGCTCAAATCATCAAGATTTATTCTCTCAGAGTTCTAGAAGCTGGCAAGTCCAAGATCAGAGTACTCCAACATGGTTGGTTTCTAGTGAGATCTCTCTTCTGGGTTTCCAGACAGCTGCCTTCTCAATGTGTCCTCACATGACAGGGAGGGAGCGAAAGGCTCAGGTATCTATTCTTAAAAAGGCACTAATCTCTGGCCTGTCACTGAGCCAGTGGTAAAGTACGTGACTCTCAATTTTAGGATTATGAGTTCAAACCCCAAGATGGTCAAGAAGTCTACTTAAAAAAAAAAAAAAAAGTCACTAATCTCAACAGGAGGGTGCCCTGACTTTGTCTAAACTTAACCACTTCCCAAAGTCTCTATTGTTATGTACCGCAGACTGGATCCTGGCCAAAAACACCAAGCTGTAGTCAAAGACCTGGAGAATCAGATACTTATTTTTACACGTTAGGCTCAGAGGAGAGTAATCTCTCAAGGTCTGAGCCCTGAGCACAAACAAAGGGGATAGTTTATACCCTTGTACTTCCGTTTCTGTGCCACCCTTCGGGCTGTGGATGGTGGGGGCTAAGGGAAAACCTGGAATGGCCCTGGAGTGGGGACTGGGATTCCCCTGCTGGATTGGTCGGCCACCTCAGAACACAGATTTTCCCTATCACTATCTCCAAATACCATCAGATTGGGGATTAAGGCCTTAATATATGAATTTGGGGAGGAAACTATTCAGTTCATAGCACATATCAAAAACCATAATTTTTACTTATGCCACCTTCATCTTCTCTACTTTGTAAGACGTTATTCTGTAATATTTTATATGTCTCATACTGTGAAATACAAATCTGACTCAAAGTTTCTTATAGATGAGTAAATGTGAACTATCTGGCCCTTTTTTGTAGTAGACATCTGGCCTTTTTTTTTTTTTTTCTATTTAAGATTCTATTTATTTGTCAGACAGAGCACAAGCAGGGGGGAAAGCAAGCAGAGGGAGAAGCAGGTTCCCCGCTGAGTGAGGAGCCCAGTGTGGGACTCGAGCCCAGGACCCTGGAATCATGACCTGAGCTGAGGGCAGACGCTCAGCCAACTGAGCCCCCCAGCCATCCCTGGCTCTTTATTCTCAACCCAGAGAATATGTCTATATTTTTTGCTACTGTCTCTTTTCTGAATGTCTCAGTCAGGGTCTGGGCCAGACAGAGGGGGTCTTGCCAGTTATTTAAAGGAAAAATAATTTAACACACAGAATGGCTAACGAGGTACAAAGTTCTTAACTCGTTAACAAAAGGATTAAAAGAATTGGAAGGTACCACGAAGGTGCAATGGCAAAGGCAGCTAATATCCTTAGGCTGTGGAAACAAAGAAGGTAGAGATTATTAAAACTTAGAAACTTGAAAGTGGACGCTTATGGAGATGAAGCTTCTGAGGAAGGGGAGCTTGGAGATCAACTGAGGGCCATGTCTTGGGCTGAAGTCCCAGATGTCTGCACAGGACCTTCTGAATGGCTTGTGCCGAGATCGCTGAGGTACAAGATGACAGAGCTTCTATAAGTGTTGGAGAAGCAGCAAATGAATCACAGCTGCTGCCCCAGAGGAAGACTTGGTGCCACCAGGCTGAGGGTCTCACTAGGGTGACACTCACAGGAAAGAAGGAGTGGGCCCTGCACGGAACTGATGCACGCTGTGCCCACACTGCAGCCGGAACGGAACGGAAGACGGACTTTCACACAGAACACAGAAAAATCAAGGCCCACACTTTTAGACTATAAGCCAAAGGTGACATGATTTGGGCCCAGATTTCCAGTTACGGATCCACCCTTTATTGAAGGGCCAATAAAATTGTTTAAGAAAAAAAAAAACCTACTAGAAAAATATTCCCATTAAATACTTCATCTTGAGTAAGACAGTTTCAGATTGAGCACTCCCATGACTCAGATTTTTATGGGCTGTAAATGGAAACCACTTGAAAGGCATGATTATTGGAGAAATAAAACACTACTAATAAAATACCGTTTTCATGTGTGAAAGTACTGAAATTTAAAAAAGCAATAATCTAGGGTTAGCTAATATTAGTACTCATACTTTGCTAGTGGAATCTAAAAAATTATACCTTTTTTCAGAAGCTCAAAATGTTCAAACAATACTCCTTAAATTTTGACTATATTATGATTCCTGTTTTACCTATGAAAAACTTATTATAAGAACTATCTGCTGTGCATGGCACACAATTTTGTTATATATGTCAACGTATTTCTCTTTTCTTTTTTTAAAGATTTTATTTATTTATTTGGGAGAGAGAGTGTGTGAGTGCACAGGGGAAGGGAGGAGGGGCAGTGTGAGAGGGAGGAGCCAACTCCCATGCTGAGCAGGGAGCCAGATGTGGGGCTTGATCCCAGGACCCTGCTGGGATCATGACCTGAGCCCAAGGAAGACACCCAGGCACCCTTATTTTTCTTCTCTTAATCTCAGCTAAGTCTCCACACGGAAAATGAAAGATTTCAAAGATCTACACAGTCTAAATAGAAGTTCTAACATTTATAAGGAACTTACTAATAATACAGTATCTAAAAAAAGGGGTGCTTGTGTGGCTCTGAGATATATGACCCACCTCAGGAATCTTGGGATGGGGCTTCCCATGGGGAAACTTCAAAGAACCCACCACAGATTTCCCAGGGGCGAAATAATCAGCATTTGGAATCTGCCATGCCCAAGGACTCCAATACAAGATTGTAACTGCACCAGTCCAGTGGAATCCCTGTGTCCTCTAACCTTCTGATGACCCAATCCTTGAGTCAAGGTGGCTTGGTGAATGCAGGGGAAGAAGTAAAAAAGACAGATCAGGCAAGGATGGAAGGGAGAGAGGGAAGGAGGGAGGAGGGAGGGAAGGAAGGATGGGGTAAGGGGGGAAGGAGGGAGGGAAGGAGGCAGACCAGTGCACAAATCCATAGCACCTTCCTTCCTGCTGCAGGTTTTCCTGAGGTAGGGCTGAGCTGGGGAAGAAGAAAAGGTTTAAATCTGATAAGAGATTGACGATAATATATTGGATTGGATTACACTTTCTACTTACTGAAAAATGACACTGTTCATTAATTCCTGAGTGTCGCTGGGAAAACTATGTAATTTCCATCCAAGGAGCAAAGTGAACAATCTGCCAGATAAAGTCAAAAGGAGCATTTAGGGAGAAAAAACAAGGTTCCTTTATGTTTGTGCCTCTTCCCACCCTGCTGATGTCACAAACTGATTACATAAGCATTGTCAAGGAAACGTTTAAAAGTCATTGATTTTTTTTTAAGGGAAAAGAAGCTTCTACTACTACAAAATATTAGAGTTGATTGCAGAAATTTTTTTTTTGTCAAACAACAGGAAATGTCATCAAGGGAAACATTTTAAGAAAATGAAGCTCTTTGCTTTCAGAAATATTTGTTTACAATACCACAGCTATTATTGAATTTTTACCTATATAAATGTGATAAGAGATGAGGCTCAGCCATGAACAAGGCTGTTACAGAAATAAACTATAACCTATTCATACAAAATGAATCACATATACATCTGATTTAAATATCCCAGGGAAATTTCTTTTGGATGACCAAATAGACCTACCAGTGTATCTGATTTTTATCTGGGGTTTGAAGACTATGTGGATTATTTAAATTCAGTAAAATTCACTAAACCATAGGTACAAACACTGAATAAAGAAGAATTAACATTTTGGGGGCTTGTTTTGTTTTGTTTTGTAGTTTTTCCAGTTCTCCAGAGAAGAAAACTGTGGTGATCATGTAACTCCTGGAGACTTAGAAGGAGGGAGGCTGTGATTCCAAGGGCTCTCATCTTGGAAAAAAGTCAGCAAATCAGGACTCTTGAAAGCAGCGAGGGAGCATGTGTCTCTGAAGAGCAACCAAATATCATGCTGGAATTCAAGCTGGGGATCTCTGACGCCTTTAAATAGAAGAAAAGATCTGTATTTGACCCTGAGACTTGAATAGACAAGACGCACAACGGAAGTGCTGATAATAGTGGTGGTAAGATTAATAATAAACACTATTGAGTAATGTGCCATGAACCTTATAAACATCATCTTAATCCTCTCCATAGTTATACAAAGTGGATATTATTCTCTCCATTGGCAGTTAGGTAACTGAATCATGGACAACATAACTGAATTAAATTTTCCAATAACATGTGGCTAGTGAATGATGAATCATGGATTTAGGATTCTCTTTTCTTATACCAAAATTCATACCTTTTATATATTGTACTGGTCATTGTTGCCTTCATTTATGTAACTCATTTAACAAAGAAGTATTTATTACATATCTCTAACCTTTTCATTTGTCGTGGAGAGGGAGCAAAAGGAGAATATTTGGGGAAAGCAAAACTGTAGTTTAGGAATTTTGGTCCATACTCTGTTAGAAAGATTCACAAGAAGACTTAAAAAGGAATGTGTTGCTTTACTTTTGTTTTATACACTTCTGCATGAATAACTTTATTAACTCCTAATGAAACTTAGGGACACCTGGGTGGCTCAGTCATTAAGCATGTGCCTTCAGCTCAGGTCATGATTCTAGAGTCCCCAGATCGGATCAAGCCCAGCATCAGGCTCCCTACTTGGTAGGAAACCTGCTTCTCCCTCTCTCACTCCCCCTGCTTGTGTTCCCTTCTAGCTGTGTTTCTCCCTGTCAAATAAATAAATAAAATCTTTAAAAAAAAAAAAAAAGAAAAAGGAGTTTGGGACCTTTCTGAGATCTTCTGATAAGACTTTTTTTTTAAATCTTGAAATACTTTCTTTTCAACAAAGCCATCTTTGGAGTTAGTCATTACTCTCAACCATCTCTGTCATCTCGACTTCAGATTAATATTTCTCTTCTTTTGGTCCAGACCCTCAAATTTTAAAAGTAGTTTCAAGAAGGAAAGGTTTTTTTTTCCACAATTCAGTTCTCTGAAGAACTTCCATCTCCCACTGGAAGTCAAAGTCCAGGAGTAAAGCAATCACATGCTAGAACTTAAGGGCCAGTGGGAAAGTCATCATGAATACTCATATCGGTAGATCCTATTTATTACAAGCCTGAAAATGCCCAGTCCTAGAGAAGATGGCCTTCTGTGCACACATGTAATTTTTAAAAAGGAAGAGGGCAATATGATGGGGGCTGAGGTTTGATCACCCAAAGTCAGCACAATGAAAACAAATGATAATGAGTAATCGACACTAGAATTCCAATTACCAGATTTTTTTAAAAATTTTATTTATTTATTTGACAGAGAGACACAGTGAGAGAGGGAACACAAGCAGAGGGAGTGAGAGGGAGAAGCAGGCTACCTGCCGAGAAGGGACCCCTATGCGGGGCTGGATCCCGGGACTCTGGGATTATAAGAGTCAACCACCCAAGAGGGCAGTCAGCTGGGAGCCTAGGAATGCCACACCCGTCAAGGAAGACTCTGAGAGACCAGTTCCATGCAAAAGCAAAAGGTTTATTCGAGCATGCTCGGACTCACAGCCTGACCCCAAACCAGTCAGCGGCTGAGAGCCTTGAGTTCTTCCGGGGGTGGCCTTATATAGAACTACATTGTCCGTTACAGCAAAGCCCGAGCATCGACAGCCAATTAGTTTAAAACATCACAGCAGGGTCTGCACGCAGGCAGCCAATCAGTTTACGACAAATCATATACTTTCACCAATCGTCTCTAAAGGGGGATATATGTCCTAATTTGGGCTAGCAAGAGGTACGTGACAAGCTGCATGCGTGCGCGGTCTCACGGAATGGGGAAGTAACCTTTATAGACACATTTCATTTGCTCTCCTTGGGGCCTGGGTTGGGTAACTGCCTGCCGGTTGCTGGGTTTAGATAACAAGATGTGGGTCTGCTCTTACATTCTGGAGGGTGGGGATCTTTACAGCAACCCTTCAGGATCATGACCTGAACTGAAGGCAGACACTTAATGACTGAGACACAGAGGCATCCTCAAATTACCAGATGTTTTAAAGAGATGGGTGCCAATTTTCAATTCCATTTTGAACTGCCACATTACAAAAGAACTATTTTTAGTAAATAAAAGAGGATTGAGGATAAAGTAAAAAGAATTATCTAAGTCATTGGATGACCCCTCATAAACTTCAATCACATCTTCTTCCTCCATTTCTAATTCTCTTGCAGTGTGATTATCTGCAATTCTCTGACCTTCAAAGAGAAACCTGAGTGAATTCAACGAAACGCTGTCTTTGATGGTATGATTCTTTAAGTTTCTTGAGACACGTTATTATTTTCACTTTGAAATGAATCTCACTGCTCATCTGTCCAGGGACTTTGAGTTTAATGTATTGTCCTGCCTTTTTATCCCCCGAGTCCTCAGTTGAAGATTTTGTCTCCTGGTCAGACATGGTGATAGTGACTACACCTGGGATCTTGGCGCAGCAGTGGTCTCAGGTAGGCAGAACCTCGCTCCGGGATTTTCTGTCTCTCTTCTCCAAAGCACAACACCGCAGTGGGGCATGCTTTCCCCTTTTGGTATTACCCTGCCCATGGTTTAGGTTGCTCTCCCTTCTCTCCCCCACCCGAACATGTCCTCATCTGTCAAGTGATCTCTCTTTCTACAACCCCTCTCATCACTTCATTCAGCAGCAGTTTGCTTAGATTTTATGCACAGGGTTCAATAGATATATTCCAAGGTTATCATTTGAAGACATTCCCGTAGGAAAGGAATGCCCAAGCAGCTATGAACATGATGATGTTGTTCTAATCACACAATACAGTTTTGTGCCTTTGATCCACTGATAAAGTCTGGTGTCAACCGCCTCTCCAAAGAGAAACCAAGGACACTCAGGATAATGCAAATCGCACAGCGAGGTTTATTTCCAGTTAGCTGGGGTCCAGGTTTATTTCCAGTTAGCTAGGGTCCAAGCATCTGCCTGGTGCAGGGGGTTTCAGCAAGGACCCTGAATGCAAGGGTCTAGGGGTTTATATACATTTCAAACAGCAAGCATGAGTCACACAGTTCACAAGTCAACCACCCATTCTTAGTTTGCATCTAAATACCTCCCCAGGACCCTCCCTGGATGGGAAATTAAGAGGTTTAACTGGTTGGGCATCTCTCCCAACCTGGCTCGCCTATGTTTTCCTGGGGCCATTTATCCATAACACCTGGAGCTGTTTTTATGAGTAAACAGGATGGCAGCTTGGATTCCAAAACTGGACCTTATATTCCCCCCTTTTTCTTTGGGAATAGGTCAAATCATTGACCCTTTTGCTAAATAAAACCTCTTTTCCAGATCTATACTCCAAACTTAGCAATAGCCAAAAACCCATTAAAATCTGCCATGACCAATTTCAATTACCCAGGAAAAGGTAGAAGAAAAGATTAACAATCAGAACCAATTGCACACAGATGAAAAAATGCTCAACAGTCACTCTCAAACATATAAGGTGACTCAGAAGCTCCCATATCATTAGGAAACAATAAAAGTAACAACAAAGTTATTGTCTTTTGACTTTTAGCTTCAGTCCACGGTCAGCAAGGTCCATCGTCAGTGGCGTCCATCTCTGAAGGTGCGTTTTCATCCTCAGTTCCTTTGTCATGGCACGCGTGAATCCAGGTCCTGATGCCTTCTATTTTTACTGCTGTGGGGGTGGTCAGGATGACAGTAAATGGTCCCTTCCAGTGAGGTTCCAGGTTTTCCAACTGGTGGTGGCATACCCAGACTAAATGTACATAGGATGTGCTCCAGGCCCTAAGGAGGATGAAGGGAAGGAGATCCACCCATCCACCTCTAGTCTCAATTAGAATTAGCTTTGTCAAGGTCTCTTCTGGTTCATTCTCTCTACTTGTCTGGAACTCTGGGGCCTGTAGGCACAGTGTAGCTTCCAATTTGTGCCCACGGCTTTGGCCAATGCTTGTGAGACTGAACTCACAAATGCAGGATCGTTATCTGACCCATCACCAGAAGCAACCCAAACCTAGGAATTATTTCCTCTAGTAGTCTTTTGGCTGTCATCCCTGCCATTTCATGTTTGGTGGAGAAAGCCTCTACCCAGCCTGAAAAAGTACCCACAAAAACTAACATGTACTCGTCCATATTTTCCCTGTTTTATTTCTGTAAAATCTACTTCCCAATAAACTCCTGGTTCCCTACTCCTCTCTTTCTCTTCCTTCCTGGTTCCTCCTGCATTCTTTGCCTGACATTGAGCACATCTTTCTACCACATCCTGAGCCATACACCCTAGCTTGGAGACCTGGAACTGTTTGCACGTCCCTAAATGAAATGCTCTGATGTATTTGGCTTACTAGCTTTTTCCTCCAGTCCTCGAGGAGGAACTATTTCTCCTGTCCTGGATTTAGCCCTATCCCCTTCATAGTCCAATTTTAGCCCATTTTTGTAAATACTTTAAATCTTCTACAAGAAAGAGATGGACTTACCCGCTACCTGGAGCATAACCCTGGGCTCGGCAAGGGTGAGGGGGGTTTCCGAGCCTGGGCTCCGTCAGTCATCGTCCAGTCCCAGCAGCTGGAATGTAGGACTTGCCAGGTCAGAGATTCCTCCGCATTGAGGCGCCGGGGATGCTCTGAGGCCGGGGCGGTTGGATTTCCAGTGGCCCATTATCCGGCATTGAGGGCACACATTTGGTTAGTTCCCTTGGGTTTGGACAATGATGGGCCCTGTGGCCTTCGGTGCCACATTTGAAACAGGCCCCCTTTAGGCGCATGGGGCCCCCTTTGGACATTTGTCTCCTGGAGCCAGGCAGCCACAGGGCAATTACCAAGGTTTGGGTTTGGAGCTGGCTTTGCAGAAGCACTCTGATCTGCTCCCCATCTGCTTTCTCTGCATTTAAGCTTTTCTTTCCATTGACCATCTCCTATCTGCCTCTTCCCACTTCATGTAATGCCAAAACCTTAACTATTTGCCTAGTCTGCCTTTCATCCCCCTGTTGTTGAGCACCTCTTCTGCTATGCTCACTAATTCAGCCAAGTTTTCCTTCTGTCTGAGTCTGACTGGCTAGTAAAGGCCAGGTTAATTGCTCTCCGGTTTTGGGGTGCCTCAGAGTCGATCGGGCTGTACATTTTATAGGCTTCAATAAGCCTTTCCATAAAAGCCCCTGGGGACTCATCCTTACTTTGAGTCATCATACGAATCTTAGATAAACTTATGGCCTTCTTAGAGCGGCCCGGGGTCCCCGCAACAGAGCCTGGTGGTAGAAATGGAGACTCTCCCTACCTTTACATGAATCTCCTTGCAGATGAAACTTGTTCTGCAAGATGATCACAATTGTAAAAGCTCAGAAACAGACATTGTCAATGATCCAATTTGAGATTTACCACAATAGGATTGATAAGGAAGCATAACATTTTGATGATCTTGTACTACTACATTAAAACTTTAGGTAGGACACATTACCTCCAGAATAGTTATAGCACCCATTTAAATGTAACCCAAGACTTCCTCATTTATTTAACAGTACTTCCCAAGCTACTTAGTAAACCAAATGAGAGGCCCAATAAATTAAGAAGACTTCATTTATGATTTAAATCTCGGGAAGTACAGTCTTAGAGTTTTAAAGCACAAGCCTAAATAGGATTAAATGTAAATCACAGAAACTGGTTTTTCCAGCAGGCAAAGAGAAATCCTATTTACATTTTCTTATCAAGAGCAGACCCACAATGGGAGAAAACCTGGACCTTTGAACAAAGAGAAAGCAGAGTTTCAATCTTATACTTTAAAACCCATTCATTTCAATCTTGGTCCCTACCGACCACAATTAAAATTCCATTCCAATGTTTCCCCTCCACAAACCTTTATACAACTTTCCTTTGCATTCAGATTTTGTCCCACGCTATTTCTTTCCAAACAATCATCTCACTTAGGACACTACCTTCTTTTACCGTCAACAAAAATGAATTCCCATTATCTTTTTACTAATCTCCTACTTTTCCACATACAGAGTTGTTTTCCTTATTTCCATCAGTCTGAGTTACAATCAGCAGAATTTTGTCCTCTTTAGAAACCTTAATCTCCAGTGAAGACTAAGGAGTAACCTATTGTAAACTCTTACACCAGAATTCAGTTTTCGGCATTGGGCCGCACATCGGAGCCGCCTGCTCCTGCTGGGAAGAGCCACGGGGGCCTGGGAACCTCTGGCATGGGCTGCAACACCCGTGTAGGGCCCATCTCACCTCAGCTGTGGCCGTTTCGCTCCCGCTGCCCATAAGTGCACAATCTGGGACAGTGGGTTCACTGGGCTTCCCTCCCATTGTGAACGGTGTCGCAGACAAAGGGTGGGGCACTCTCAGATGCTGTCCTGCTCCCATCCCTCACGGGGAATGGGAACTTTGGGACATCTTAGCTAAGGTCTATCCATATAAACCCTGGACCAGGGGGGATGGAGGTAAACGATCGTTATGCTGGATGATGCCCCACGAGACTCAGGGTGCAGCCCATTCAGACTCCGAAGCCAAAGCGGTGGAGCCTTACAGACACACTCACACACTCAGGCACTCGTCACATTCAGACAGGTTGAACACCCCACCTGGGTGCCCTTACTAATAGGGGGGTGATCAGGCCCTCTTTAACTGCCTATGCTAGAGGACTCAAACCCAAACCCCTCCAGATAGGGCACTTGAACCCCCGCAGGTAAGGGACTCGAACTCCTTCAGATAGGGACCTCCAGTCCTTCCCTGTGAGAACTTCTAAGTTCTCCAGACAGAGGTGACCAATCCTCCTTCCGCAGTCCTTTCAGTTAAACCTTGGTATCCGGGTCGTCAGTTCTCCTTGAGAAAGGGTCTTATCCCGGACGAGAAGCCCCCAAATGATAAAGTCCAGTGTTGACTGCCTCCCTAAAGAGGAACTGAGGACCCTCAGGATAATGCAAATCGCACAGTGAGGTTTATTTCCAGCTAGCTGGGGTCCAAGCATCTGCCTGGTGCAGGGGGTTTCAGCAAGGACCCCGAATGCAAGGGTCTAGGGGTTTATATACATTTCAAACAGCAAGCATGTGTCACACAGTTCACAAGTCAACCACCCATTCTTAGTTTGCATCTAAATACCTCCCCTGGACCCACCTTGGATGGGAAATTAAGGGGTTTAACTGGTTGGGCATCTCTCCCAACCTGGCTTGCCTTTGTTTTCCAGGGGCCATTTATCCATAACACCTGGAGCAGTTTTTATGCGTAAACAGGATGGCGGCTTGAATTCCAAAACTAGACCTTACACTACTAACTTCGGAAAGATCTGGTAAACAATGAGCACAAGTATAGGAAGGAAAGGGAAAGGATGATGGGCAGGAACTAAGACTTTAAAAAAAAAATCTGTTGTGGGGTCCTGGGATGGCTCTGTCCATTAAGTGTCTGACTTTGGCCTTCAGCTCAGGTCCTGATCTCAGGGTCCTGGGATTGAGCCCCTGAATGGGCCCCATGCTAAGCGGCAGCTGAGGGTGGAGGGGATGAAGGTACTGGTTGTCCCTCTTCCTCTGCCCCTCCCCTGATTGCACACATGCTTTCACATAAAGAAATAATTTTTTTAAAAAAATCCATTGTGCTCTAAACAAAGTGATAAGTGCTTTATACTTCATTTCATCAAACCATAACTCTTGCTGCCAATATCAATATCATCTTTAACATCAGAGTAAATGGAGGCTCAGAGAGTAACTTGCTCAAGTTCATGTAGCTAGGAAGTGGTGGGGGCTGGGTCTAAAACTGAGTCTGTCTGACTGCAAGGCATTCTTTCCACTACGTGAGAACATGTATTCCAAAGGATCTGTACTCTGCTTTACAGCAGGTCAAGAAAGGTTCGTGGAGAGCATATAAATCTAAGAGTTGTTTCCAATTTAAAACATGATAATGAAATCTGGGGAGTTTTAGGAAGAACCAGTAGGAAACTAGGAAACTGTCTTCCAACCAAATAAAGGGCCACATACCAGGAACAATGACATGAGGCATTTCCTCCTCCTCCTCCTTTTTCTTCTCATTATTATTATTAATTATTAGAGTTTGTGGTAATGATAAATGGTTGAGTCACAATGGTCACTTCTTGCTTTCCTGTTCTATGCTAAAGGGACCCCATAGTTATATAACTAGATAGTAGTTCCCCTTCTTTATACTACAAGACTTTTAGTTTTATCTGCATCCTAGATGAACAGAATCCCAGGAGGGAAGACATGGATATTGATTCAGATTATCCTAAGTGTTAACAAGCATAAAGCATGAAGGTGAAGCGTACAAAGAAGAAACACTGAAACTTGAAAGCAAAGTCAAATCCTAGCGTACTGCCAGGAAGATGAACAAAGGACACAAAGTAGACAGAGCACACCAGAGAAGGAATGTTTAAAATAGAGTGAAGGACTGAGATTTTGGTACACTAAACTGAGCCCATAGAACAGTTGTTTTCAACAAAGCTGAGACATGCAGCTGATAGTGTTCATTGGAACCATCTTTTATCCCTACTCCCCACCCCAACCCACAACACGGGAGGAGACCCACTGCTCCAGAGCACAGGCAGATGTGCTATTGACAGCACGTGCCTTGAATGTGTCTTCATGACTCATCTGTTAAAATCAGCTGTCATGCATATCACAAGTAAATTTTTTATGACGACAAATGAATTACTAAAGTTTAAAGGATTTAGTTTTTTGTAGAGAAGACTTTTTATTGACACAGAACCTACACAAAGAAATGTATGCAGATCAAAAGGCTATACAGCATAATTGTTTCCAAAATGAACATACCCAAGTAACCAATACCCACATCAGGAGATAAATGTTATCAAATCTCCCACTTTGTGCCTCCTCCCAGTCACTGTCCGTCCTGGTAACCACTACGTTGATTGTCCCTCTTCCTCTGCCCCTCCCCTGATTGTCCCTTTCTTTCTTTCTTTCTTTCTTTCTTTCTTTCTTTCTTTCTTTCTTTCTTTCTTTCTTTCTTTCTTTCTTTCTTTCTTCCTTCCTTCCTTCCTTCCTTCCTTCCTTCCTTTCTTTCTTTCTTTCTTTCTTTCTTTCTTTCTTTCTTTCTTTCTTTCTTTCTTTTGTTAGAGAGAGAGTGTGTGTGCCCACGAGCTAGGGGCAGAGGGAGAGGGAGAGAGAATCTTAAGCAGGCTCCATTCTCAGCACATAGCCCCAAGTGGGGCTCGATCTCACAACCCTAACATCATGACCTGAGCTGAAATCAAGAGTCTCATGCTTAACCGACTGAGTCACCCAGGTGCCCCTACTGTGTAGTTTTCTAACTCTGTGATTAAGTCTGCTTTGTCCTTAAACTTTATACAAATGGAACCATTTAAAATGATTAATTTGTGTTTGCCTTTTTTCATTCAACATTGTTTTAGAATACTATCAATGTGCTGAGTATAGCAATAATTTGTTCTTTCTTGTTTTTTTTTTTTTATATTTCATTGTATGAATATACCATAGTGTATTTGTTACATTATTAATAGATACAGTTTTTGGTTTGCTTTGTTGTGTTTTTTTTACAGATTTAATACCAAGAGTGCTATGGGTATACATATCTTTTGGTATATTCTTTAGAGAGGAATTGCTGATCCTAAGATTTACTGGCTTTGACTTTAAATAATAGTCCCAGAGAAGTCTCCTAAAGTGGTTATGTACCTGATTGCCGCCCTGCACTGCAGTGCTTGAAAATTCCAGTTGCAGGGGGTGCCTGGGTGGCCCAATCATTTGGGCATTTGCCTTCAGCTCAGGTCATGATCACAGGATCCAGCCCCACATTGGGTTCCTTGCTCCACAGAGAGTCTGCTTCTCCCTCTCCTTTTGCCTCCCTCCCCTGTCCGTGTGCTTGTGCTCTCTCTCCTTCTCTATCTCAAATAAATAAAATCTTTTTTAAAGTTTTTTAAAATGTACTTATTTGAGAGAAACAGAGAGATAAAAAGCACATACAGGCACAACAGAAGGCAGAGGGAGAAGGAGAAGTAGGATCTCTGCCAAGCAGGGAGCACAACACCAGGCTCGATCCCAGAATTCCAGGATCACAACCTGAGCCGAAGGCAGCCACTTCACCAACTGAGCCACCCAGGCACCCAATAAAGTTTTTTATTAATTACAGTCGTTCCACATTACCAGAAATGCTTGATATTGCTAATCATTTCCATTTTAGCCTTCCTGTTTAGTGCTGCCAGATAAAATGCAGAACTTCCATTTATTTGAAATATTTGGAACATACTTATACTAAGAGATTATTCATTATCTGAAATTCAGATATATCTAGGAATTTCATATTTTTCTTTGCTGAATTTGGAAAAATCTCTCCTGCTGCATGTATAGTGATATCTCACTGGTATTAATCTGCATTTCCCTGTTGAACATTTTTTCCTAAGTATTTTGGCCATTTGGATATCCTCTCTTGTGATGTTCCTGTTTGACTCTTTTGCCCATTTTTCTGTTAGAGGGCTCATATTTTTCTTGTTAAGGGTTTTTCAATAGTCTCTGTTTATATTCCTTATAAAATAAGTAAGTTGTAAGTATTTTCTCCCAGGATCATAATGGTATCTTTTGATAAACAAAGTTTTTGGTTTCAAATAGTCCAATTTCCTCAAATTTTTCTCTTCTCCAATAGTGACTTTTCTGTACTGCTTAGGAAATCTTTTATTGCCCAAAGACATAAAAAATTATTTTAATTTTTTCCAGAATCTTTGTTGTATTACCTTTCATATTTAGATCAGCAATCCATCTGAAATCCTTCTGAGGCAGGTAATCATTTTTTTTCCCCAAACAGATCATTTTTGTAGTTCAAGACACAAATTTTAATACAGTAAATTTGTTAATAATGTTACCCACGTTTATATTTAAATATGCTTTTTTGGATGAGAGAGAAAGAAGTGAAGTTGTTGTTATTTGCAGAGTATTACAAATAGTTCTAGATTTGCCCAATGGAATATCCTATATATGTCTGTTTTATTAATCATATGTTGAGACAAAGGGGGTTTAAACAGCATATAGATCTTTAGCATTGAATAACAAGGAAACTTTTTCAAAGTACTAGAAAATTTCTCTCGCATTTCCTTTCACATGAGTCCCAGACTATTTGCTTACAAAGACTTTCAGATCTAACGCATCTTTGTTTCCATAAACCTTGAAAAATCTAGGGAAAAAAAATATTTTTACCTGAAATTCTAAAATGTACAGAGGTGACTCTCCATTCTAGAAATTACATTCAGGAGTTGCTTCAAGTTAGACAATCATGGTATACAGTTAAAAATGGTGTATTGAACTCTTTGTATTCCAAAGATAAAACCAAAAAGACGTAAAGTACCAAAGAAGGTATTATTCACATGGCCAAAGACAAATGGAAAGAGATAATAAAGGATAGGTGATTTGGGGTGCCTGGGTGACTCAGAGGGTTAACCCTCTGCCTTTGGCTCAAGTCATGGTCCCAGGGTCCTGGGATCGAGGCTCACATCGGGCTCTCTGCTCGGCATGAAGCCTGCTTCCTCCTCTCTCTCTGCCTGCCTCTCTGCCTATTTGTGATCTAACTGTCAAATAAATAACTAAAACCTTTAAAAAAATAAAAAAGGATAGATGATTTGAATACATATTTACCAAATTAAAAGTAAATAGAGGACTGGTCACTCATGTGAGAAGAATGAGGAAGTTATGATATCCAAACTCAGGATGCTGCAGAAATGCCAAAGACTAGCACTAATGGCAGCAGATAATAGTATAAGAGTGCAGCTTGACTCTAAATGCAGAGAAAAAAACCCATGTCCTTTAACTAAGAACAATTGGAGAATAAGAAAGAGCACCTGAGATTAAAAATAAATAGAAGTAAAAGTGATAAGCAAATGGAGGTAAATTTAGGGAAATCTCATAAGGGCATAAAAGTAGACAAATGGAAGGAAAATAGGAGAGAAAGTAAAATTAGAGGATCAGTCCAGGAGGTACAACATCTACCTAAAGGGAGCTCCAGAAATAGGGCAGACAAGCTAGCATGGTCAATGGTCTGGGTCAAATGATTAATACCAGGACATCCCCATCCTGCGATGTTGGGGATAATGTAGAGCATGAAATAATAGCTGGCTTGCTATAAGGTAACCCGGAGGCCTCTGAGGACAAGGGAAGGTTTTGGAGAAGGGTGTGGGCCTTTGGAATGTGGAGGCCTTCTCGATCACTCTGCCCTGGGAACGCCACAGGGAGTTACCTCCCCAAAGCTTTCTAAGCAGGAGCAGCCACCTTGTGATCTAAGAGAAGTCTGCATTGTCCCCAAGGCTATGTCCTGCAGAACTCGGCAGAATACACAGATTAGCATAGCATATTAGTATTCCGCATCTCTCCCTGTATCTTTCCCAGATCCTCCTAGTTTCAGTAAGAACCCTTCTCACCTCATGAGTCTGAGAAACAGTGATGAAGATTTGTGATTATCCTGAAGGACCAATAAAGGCAGAAGCAGAGAAGGGCGAAGGGTCTTCATCTCTGAGCGTTGATCCCCCCACCTCCTCCTCTCTTTCACAGCAAAATTTGGGCTAATCTTTCATCCATAGGTACAGTGATTGCCGGCCAGACCCAGCAGGTAGTGATCCCAAAATGACCATCTTGTAAAAGACATCCTACCGGCCACCCGAAAATGAGAAGTCTACGCACAGTAAGTTGTCACCAGCTCACCACCAAGTTCGGGGAAGTTTCAGGCTTGGGTATTTTTATGGAATGAAAAATTTTCTAAGAACTCGGGATATGGGGGGAAACCTTTCTTGAACAGACACAGTATATTAGGTTTTAAAGGAACTTTAAAGGCTAACAGTGCTATTCCAAATGAGAAACAGCTCCTTAAGATGAGTGGGGCCTGAGCAACAGAGGACCAAGTTCAGGGTATGTTAGAGGTTGTTGTTGAGCAGAACCATGATTCTTTAACTGGAGAACTTGAGATTTAGAATTATGGGAGAATTGGAAAGAACTTGAAATGTTGCCAAAAACAAGGTAAAAGGGTGTCCCTTGCTTCCCTTACTATATGGTGTCACTCAGGCCTGCCCGGCCCTTCACATACTGAGGACACTTCAAAACATCTCTAAAGAAAAAGAAGGACAATCTAAGACTCCTTCAGCTCCCCAGTTAGCCCTTTAACTTCTTAAGTTAGACCCAAGAAAGAGGAAAATCTCCTTCCTCCCCCCACTAGGAAGTTCTACCACTTCCCCCCCTTCACTCCCCTCTTAGTCGATCCTTCCTTCCTGGTGGCTACATCTGGGAAGTGATTCTTACAGGGGATCATTTCCTAAGGAGGTTGGCTATAAAGATTACATGTGTTGGAATGTTGCTTAGACAATGATGTAGTTCTACAATCTTTACTATTTTTTTATCCGTATTCTCTAGTAACTATTTAAGCTACAAAATTGGATAATTTCCCCCTTGCAAAACTTCTAGTGTTTTCCATGGGTTAAAAACAGCATGTTCTTCAAAACAAGGTCAAATAAGGCATGACCTTCAAATACATGGTATTTTGGTCCATACATCAGCACCCATTGTTTTCTAGAATGTGATGGGGAACTGTGTGTGTAGGGGGAGGGAGGACAGGCTTCTCTCCTGTGGGTGCCTATATCAGTGGCAGTAGTCAGCGATTTTGTTCTGGGGATCCTTCCAGTCACTTTGACACCAGGAACCTCTGACATATCTCTAGTGGGATGCCACCTGGAAGTCAGGGATTTTCTAGGTAATGGACCTTCTCTTTTCTTCAGTTCCCAAGGACTCTTCCTTGGGATACCTTTTAACCCACTAGAAACAACTCACTTTGCAAAATTTAGGAAAGGATTGATGATCTGTAACATTGCATGGCCTCAGTGGGATCTGTTAGATCTCTTTTGTCTGTAAGAAAAGATAAATGGACCTAGGGTGGCCATTGCTCTTACCTAGGCCTTCGTTGTGCTACACCAGGACCCCAATCGAAGGGCCTTGCAGAATGTGTTTGCCTGACTGTGTTTGGTTAGTAAACTCCCTCCTGACATATTGGATGACAGTTATCTAAATAGGCCTCCTCAAAGTAAATCCATGTAACTGAAGGAAACACAGGCCATCCCAGACGAAGGGGACTCTTGACTCTCCGTGTCTCCATTCTTAATAGATGTGAGGGCTTCTCCATTCATTTCTTGGGTTAAGGGCTATAGGTTAAGATGCCATCTGTGTTTAGATCTGCCTCAGGACAGGGACTTTAGGAATATTCCCAGGAAGTTGTCGAAACTCCCTCTGTTTCAGGGAAATTCCCGTCCTTTCTCTCTGTCCTCTCTCTCTTATTCTGTCCTGTCCTCTCTGGCCCAACATGGACTACCTAGTCCCCCTTGTTGGTGGGAAAACATGGCATTTGCTCCTTCTGTTGGAGCTGATGAGCTCTAGAACCAGGAACCCTTTCTCTGCCTTCTGGCAGCACTTGGCCTCTCCTGTCTTCCTCCTCCCTTCTCCTCTCTCTCTCTCTTCCCCTTCTTTTGTTTCCCTCCCCCTTCTACTGTCTCCATAACCCCTTCTCCTGTCTAGATTTCCCTACCAGTGTCTCAGGTGAAAATTGACAATGGGGAGGATCGAAGTGGAACATAATTCGGTATTTGAACTAAGTTAACTTTGTCAGTTAAGATAGACCTGTTTCTGAGCATTGATCCCTTGCCTTTCTCTTTCACAGCAAAGTTTGGAGTAACCTTTCATCTGTCAGTACAGGGATTGCTGGCCATTCCCAACACTGTGAGTCTCCAGACTGAAACCCACTCTTCCCAACACATTCACTCCAAGACTTTTCACTGGGGAAGTTTAAAACCCCAGGGATCAAAAAAGAATTCTAGTCACTTGAGGACAGAGTGGGTAACCATTAAAAAATAGGAGTATTCAAATGTTGAGAAAGGATAATTGGAAGGCAGGCAGGGACAAGGGGCCTTCACCTTAATGTGAAACTACCCTTAAAAAGATTTCACATCACCCTCAAAAGCCTGATGCGATGACAGTGCAGGGAGGATAAATTGGATTAAAACAGCCTGCTAACAAGCCCATACAAACCCCTAGACTTAGAAACTCCAGTGGCAGCCGTCTCAGGTCCTCTCCTTCCTCAGGAACTTCGTGCTCTATCGTTCAATAAACTTTACTCTCACACAATAAATCTTGATACGTCTTGATTTGCTGCCCACCAGTCCATCTGGTCTACCTCCTTCATTCTTCAAAGCCAGTGGCCAAGAACCTCAGGCACCACCAAAGGAAAAGAAATCCTATAACCTTATCAACTGATTTTTTTTTTCTACCAGTAACCCTGAATGCTGGAAGACAGTGAGGCAAAGTCTTCAACATTCCAGGGGATATATATAGAGAGATATGTATATCTATATCTATATCTATATCTATATCTATATCTATATCTATATCTATCTATCTATGTGTATATATATATATGTATATATATATATATATATTTTTTTTACTTTAGTTGTATACTAAGCTAACCCATAAATCAGTGTGTGGATTAATAAAGAGAATTTTACATAGGCAAAGCTTGAAAAATTAAAAACTATACAATATATTTTTTTAAGATTTTATTTATTTATTTGACAGAAACACAGCTAGAGAGGGAACACAAGCAGGGGGAATGAGAGAGGGAGAAGCAGGCTTCCCGCTGAGCAGGGAGCCAGATGTGGGACTTGATCCTGGGTCTCCAGGATCATGACCTAAGGCGAAGGCAGTCGCTTAACCAACTGAGCCACCCAGGGCCCTCTATACAATATTTTTTAGTAAAATAAGTTAATTAGAAATAAGGAAAGGCATGAGATGAGATTTAAAAAAAAAAAAAGATTCAAAACAGGAAACTAAAAAGCAAGTCCTGCAATGACAGCTCTGTCAGGCCTAGAAACAAGTGGAAGGGGAAGTCCAAGGGGACACATGTGACTAAGAGATACTTTGATGTGTTTGAACTTCTGGTAAATCTACCGATAGATGTTTGATATATCTAGGGGAACATTTGGAAAAATACTAGAGATTGTTATGTTGACAACTAACCAGGAGGTAGAGCTAGGCAGTTATTAAGTCTAAGGCACAAAAAATATATAAGATGTTGAAGAGTTGTATGATAGATCTAAATCCCTCATGTTATAAGAGGATTCCTTCTCTTTCTCTCTTCTATATATATGAAAGCATGTATATAATATTACTGTTTATATATTTATATACAACTCTCTCTATATATATACACACCTACTACCACTATATTATACTGCTACTATTATTACTTGATTTGTCATATATATATGGTATGTAATATGTATGACTATAGAAGGAAATGCTTTAAAAATACCTGAAACCAGGATACCTGTGTGACTCAGTTAAGTGTCTGCCTTTAGCTCAGGTCACGATCCCAGAGTCCTGGGACTGAGCCCCACACCAGGCTCCCTGCTCGGTGGGAAACCCTTTTCCTCTGCCTGCCTCTCCCTCTGCTTGTGCTCACTCTGTTTGACAAAGTCTTAAAAAAATAAAATAAAATAAAATAAAATACCTGGACAATTTGCCAGTGTGTTCCTCTGAGAAGTAAGAGTGAGGGGATGAGGAGAATATTGGGGCAAGAAACTTTTTTTTATCATTATTCAGTATTTCATTATTTTTTTGTGCACGTCAGTTTAACTCAGAGTCAGTTAACATTTAAAAAAGAAAATCCTCGCTGTTCTTTAAATTGGCCCTGCCTTTCTTGCAAAAGATTAAAGCTAAATGTTGCCTTTGCCTTTTCCTTCGAACCTGCTGCACTGCATTTATCCTGTTTATCTTAGTTAACAAGCAAATGAAAACAAAAGCAAAGAAGCCCACTTTTCTCCTAGGTTTCAAATTAAATATTTTGGGAGTACTATTCTCTATGCTCCTATATTGAAGAAAAATACTACCTGTGCTCACAATGCATGTTGGAGGAGACCAAGGGTGGGGGAAGATTATCCTCATGTTGGCTGTTTTCATCTATCCGTAATCTTGTTTTAAATGCCTAGTGACATGTGTAGATCAAAGTTAACTTATCTATCCTAAGAACAAGAAGTCGCAAAGTAATAGTATCTGAAAATTTCAGGGGTCATGGATGTTATTAATTAAGAAATAGTTAAATGTTCTTAACCTAACTGCCTAGAAGGGAATAATGGCTTATTGATATCAAAGCATGAAACAAAAGCAGAAAAATTTGATACCCTTTGCCTTGAATAGTCAGACCCAAGGCCTTTCCCAACATTTCCTCAGTTACTTTCAAGAGATTGTAAATTGTTCTTCAAAATACATTTTAAAAAAAAGCACTTTAAAAAGGAATTTTGATCTTGTAAAAACATAAAGGCACTATAAATCAAATTGTTGCTGTTCGATGCCAAGCAGTATTTGGTGGCCTACCAGAGTTATTTTCACTTATCATTGGCTCAAACTCCTATTGGTTGATTTGGCTTGGGTTCTAGAATTTCTTGGATTTATGTGAAGGCGCCACAAATCTATTTCCACTAATTGAGCCATACCCTTGAACTCTGTAGCAAAATGTCATCTGTGGTCAGTTTGGTTAGCTACAATTCAGTGGAGCTAAGGCTAGTAAGAACTCTACCAGAAGAGAAGACATTAAGATATGACTAAATCCATGACACTTCTCAAAAACTATTATAATTCCTGGTTCTATTCAGAGACAGAGAATCTGCAAAAAGTTAGAGCAGGGAGCTACACATGAACTGCATGGGGCATTTCCTGCCTGACGTATCTCAGCATCCCTCTGACCCCAAATGCCCATTGCATTCTTACTTTTGGGAATGACAAATGTGTGGATGTCTAAACAAATTTTGGCATCTCTTATCACAAAGGAAATTGACCATCTTTACCCGACGTGTCTGGGAACCCACATTTGTTCCAAACGTTGTCTGCAAATGAATAAAAAGTGTATTTCACACATATTTGTATTTGTACATTTAAGAGTAGGAGGATACTGCTATGATTCATAAAATATCAATGTACTTAAAATGGTTTTTGGATTTGTACTAGAAAATTGTCATGATTGGTTCATCTTTTAAGCAATTGATTCAAATGTTTTGCATACTACTGCAAAAGATTCTGAAACTTAGGGTGCCTGTGTGGCTCAGTGGGTTAAAGCCTCTGCCTTCAGCTCAGGTCATGATCTCAGGGTCCTGGGATTGAGGCCAGCATCGGGCTCTCTGCTCAGGGGGGAGCCTGCTTCTTCCTCTCTCTCTGCCTGCTTCTCTGCCTACTTGTGATCTCTCTCTGTCAAATTTATAAAATCTTAAAAAAAAATTCTGAAACTTACATTGCTATTTTCAGACTGCCACCATAAGAATTATGTATTTGTTTAAATGTAATCAGAGACAGGTCAATGTTAGGAAGCACATAATCAAGAGGAAAAAAAGGCTGATGATTCACAATGGTGGTTTTAGTCTCAAGTAGAACTATATTTGATTCTGTATTTTAGTCTGTCTCATTTAGTCAAAAATGTCAACAAATACATTACCCTAATTATGAACCCACAGTAAACTAAACAACCTAGCTCAGCTTTTATCCAAAATACCCTGAGGAAAAGAACCCTTAAGTGCTCACCACCTTTATACATAACTGACCATAATACAAGCAAAAGAGTACTTTAGACCCAAATCATTCAAGAAGTCATATTCAAAAATTAGTTTCAAAAGGCTGGAATTTTTGTCAAGTACAGAATAGTATCTAATGCTTACATAAACAGTATCTTAAATATAGATAGGTAGGCAAGTTAATAAATTATAATAAAACAGTCTGCTAAGTAATATAGTAAATAAATTCTAGTTTCTGTACTTGAAAAAAAGGCGCCTGGGTGGCTCAGTCAGTTAAGTGCCTGCCTTCAGTTCAGGTCATGATCCCAGGATCCTGGGATGGAGCCCCACGTCAGGCTCCCTGCTCATCCAGGAGCCTGCTTTTACCTCTACCTGCTGCTCCCCTTGCTTGTGCATGCTTGCTCGCTCTCAATCTGTCAAATAAATCTTAAAAATAAATAAATAAATAAAGCAATACTTAAGATAAAGCAAGCATATAGTATTCTAGGCATGAAAATACAGCCACGAAGACCAGAGTCAAAATGTTTAGAAGATTATAGAGGATAAGCAATGTTTACCGGACAGATGAGGAATTTGATGAACTGACCCCCACTGCCTAGCCCAGGGACATGTGTTCTAAGATTCCATGATGACACTTCAGAAGCATTGTATTTGAAAGTATCTGGGTAAACAGAGGAGTTGTGTTCAACCTGAAATGCCCTTTCACCTTCTTCAGGGTATACAAACAAAGTTAATAAGATGGGGAAGAGGATTGGTTGTTTTAAGGTCAATGAGGAATCTACTTGGCCAAGGAAACCAGATGTTCAAAGTTGGAAAGATAGTCAACAACCAAAATAAATTATATAAGGGGAGGAAAAATAGTAAGGGATAATATTTAACTAGAGAAAAAAAGTTTTCTTTGAAACAGTAGAAATTAATTTTGAAACCTAAAAGTGAAAAATACAATTGGAAATTTAAAAAGCTAGATTTTACATCTCTACACCTTGACTCAATTGTTTACCCCAACATGTGTGTTATCTACCTTGTCAACATTCCTTATGAGACTGAACAAAATACATGTTGATAGCATGGCAGCTTTTTAAAGAGGTACACAGGAATTTAAGGAAATATTAAGAAGCCAAGCCTTCCACACCTGCTTAGATTATAGTAAAGGAGGAAGTAGGTCAAAGAGAAAATGAATATTGCCTGTGCCCCTCTAAGGTGAAAAGAAAAGCAACTGAAGTAGCTACAAGAAGAGTTTAATTACAAGAGATCTGAAGAGCTTTCCATAGGTATTACCTAATTTTGGAACAGCTACATTGAGGTATAACTGACATATAATCACTGCACATATTTATAATATAATAGAAAATAATCATAACTATTTAATTGTGTGACAGGACATAGTGAAAATGACATCTTTGCTGGCAGTGTTGAGTATGGGCAAGCATTACTGAGGAGGGCATAAAGAGAGAAGTTTACTAAGTGTACAAGGGAGTTTATAACTGAGTATAAGAAAAATAGTCACAGTAACAAAAGAAAACAAGGGGTCTCCTGGCTGACTCAATAGACCATGTGATTTTGGATCTCAAAGTTGTGAGTTCAAGCCCCACCTTGGGTGTAGAGATCACTTAAAAAATAAAATATTTTAAAATAGCATATATTTACTGTAGGGAAGTAATAATTTTCCCTCTACCCTTCTGAGTTCTTGGCTAAAACTCCTCTAATGAAAGACAGATGAATATGAGGAAAACAAACATATATACCTCATATATACCTGGGAGATACCCAGGGAGAAATGAGTAACCCATCATGGTGACTTAAAACTCGAGCTCAGATATCATCTTCAGCAAAGAACAAAAGAAAGGTACAAGGGCTAGTAGACCAGTTATGAAGAGGTTACTGAGAGAAACATGGTAAACAAAGGGAAGTTTGTTAGGCAGGGTAAAGTCAGTTCTTTTCCATTGATTAGAAAAATCCTCCTGTGATTTAGTCATCCTTCTCTTTCTGGCAGGCAAGAAGATACCTCCAAATGGAGATTTTCTTTATAAATATATATTTCCCTTATAAAAAGGCAACCTCTACTCTGTTTTTAGAGCCTCTGCTATGTCTGCTCTTTCTTAAAGTAATAAGCTCAGAATAATCCTTATTATTATTAATATCCAAAGATGCATATTTTAGTGGCAATATTCTGCTCCTCTTCAATACCATATAATTCAGTCACTCTACTTGTAGGTATTTACGCTGGGAAAAAGGAAATACACATTTATCTAAAGACTGATACACATATACTGTTTATTGCAGTTTTGTCTGTAATAGCTCAAAAGTGGAAACAAGCCATGTCCATTAAAAGCTGAATGCATTAGCAAATTGTAGTTTACACAAAAAATAATGTTACCCAGCAATGAAAGGAAGAAACTATTGTTACCTTAACTCCACTGAGTCTCGAAATAGCAATGCTGAGTGAAAAGCCAGACATAAGCAAATACATGCTGCATAATTCTAGAAAATGACATTAATCTGTAGTGACAGAATGTAGAACAATGTGTGCCTGGGGGGGGGGGGACAGAAGTGGTGGAAGGAAAGACTTACAAAGAGGCAGGAGAAAATGTGTATGGATGACAGAAAAGTTCACCAAACTGATTGTGGCTCTAATTTCACAGGTGTGTACATATGTCAACATACAAATTGCATACTTTAAATATGTGCAGTGATTATATGTCAGTTATACCTCAGTGTAACTCTTCCAAAATTAGGTAATATCTATGGAAAGCTCTTCAGATGGTTAAAAAAAAAAAGGAATAGAAATCATAATGAAAAGATACTATTTCTTGGGGCACCTGGGTAGGTCAGTGGTTAAACATCTGCCTTCGGCTCAGGTCATGATCCCAGAGTCTCCTGATCAAGCCCCACATCCGGATCCCTGCTTGGCTGGAAAGCCTGCCTCTCCCTCTCTCACTGCCCCTGCTTGTGTTCCTTCTCTAGCTGTGTTTCTCTCTGTCAAATAAATAAATAAAATCTCAAACAAACAAACAATCAATACTATTTCTATATCCCTATGGGTGTCATAAGGGCAAATATAAAATAAAATAAGAAACTTAATGCTCCTTGTTGAAAAAAAAGGAAGGCAGTTCTCTCCATGCTCCCTTTTGTTCTGAGTTTCTTTCTCTGCCTTCTTCAGATGTAGATAAATGTTTGACTAGGACTTCAGAGCCATCTTTGTGGAATGCACGTATGAAGGGAGATAGCAGCCTTCTGTCCCCCCACCTGTGAGAGAGTAAAAAACCTTGGGAACCTCACTCAAATTTATGGCTAGTGTGTTTCTCTTCCAGATAAAGCCAACAAAGGGTGTTTCCTCAGTTACCAAGATAAAATTCAGATGAACTGTGTGTGTGTGTGGCAAAAAGTCTTATCAAGTTGGCTTATTTAAGGACTAGTGATTGTTTATATTGAAAACATGTACTTAATGAGTTGGATCTGCTTGGTTGCGTAGGGGATGAGCTTCTTTTCTGTCTTTGCAGTCCCTTTGCAGATACCCTGGTGCCCATCACATGCCGGTTTAATACTTAGCAATAAAAGTGGTTTATTTCTCTACTCCCTCTGGGGAGGGGCTTTCTCTGTTGCGGAAAATTTTTTGTTGTTAATATTTCCCTTGCAGTGCGTACATCCACTCTTTTAAGTTTAACTTTTAATTAGAATCAAGGCAAACGTAGTCATTTATTTGGGGCTTTGTCTTCCAAAGTTAAATTATAAGGCGAAATTGAGTAGCACCCATTTTGATAGAACATAAATACCAAAAAACAATCAGGTCTGTTGTAACAGTGTGGCGACAGTCTTGAAGATACATAAACACGTTCCCTTTATCAGTTAGCTGCATTCCTTTATAAACAGATTCACAGAACACTGTTACCTACTTCAACTGTTGCTCCAGTGTTTATTCTTGATACATAAATATTTTATAAAAGAAAATACCATAGAGAAGCTGAGTATATTTTAGTTCATTTAATCTTTCTACTTCATTTTCTTGGATATAAATCAAGTTCTATGTAGAACCAGGTCTTCCGAACCATTGTTCCCAAAATGATTAATGTTAATAAGTTATACTTGATGGATTTGCCTGACTGCACACAATTGCTATAGTCATGTGATGGAATTGACTTAAATTCCAAGTGCATTTTGCCTTCGAGCGAAGACTGGGAATTAACTAAAATCAGGTAAATGAAATTTGAAGCTTGTTTTTTAAAAATAAACAAAGCCTCTCAGGGCCTCTGGTGGCTCAGTTGTTAAGCGTTAAGCCTCTGCCTTGGGCTCAGGTCATGATCCCAGAGTCCTGGGATCGAGCCCCGCATTGGGCTCCCTGCTTAGCAGGAAGCCGGCTTCTCCCTCTGCCACTCCCCCTGCTTGTGTTCCCTCTCTCGCTGTGTTTCTCTCTGTCAATCAATCAAATAAATAAATAAACAAATAAACAAACAAACAAACCAAACAAACTAAACTATCTAACTAAACAGACCTCTAGTAAATACATTTGAATTTATGTTTAAAGCAATTGTAAAGGGACACCTGGGTGGCTCAGGCAGTTAAGTATCTGCCTTCAGAATAAGGTCATGATCCTACCGTCCTGGGAATGAGTCCCATATCTGGCTCCTTGCTCTGTGGGGAGCCTGCTCCTCTTTTGGCTGCTGCTTCCCCTGCATGTGCTCTTGCTTTCTCTTTCTCTCTCTCTGACAAATAAATAAATAAAATTTTATTAAAAATTAGTAAAGCAATTGTAAAAATAAAATGGAAGTATATTCTTTGCTTATATACATATATTCTGAAAATAATCTCTCACTATTGACAATAACCATGTACTCAGTTTTCCAATGGTATTCTGTGTCAAGTTCCCAGATGATCGAATTCCCTGATAAGATTAAAGTAGAAAAAACAGATTCCATGATTTTGAATCAATAGCAGCCCTTCATAGCTAAATTTTATAGCTAATATCTGTCCCTAAACAACCAGCCAAACAGGAAAAATAAAATACCCAAGCAGTAACAAAATATATATAGTCCTCAATTTTGATGACATTTTATCTTCCTATAAAATCTGAATCTGATTCTTATTATTCAAGAAACAGAACGTAAGTGTTAAAGCATTGAAAACCAGATGAAATTTTTTCTCACTGTGACACATTTCACCAGTTACATTTATTTAACCATGAACTTCAGTGACTACCTTAATTCTGTACCTTGCATTTTAATTAAGCTGGAGCGACTTCTTTTACCTTTCTGAGTTAAGAGATTTTAGAGGTATCTCAGACTATGATTCTTGTAGAAATAATATCTAGAATAAAAAGTAACAGAATAAATAACAGAATAAATAAAAAGTAACAGAATAATTAATGCACTTCACAGCCGAACAAAACCAGTGCAACTCCAAACAGGAAAATCATGTACCATTCCTGACAAGTCTAAGGGTCATATGTCAACTTCAAGAAGCTGTGATAAAACACTTGGTGTTTTCTGATTATTACTTAAAGGAAACATGAAGTGTTCCAAACATAACATCAAATTGTGACATTTCTTTTTCTCTGCTGTGTCACTGTGATTTGAATATGTTTCTTTTCTTCTTAAAGTCATATTTATGAATATCGTGATTTAAGTAAGAATTATATGCTAATTTTGCCCTAACGTAGTTATGTTAAGCTAGTATAGTCATTTAGGTGGTTTTATTTCACTATTTTTTATTCTAGAATGTTTAACATAATATAAAAATAATCGGAGGAAGAAATACCAGTAACTGATCTGTAACTATTCACCCTATAAAATGAAAAAGGATTAGTGTACTTCAGACCTCAATATTATTAAATTGCATGACCAACACAAATCTAGGCTACTATCACCCTTTTACACCCAAAAGACAAAGCTGGTAGAAAAAGATTAAAAATTCCAGTGTTGAGAAAATTACCAATTAAATTATCTTTAATTCATCAGAAATGAAAAAGTATAAGTTAAAGTTTCCTCACGTAATAAAAATACTGTCTGAGTGGTATTTATACTATTACTATCATTTAGGCATCTAGATAATAACCATATTAAACTAAGAACCCAGATTAAATTTTGTGAGGACCAAATTATGTCTCATGATTCAGTGTCCGTGTTAACTCCTCTTTCCTACAGTGGTGCCTCAAAGTTCCTTGTTACTAGCTTTGTAAGGTAAATGCAGTTTGGTAATTAACTCTTGGGGATTTTGCATAGTGGTTTAGTGGTTTGACTATTGTTTCATATACGTTTATTATCAAAGGATTTTGTAGAGATTTTCCAATTAAGAAAAACATAGTATCCATTGATAGCTATTGTACTAACACTTACCTCATTTTACAACTTCTGCTTGATTATTACTTTATTTTCTCCTGTATGTTTTTCTTCTCTTGGCTACTAATAGTAATAGACATTATAATAAATACAACTTATTTATTTTTTTAACTTAGATTCAATTAGCCAACATACAGTACCTCATTAGTTTCAGACATAGTGTTCAATGATTCATCAGTCGTGTATAATACCCAATGCTTATCACATCACGTGTCTTCCTTAATACCCATCACCCAGTTACCCCATCCCCCACCCACCTCTCCTTCCGCCATCCTCAGTTGGTTTCCCAGAGTCCAGATTTTCTCAATAAATACAATTTAGAACAAGTTTTTGTTCCTGTTAAGTCACCTTTAATAAAATCATATATTAATTTTTTAAGAGGGACCAAGGAATTCCTGTCAAAACGATCTTTCAAATTATCCTTTGTCCCAGTTTTTAACACAAATTGCTGTCTTTATCTACACAATTATTGGCTTTAGAGATTAGCCCCAGCAAAAAAAAAAAAAAAAAAAAAAAATCCCAGTCCAGTTAGTGGTGGTCATTCAGCAGGTTCTGACCCTGGAAAATAACAAAAGCATTCCGATATTATACTGGGTTAAATACAGTTTTTAAGATTAAATCTAATACAAAAATCAAAATGGTGAAGTCAAGATAATACTTCTCTTCACTTTTTTTTTAACATAATGGAGTTAATAGACAAACATGGAGATCCAGTAAACATAGGGCTCTGCCTCATCCATGCCACTTATTATCTCTGTTGTTGTGAACACATTACTTACCATCTTTTCTCTTGTCTCTTCATGAGAAAATGGAGGTAAAGTAGGACCTACCTCATTGAGGGTCACAAACATTAAAGAGATGATATATAAAGCCTATGAAATGGGTCCTGAAACATATCAGACACAAAATACTATCATGTGATTTTATTATATTAAATATATATGTATTAAGATGTTGTGTTACACATTATACAGGTTATGTATTAAAATGTAATTATATGAAAATATTAAAATATATGCATATAATTATATAAGCACTATATTGTATATTTTATATAATAGGCAGTACATTTATAGAAATATATGTCCAATATTTATTATATTAAATATTTATTATAAAATGTTTTCTTAATGTTATTTTAATCATTGCTGTTTCTTTTCTTTCTGTAGTACCATGTGTCTTGCCATACCTATTAAGAACTAATTGTGGGGCAGCTGGGTGACCCAGTTGTTAAGTGTCTGCCTCTGGCTCAGGTCATGATCTGAGGGTTCTGGGATCTAGCCCTGCATCAGGCTCCCTGCTCAGCGGGAAGCCTGCTTCTCCCATTCCTACTCCCCCTGCTTGTGTTCCCTCTCCCACTGTGTCTCTCTGTCAAATAAACAAATAAAATCTTTTAAAAAAAATAGAACTGGTTGTGTTTGCAATTATAAAAGATATTTCAAGGTTTATTAGTAGTGTTTATGAGTTTTATATTAATTAAACTTAAATCACAAGATGTCAAGGGAATATAAAATAAATAGTTTCTGATTGAAAATAAATTGTTTCTGATTGAAAATATTCTTCTATTAATGGTATCTTTTCAAGGATTTTTCAACTTCAAATACCACTTGGTAAGCAAACTCCATACAAGGAACACTAAAATAAAGGTGAATAAGACTATAATACTCAAAATATAAGAACAATGATGTATGAGTCTTTTCTCTGATAATTTCCCTCTAAATCAGCTGTTATAATACTATGCTGTTTTTATCATTGGGTTTATAATGATAAACTTTTGAATATACATATGTGATAATCCTACCTTTACAGTATATGTGGAGAGAAACTCAGAATTGCTATTCCCTTTCTCCTTCTTTATTTCCAATGTCTTGAATATATTTGGTATAATTACAGAAGTGTAACTTGGGTTCTCATCTTTAGAGTGATTACACGTGCATTTAAAACTCTCCCTGAACAGGAAGCTAAAGTGGAATAAATGAGGAAATCTTCCCTTCTAAAAATATTTATATAACTCCAAACAAAAAGAATGGACCACTCCTCTATCTTTTTGGTTAAATAAACAGTCTGCCTGGGAACGCTGCACGTCTTAGAGAGGGCATATAGAGCACCTTCTCTCTGTGGAGCTCAGAAGGCAACAGGAAATGAAAACCAGTGAGAAGTAAGCACGAACTTCTGGCAGGAAAATTACGTATCCGGATTCAAAACTGCATGAAGGACAAAGATTGAAAGAAGACAGTCACAGAGAACATTTTTAGCTGAGAACAATACATTATTTTACATTTTGACCAAGTCACATGGGAAGAACTGAACATTACAAACAATACAATTTGCTTAAAAGAGATTAACTTTTTTAAAAAATGGAACAGATGTACTCCTGGAGGTTGGATTGACATTTAACTTTTGTAGCTATCATTTCAAACAGAGAGGAATTGGCTAATTAGAGAATTTTTCCATAAGTACGGCGTTTGTAAGTTTATTTTCTTCAGCATGTTAAAGGCGAGCACCTATGGGTATTATTGTGGTGTTTTATAGTAAATCTATCCCTCAGTCTATGTTGAATCTCTTTGACACATATCTAAAAACCGGATTGAGTAACATTCAAAGTATTCGGCTACCGGTAAGGCAAGGGCAGCAAGAAATCGGAGCCAACACTAGCTCTTAGCCTACAGCCTAGCTTTTCCTATGCTGAATGGATGGAACATTCCTTCAGTGCCACCATTTTAAAATATGAAGGAAAAATTTCCCACCAGCTGATCAACATAGACACGTTTTTGTGTGAAAAATTTGAGATCTGCGGCACCTGGGTGGCTCAGTCGTTAAACGCCTGCCTTCAGCTCCGGTCACGGTCTCAGGGTCCTGGGATGGAGTCCCACACTGGCCTCCCTGCTCAGCGGAAACCCCCTCCCTCTCCCACTCCCCCGGCTTGTGTTCCCTCTCTTGCTGTGTCTCTCTCTGTCAAATGAATCAAATCTTAAAACAAAAATTGAGATCCAAAAGGATCTTTGGGTTGTTATATTGCATCAACTGTTAGGTTTCACAGGACTAGGAATAAAATGTAAATACTGAGTTAAAAAGTATTTTTCAGGGGCACCTGGGTGGCTCAGTTGGTTGGGCGACTGCCTTCGGCTCAGGTCATGATCCCGGAGACCTGAGATCGAGTCCCACATAGGGCTCCCTGCTCGGCGGGAAACCTGCTTCTCCCTCTCTCACTCAACCTGCTTGTGTTCCCTTTTGGGCTGTGTTTCTCTCTGTCAAATAAATAAAAAATCTTAAAAAAAAAAAGTATTTTTCAGTTGTACAATGGAAGAAGGTAAGATAACAATGTATCTGCGAAGCACTTGAAACTTTTTGTTGAGCGTTAAGCACCGCAGGAAGGCGCACAGAACATACAACACAGCACATATTGTTAAAACGTCGGGTGGGCATCTGGGAAATAGTTTAATTCAAAATATGGGCAGAGAAAAATGGCTAGGATTGCAAAGAGCCTGGAAACCTTGTGCTGAAAAACTCTAAGATGATGATGGGAGCAAGAAAATTTAGGCAACATGTTATGGTGGCTTCCAAGAATTTGAAAGATTAAAGCAAAGAAGAAGGAGCAGGGCTGATCTGTGCCATCCCAGGGGTATAATTAGAACAATAGGTCTTTTTCCATTTCCGGAAATACTTTGCTGCTCAGCACAACTTTAGAACATTTGGAGCTGTTCAATAAAAGGTTGCCTCGGGTAGCTAGTTTGACAATACCGAAGATACTAAATGGAGCCTGGTCAATAATAATGAAGGTTGCTGCCCAAGGATTCAAGCATTGGATAAGGAGTCCTACAAGATGATTGCATTAGAATGACCTGATTCCTTAGGGCACTAAGGCTGTTTGATTACCTAGTAACACGTAGAGGGGGAGGGGGAAACAGGTTCCACACTGCAGGTAGCTGATTGGCTTGGAGGTGCATTTCTCATAATGAAGGTCTCTTGCGATATGGCGTTGCTTCTGAGAAACCAGCAGGGCCTGTTAGTTCTTTTCTCTGCATTCCTGTTTAGCCTGTAGCTACACCCACGAAACCATTTTCTGAGCGTCCTGCTGAGCCAGTTTAAGCTGTTGCTAAACAAGAAACAGGGATACCATAATAAAATAGCAAACACAAGAGGTCCATTACAATTTGCCCTTATTCAGAAATAGGTTCTCACATAGAAACTTATATACAGAACCCCCTCGATGGCTTCTAGAAGAAAAGACAGTATGTTGTTTTAGATTCTGATTTTGAAGTTTAAAGGCAGCTGAGCTATCATACAAGTGCTTGGAATTCTCCAGTCAACTTTTGGTGGTAAGTCAAATAGGAAATGTGTTAAACCTTTGTACTCATATTCTCTTCCTTCTCATTCTAGGAAGCATATGTTAGTATGTTTCTATGCTTGTATGTGTGTGCAAGAAGCCATTGCTTTGTTTCTGGTGGCTTTGGTCCCAGTGCATAGTAAAGAGGAACTCAAGTTGAGCTATACCATCTGCATAGTAAAATTGATTGAATAGATAGGTGTAACTTAACAAAAATAGAAGCTCCTTGGAGTGCTCCACAATGTTTAAGATGGCAAAAGAGTCTTGAGACCCAAGCTTTGAGGCTTGCTTACTTTATCATATACTTTTCAACAGTTGCATACGACTCTATTGTGGAGACACATGACAATTTATTAAGCCAATTTTCTATCATTGAATTTTTGGATTCTTTTTTTTTTTTTTAAGATTTTATTTATTTACTTGACAGAGAGAAACACAGCCAGAGAGGGCACACAAGCAGCAGGAGTGAGAGAGGGAGAATCAGGCTTCCTGCCAAGCAGGATGTGGAGCTTGATTCCAGGACTCCGGGATCATTACCTGAGCCAAAGGCAGATGCTTAACGACTAAGCCACCCAGGTGCCCTGGACTTTTGGATTCTATTTTTGTATTTTACATTATAAAGCTTGCTGAAAATGAGTTCTTAGTACAGATATCTTTGCACACATTTCTGATTATTTTAAGATGTACACATAGTAAAATTACTGAAGAGGTAAACACTGGAAGTTTATATACATTTATATGTGAGTATAGACAAAACTTGATGTTTTCCTAGCTCCGTTGTCAGCATCCTTTCAAAAACTCTCTAATTCAGCATTATTGACAATGCACTGTCCTCTCTTTCCACCTTGCCTCAATCTCTTCCATTGTTTGCTTCTCTAAAGTTCTCTTTTTATTTCTTCTGCCTATATCTGACACTTACCTAAAGGGTTTTGCAAGTTGTTGTACTTGACCTTCGCTATTCATTGCCCCTTTTTCTAGATAACTTATAAACATAGATCACTTCTCTGAAACTTGTACAAGCACATAGTCTTTCCCTTCAATTTTCTATAGAGTTTAACAAAGGTCTCATTCAAAACTCTCCTACTCTTTGCATGGTCAACACCTCATCCTTTCCTACCATGAGTTTGTCATCTTCATTTTTTACAAAGTGCAATGATTTTAATTTATTTGTATTTCACTATTTTTGGGGGGGTCTACTTCCTCACTAAACCATACACTTCTGGGAAGCAAGAATATCATCTATCTCATACAACATTCTGTCTTCAGCTCCTGGAATAGGGTCTGGCAGGTGTCGTAGTTTCCCCTTATCCTGTTTCACCTTTCACAGTTTTATTACCTGTGATCCACTGTGGTCTGAAAATGTTAAATGAAAAATTCCAGAAATAAATAGTTCGTAAGTTTTAAATGGCACATCATTCTGAGATCTCGCACCCACCTTGCTGCGTCCAATGCAGGACATGAATCCTCCCTCTGTCCGGCGCAGCCACAATATAAATGCAATCTGTGAGTTAGTCCCTTAGTAGCCATCTTGGTTATGAGATTGGGCTTCACGCTATTGCAGGGCTTGTGTTCAAGTCATGTTTATTTTAGTTCATAATGACCTCAAAGCACAAGAGTAACAATGCTGGCAATTTGGATATACCAGGGAAAAGCTATAATGTGCTTTTTTTTAAGTGTAAAGGTGAAAGTTCTTGATAAAGAAAAAATATTGTATTCTAGGGTTGCTAAGATCTATAGTAATTTTTATTATGTATAATTGATACTATTAGTTATTATTAATCTCTTAATTAAACTTTATAACAGGCATGTACATATAGGGAAGAAGAAAACATAGTATATATAGAGTTTGGTATTTTCCTCAGTTTCCGATGTCTGCTGGGGGTCTTGGAACATATTCCCCAAGGATAAGGGGGGACTACTATATTCATTAGGTATTTGTTGCAAGAATGAATGATTGAGTGGATGATGGATGAATGTTCTTATACAGAATGAAATCCCCATATAATCTCCCCCCACAATGGTGGATAACTTGATTTTGGCATATATAGATATACCTTAAACCATACATACTCTTTTATCTATCCCCTTTGCTGTAATGTCTTCTTGAACTTACAAACATTCATTGTAAAAACCTTAGACAATGTTAAATCATAAAAAGCAAAAATCATTTCCAGCCAAGAAAAATATGTCATTTCAACTGCTCTCACAACACTTTGTCCCCTTGCTATTATAGGAATTATCACAGCTGTAAATGGTCTATTTCTTTGACTAGATTCTAATCTTGCTAAGGATAGGAAGCCTCTCTTGTTGGTATCTCCAGACATTGTCTGCTCAGATTTTCTAAATGAATGTTACCATTGTAAGCATGACTCCACTTTTCAGAGCAAATCATGGCCATGACAGGTACCATTAACAAAAATAAGAGATTAAGTGTAATAGGTTGAATTGGGTCTCTATGCCCACTCCACCAAAAACAACACAGAACAAAAACGCTGAGGTTCTGTCTGTACCTCCAAATGTGACCCTATTAAGTAATAGGGTCCCTGCAGATATAATTAAGTTCCCAGGAAGTCATACTAGAGCAGGGTGGGCTCCTAGTTCGATGTGACTGCTGTCCTTATAAGAAGATGGTCATGAGAAGACAGAGACACACAAGGAGAATGCCATGTGAACATAAAAGCAGAGATTGGATTATACAGCTATAAATCAAGGAACACCAAAGATTACCAGCTTCTACCACCAGAGGCTAGGAAGAGACGTGGAAAGATTCACCTTCAGGTTCCAGAAGGAGCATGGCCTGCCCAACACTCAATTTCAGACTTTAAGTTTCCAGAACTGTGAGACAATAAATATGGGGTGTTTTAAACCACATAGTTTGTGGCACTTTGCTATGGCAACCTTAGCAAACTCATCCAGTAAGCTATTATTGTTAAACACAATGCCTCAGCATTTAGGACCACGGTCAAATTTTGCATGCTTTTATTGATTCGCTGGTGCCAGAATAAAGGAAGAAATCTATTAGATGGTGTTTTTCTCCTTCCTTCCTTTCTTCTTCCCTCCCTCCTGCCTCCCTCCATCCTTCTGTCCTTCCCTCCCTCTTTCCTTCCCTCTCTCCCTCCATTCCTTCCTTCCTTCCTGCCTACCTGCCTGCCTTCCATGGCTGTTTGAGCTCAAAAAACAGGGTTGCTACTAACTGGGAGTTGCCCAGTATGAGGGGGAAGGTATCATCTCTGAGTTAAACAACACTCTGATTCTCATAATCTCAGTGAGCTAGTACTTTCCAGTATGGAAAGAAACTGGTCAAGGGGTTTTATATGCTCATTCACTTCTTAGTACACATTTGTAAGTGAAAGGCTCTAAGAGTACTGGTATTTTATCCAGAATGTTTCCAGCCATCAGTTTGAAGTGGAAAATGTAAATGTCTGGGAGTCTTATACCCTAAAATGGCATTTCTTGCTCAGTTTGGAGATTGAATAATTTTGAGGGCTTTGGTGGAGTAACCTCCAGTGAAAGAACTTTGGAGAATTTCTATACTCTCTTCTCCAGAAAAAAATTAATGTTCTGAACTTTCACTACTTTCTTAGGAGGCAGAGTGGCAAATGTATGCTTGATGGAAAGGAAATTACTTACAGTCTCCTTAGAGCAGCTCTCATATTGGATAAAGTCTTAGGTGAATCATGAAAAAGAGGTACAAATTTCTCCATAAGTATATCAAGGAGGATTAGAATGAGCTGGTATAGTCCCTGAGCAAAAGAATCAATCACAGGAATCTACAAATATATGTATCCTTCCTTAACAAATTTATGCAGATGTTTTATAATAAAAGACAAAGAAGAATTTGGCATAGCATACTTAAACACTGAGCACATGCCTGTGTCAATATTCCTCCTCCATAGGGATGAAACGTACAGCAGAGGAACTACTCGAAGCATTTGTAACAATGTTGCATGGTGACATGCGCTAGCTGCCCCCCGTGGTGAACATAGCATAAGGTAATAGAGTTGTGAATCCCTATGTTGTATACCTGAAACTAATGTAACATTGCATGTCAATTATATACATATACATAATTTTTAAAAATTCTCTTTTCCCATAAAAAGGAAAAATATCACATGAATGATAAGCAGAAAAGAACTGGAGCTTTCCCTTTCCATACAGTGTTCCATAGAACACTTTATTCATAACCTTCCATTTAAGTTTCTGACCTACTAATGATGATTTTGTATCTTAGAAACACACTTCAAAATGAGCAGGACCTAACTTAAGACTCGTGCTACACAAAATGCTACATTTCCTATTTAGAAAAAATGAAAAACAAAACTATTGGACCTCTGCAGAAATTACTCAATTTTAATTTTAAAATACTTCCCTGGTCAAAAGCTAATGTTTTTTGTATTTTACACTGACATTGTATGTTTATTTATTTATTATTTTTTTTAAAAAGATTTTATTTATTTGCTTGACAGAGAGATAGAAAGCACAAGTCAGCTGTGCAGCTGGCAGAGGGAAAGAGAGAAACATGCTCTCCGCCAAGCAGGGAGCCCAATGAGGATCTCAATCCTAGGACTCTGAGATCATAACCCGAGTGGAAGGCAGCCCTTAATCGACTGAGCTATCCAGGCACCCCGACACTGTATATTTAAATTAAATTTTTTCCGAGACGCTTGCAAATAATTGACCTTGGAACACAGGATAAATTTTTTAAAAAAACATAAGAAACAAAGAAACCCAAGAAAACATCAAATCTTCCTGTTTGCTTTCCATGCAGTTAAGATGTGGATTATCTTTTATTGAGTATGATATTTTATAAGGCCCATTTCTTTTTTTTTTTTTTTTAAGATTTTATTTATTTGACAGAGAGAAACAGAGCCAGAGAGGGAACACAAGCAGGGGGAGTGAGAGAGGGAAAAGCAGGCTTCCGCCGAGCAGGGAGCCAGATGTGGGACTTGATCCCGGGTCTCCGGGATCATGTCCTGAGCTGAAGGCAGTCCCTTAACCAATGAGCCGCCCAGGTGCCCCTATAAGGCCTATTTCTAATGCTATACTTCAATAACTGATTTTTATATCTATCTAAAGGCATGATAAAAAGTGAATGAATTAACTCAAAATTTTCAAAATAATTGAAACTAAATGCCATAGTAAGCATAAATTTTTTAAGAAAAAATTTTATATATAAGTGAATCCTTCAATTTTGTCCTTTTTATTAGTATACCCTGTTCATTGATAACATGGGATATCAGTATGAAGGCAATCTACTTGCCAAAACTATGGAACGGAAAGTATTGGCTGATTTACAAAAAACAAAAAACAAAAAACCTTGCTTTACCAAATATTTGAGAAACAAATGACTTGGAAATAAGAAAGAAAATGAGGTAATCCCACCTAATATGCAATCTTTATTCCCAGTTTAATGATTTACTTTTGTGATCACAAGGTATTGCCTTCATACACCTTAAGCCATTGTCTGGGCTCAAAGCTAGCTTTCCATAGGATTTACTTCTTTCGCTTAGAGTTTTAAAATATTTACTTCAGATCTAGCTTGTTTATAATGTAAAGTCAATCAAATTTTGTTTCTTTAAGATTTGATCTTCAAGGATTTATGGGGACATTCGGTCGGGGAATAGAGAACAGAGAGGCTGGTTACTCACCTTACTCAGGTGAAGTACTCATGAACCAAGTCATTAGGGCAAATAAACCCATGCCTGGCATACTACTAGGGCTCAGTAACTATTTGTTGAATGAATATTAGTACTCTGCTGGAAATGCATACACAACAACACACAGAGATACACAGAACCACACACATACATACCTCACCCACACTATGTTTCCAAGGGCCGGTTAGAATGCAGTGTTTTAATGAGAGAACCCCAGAAGAGCCATGCTTTCATTCTAGAAGAGCACCTGATAACACCTGAATGTTAGCAACTGAAATGCGTCACAGAAGTGCCTTCACAGTTTACAGAGAAACCTACACCAAATGTGTTTTAAAGAAAGTCCCATGGGGGTGCCTGGGTGGCTCAGTTGGTTAAGCGACTGCTTTCAGCTCAGGTCATGATCCTGGAGACCCGGGATCGAGCCCTATATCGGGCTCCCCGCTCAGTGGGAAGCCTGCTTCTCCCTCTCTCAGTCCTCCTGCTTGTGTTCCCTCTCTGGCTGTGTTTCACTCTGTCAAATAAATAAATAAAATCTTAAAAAAAAAAAAAAAAGAAAGAAGAGAAAGTCCCCCACCCCTGTCAAATGTGAGAATATTGTTTCATACAGCAGGAATCTTGGGAAAATATCTAGTCTTTTATTCCAAGAAAGCTTTCTAACGATGAGATCTGGCAATGGAGACTTTGAGTTCACCTTAAGGAAATTAATATCACTAGTTTGCATCCCTAAACGTAGACAAAGGGAAATTTCCTTGTTGGCTCTGGCCTAAGTAATTTTTTAATAGAGTGATCAATGAAAAAATATGCAAAACATCTGACCAGCACTTCTCAAAATTCTCACAGTCATCAAAAAGAAGGAAATTTTAAGACACTGTCACAGCCACGAGAAACCTAAGCCAACATGACAATTAAATGTAGTGTAATATCTCAGATGGGATCCTGGAACAGAAGAGGGCATTAGGTTAAAAGCTAAGACAACCTGCATAACATAGAGACTTTATGAATAACTATGAGAATATTGGCACAGTGGTTATAACAAATGTACCATACTAATGAAAGGTGTTAATAATAGGGGAAACTAGGTGCGGGGTATGGGGAACTCTGTACTATCACCATCTTCCTATAAATCTAAATTGGTTTGAAAAAAAGAAATTTCTTTTAAAAATTGTGCAACTGTTTAATATATATATATGCATGTATGACATATAACAAACTATGCATCCAAAATCTTACTTATATGAAGTTCAATTCATTTAACACACATACATACACATACGCACACGTACACACGTGCACACATGTGTGCACATACCAGGGCTGTGGTATGCTTTGGTTACAGAATACCTGATTGTTTCCTAGGGTATGAGAGAAGTGGCTTTTTATACCCTAAGACTTTTATTAGCAAGAGAATGGCTTGTAATTTCTCTCAACATATAGCTCCCCGAGTTTGGAGGAGGTGTTGTTTTATAATTACAGAAGAAAGCTGCCCAAAGACTCCCTCTACCTGTGCCTTGTGAGACCCCTTCTTTCCGAGCAAGAGATGCCATGAAATGCCCGGAACTGGGGAGAAATGTCACAAGAACTGTGACCCCATGTGTGTCAGTGGGAGTTAAGAATAGGAGAAAAAAAAGTCTTTTCCCTCTATCCATTTTAGGTTAATTTTCTGGGGCCCTGTAAATGGGTCTGACAAGGACAAATGAACAAGAGAAGAATAAGAAGTTTACAGTTATGTGCATTGTACAGCCACTCAGGAGCCCCAAGTAACTCTCAGGAGTCCAGGAGTCGGGTCGTTAGAACAACCTTCATATAGCACCTTAACAAAAGAAGAGTCATTTTGTTAGAGAAGTGGCAAGACAAAAGAAAAAGACTGAACTTCTAGGCGTAGTGAATTGTGGAAAAGCAAATATATCGGGGATGCCTTGAGTGGCTCAGTTGGTTAAGCGCCTGCCTTCGGCTCAGGTCAGGATCCCAGGGTCCTGGGATTGAGTCCTACATTGGGCTCTCTGCTTAGCAGGGAGCCTGCTTCTTCCTCTACCTCTGCCTGCTGTTCTCTCTCTCTCTCTCTCTCTCTCTCTCTCTCTCTCTCTCTCTCTCAATCTGACAAATAAAAATTAAAATCTTCCTTTTTTCAAAAAAAAAAGCAAATATATGGGAAAGTAGTAAGAGGAAAGATCCAGTGTTCATGGGTTTGTTTTGTTTATGCCTCTTGTTCTGCCTCTGGGCCAACAAGGGTCTAGAGTTGTGTGTGGTGCTTGACTTCTGTTCTTCCCCGTGGGGGGGGGGGCACCTTTAAAAATTTATGTTCTGTTTTTAGGCAGATAAAGAACACAGAGTTTTTCTTATGTCTACTTATTCTCAATTGCCTTCAGCTCAAAATAATCCTTGGCCAAAGGGGCATATTTTGGGATGGCATACTCTGCTACCCTTCAAGGCGTCTTCAATACTGCAATTGAGCAAATGTATTTCTTTATTTTATTAAGGTCTTTGAATGGATCAAAAATGGCATTTTATTCTGTAAGCATTCAATTCACGTTTTTGGATTTAAATGAAGAGAGAAATGCGAGGTTTTTTTCTTCCCTCTAAAACTTGGCCATACAAATAATTTTGCAATATTGTTCACCCTAAAAGGCTTGTATGAGTTTTCTTTTTCATATGTATTTAAGGATTGAAAAAAAAAACACCAAACAAACAATAATAAAACACAGCCGCTCCTGATTAGCATATGTACTCTGGAATAGCAGATGTTACAATGTACCCCGAGGACTAAAGAAGCTGCCAAAATTGAACACATCAGTTTTAACAACCCTGGAACTCATTTTTGCCAAATGTTTTAAGTACAGGAAATGACTTGAGCCACTCTGTATTTCTTTTTATTTAAGGCATGACTAAAGGTTGAGTCTTTCAGAAGATCTGAGGCAAATAGCCAATTAAAGCGAGGCCCATCATCTGCACATTTCTTCCTGAGATTACTGTGCCCAATAACCCGAAGAGTTATTACTTCAATTACCCAAGGTAATAGGTTGATGATAAGACCCCCTCATGCTTTCAAAGTTATTTGCAGTGATCCAGACTCTATGGTCTAATTTATAGGGTATGAATAAGCAATTAGGCAAACATAAAAAAAAAAAATCTTGATACGATATTTAGTTTCACATATTTCATTCTCTGGATTATAAACCTCGTATTTATGCTTTCACCCAAAAAAATTTATTGAGTGTTTTTTTTTTTATCCAGTTCACATTTATAATTATAAATACCTTAAAATTCTAAAAGGGCATAGAAATTTAAAAAAAAAAAAGCTCAAATAATCCAGAATCATTTTAATGTACTAATTTTATCAGAATAGAAATGTGCCTAAAGGAAAAATCAACAAGATTTTCAGACCAATATTGCATATATATGTGTATATATTTATGTTTGAACCACAAGCAAACCATCCTGATACTTAGAACTGAAGGTCGTATGTTTAATTTCAGTGTGTGAGAGATGACCTTCTTTTACAGTCTCTGACAACACCCTTAATTCCAGCCATATTGGTCACAATTTATTATTTCCTCACAGAAAAACAACTCAAAGTATGACATATTGGGCCAGTACCATCATCTTTCCCCCATGAATAGCAGCTCTTTTAAAATGTGCTCATTCAGATCTACTTGTCATGTACCCAGATTATATTACCAATATAATCCTGTATCATATAAAAATATATGGAAGAGGTGGTTTTCAAGTGGTTATATATGAAATGAATTTAGTGTAAATGGCTTCAGCAATTAGAAAAAGAAACTCAGGAAAGATGATTCCTTTGTTCTGGCAAAACCTTACCCATCTCTCAGAACCCAACTAAGAAATTACTTCCTTTGGGAAGCTTAACTAAATTGCCTTTCATTTGACCCCATCTATAGATAATTTTTTTCCCTATTATGTTTTGTGTATATTTTATGTGGGACTTGAACTCAAGACCCTGAGATAGAGGTCTGAGCTGAAATTAAGAATTAGACACGTAGCTGAGCCTCCCAGGAACCCATACCTGTGTGTGTGTGTGTGTGTGTGTGTGTGTGTGTGTGTGTGTGTGTGTGTGTTTTAAAAATTTAAAAAAAAAATTCAAGGTTAAAAAAAAGAGATTTTATTTATTTATTTGAGAGAAAGAGCACAACCGGGGGAGGGCAGGTAGCAGAGAGAGGGGGGGGGAAGCAGACCCCCCACAGCAGTGAGCCTGACACAGGACTCCATTCCAGGACCCCTGGATCATGACCTGAGCTGAAGGCAGCCACTTAACCCATTGAGCCACACTGTTTCCCCGCTTCACGTGTTTTTAGTAAGAATCCTGTACTTTCCTGTACTTTATCCCTATCTATTGTATTTTATTTATTCATATATATGTTGCCCTACTAGATCATGAGCTCATATATGGAGAAATTCTTATTTCTTCAGCTTATCTAGTTTAATGCTTTGTACATTGAAAGCATTCATTCAAAGTGTGTTAAGCCTATCACTATGGGAAAGAAGCTAGTCTGATAAGTCTACATATTGTATGATTCCAAATAAATGACATTCTGGAAAAGGCAAAGCTTTAGAGATAATAAAAAGATCAATGGTTGCTAGGGATTTGGGATGAGTCAGGGGAGGAATTAATAAGTGGAACACATTGGGTGCCTGGGTGGCTCAGTTGGTTAAGCGACTGCCTTCGGCTCAGGTCATGATCCCGGAGACCCGGGATCAAGCCCCACATTGGACTCCCTGCTTGGCAGGAAGCCTGCTTCTCCCTCTCTCACTGCCCCTGCTTGTATTCCCTCTCTAGTTGTATTTCTCTCTGTCAAATAAATAAAATCTTTAAAAAAAATAAGTGGAACACAGGAGATTTTTAGGGCTACTAGACTATTCTCTGTGACCTTATAATGGTGAGTATATGGCATGCATTTGTCAAAACACACAGAATTGTTCCACACAAAGGACGAGTCCAGTGGAAACTATGGGCCTTAGTTAATAATAATATGTCAATACTGAACACCAGTTGTTACAAATGTACCACACAAATGCAAGATAATAAAAAGAGAGATGTGCAAGCTAGATGAGGGGGAGAGTGCAAGTGTGGGGAGAAGGGAGGGTGCATGGGAACTCTGTACTTTCTGCTCAGTTTTCCTATGAACCTATCCTAAATTAAGGTCTATTCACTTAGCAATGTATTGAAAAATAAGATGTTTAAAGGTCATAATTTTGTCTCCAGGTTAATTTTTTCTCAACTACAATAGAGTTTTTAAAAACTCTAATGTCAGCATATTAAGATTAATTTGGCCAAGCTGTAGTTGGAATTTCTCAGATTCTTTACATTGCTGACACCCTGCCAATAATTATTACTTGGCCAGGCAAGTATCTCCTTAGGAAATCTTCCCTGGATCTAAACATGCCATTCTAGTTGTCAACAGCCATATACCCTCTATCTGCCAGTGCTTACAGTATATGTGCATAGAAAGGTGGGGTTTCTTGTCTAGTAAGAGTAGTAGTAGTTACCTGAGAATTCTACATAGAATTTTATCACATTAATTTCTTACACTAATAAATTATATTCAAACAGTATATATATTTTTTATTTTACTTTATTTTGTTTTACTTTATTTTGGGGGGAAAGGGAGGGAGAGAGAGTGGGAGATTCTTTCCTAAGTGGGTGTCATGCCCAGTGCGGAGACTGTTACAGTGCTGCATCTTACAACCCTGAGATCATGACCTGAGCCAAAATCAAGAGTCCCACACTTGGGTGCCTTGGTGACTCAGTGGGTTAAAACCTCTGCCTTCGGCTCACGTCATGATCTCAGGGTCCTGGGATCAAGGCCTGCGCAGGCTCTCTGCTCAGCGGGGAGCCTGCTTCCTCCTTTCTCTCTGCCTGCCTCTCTGCCTACTTGTGATCTCTCTCTGTCAAATAAATAAATAAAATCTTTAAAAAAAAAAAAAAAAAGAGACCCATGCTTAACCGACAGCTACCCAGGCACCCCTCAAATAGGGTACTTTAAATTCAAATCTGTAAGCCTAGTCTATCTCCTCTATCAAAACAAAGCTTTAAAATATTACCCCAATATACACTTGCAGTTATTTTGTACTCCATACTATGAAACTCAGACAAACTGACACCATTAAATCATTGTAATTTGTCCAGAATCTCTGTTTTTTTAAGATTTTATTTATTTATTTGACAGAGAGAGAGAGAGATCACAAATAGGCAGAGAGGCAGGCGCAGAATGAGGGGGAAGCAGGCTCCCCACTGAGCAGAGAGCCTGATGGGGGACTTGATTCCAAGACCCTGAGATCATGACCTGAGCCGAAGGCAGAGGCTTAACCCTCTGAGCCCCCCAGGCTCCCTGTCTAGAATCTCTTATCTTTCCAACAAACTTTTTTTAAAAGCAGGTTTTTACATTTATTACTGTTGTATATATGCCCTCCCCCTTTTTTTGGCCTCCATCCTGAGCTCAGTGATCTATATCGCCAACTGGCCAACAAATGCTTTTTTTTTTTTTTTTAAAGATTTTATTTATTTATTTGACAGAAACACAGTGAGAGAGGGAACACAAGCTGGGTATGTTAACAGAATAGTCCTGTCATTAAGGCATTTACACTCTCTTGAGTGAAAGGGACAAAGGAACAGAGAATTATAAGACAGTGTAATTATTTCCACAGTAATAGATAACTTTAAGATTATTGGTCGACTAGAATTGTTCACAAATATATTGCTTTTTATTGTCAGTCTGGAGATACTGCAGAGTTAAAATAGACTGGAAAAGAGATTAGAAAAGGAACGAAAAGATGAAGCTATCAGCAAGGTCTCTGACTTGGGAAAGTGAAGGACTTGTGCCAAAATTCACAGAGATGCAGAGTAGGGGATAAGGATGTGATTCTACGGGCAGTTGGAGGACAGAAGGGGAGACTGACAAGTATGGATAGAACTTTAGGTTCAAGAACTGGGCTTTAGATTTAAGAATGCTTTGCATTTAGATAAAGTACATGCCATAGGAGTTAATGAGCATATTCAAGGGTCTGTTTGATGCCTGAGGATAAGAGGAGGCATTAACACTGAGAAGCGGACACCCACGAGTTAACAGAAGAGAGCCTTTGGAAAGACTTTAAAAAAATAGAGGTCAAAAGACATAGAGCGCAAAGTCATGAAACTCAAGGCAAGAAAATGTTTCAAGAAGTAAGAGGTAGGGCTCCTGGGGGGCTCAGTCGTTAAGCATCTGCCTTCAGCTCGGTTCAGGGTCCCAGAGTTCCAGAATCTAGCTGTGCCTCAGGCTCCCTGCTCAACGGGAAGCCTGCTTCTCCCTCTTTCACTCCCCGCTGCTTGTGTTCCCTGTCTTGCCGTCTCTGTCAAATAAATAAATAAAATCTTAACGTAAGAGATAATGAAGGTCAGATGTGGAAGAGAAGTAAAAGATGATAAAGACCAAATGTAATTGTGTACTAGGCACGCAGCACGGATAGTGTCATCATTTTAAGAGAAAGTTAAGATGGCTCTGCTTCCTCCCCTTACTCTCAGGGCCTTGCTCTGTGTCCAACATCCACTGACTTATTCAAAAAATATTTATTGAGGGCCTGTACTGTCTCAGGAAATGGAGTTCTTTATAAAGACAAAGGAAACTCTTTTGAGTACTTGGGGTACATAAAAAAACAGAACAGATCAAAAACTCTGCCCTTATGGGACGTTCGGTCCAAAGTAGGAAAAACAGACAATAGGGAATAAGTGAAGGGAAGCCAAATTTCCATGGATTGAAGAATGGCAGTGATGCATATCAGATAATAAATATACAAAATATCCAAATAAATGTCAGATGAATTAGAAAATGTGAAATCGTATCAAAATAAATTAACTAAACGTTTACAAATATCTCCAGCCCGTAGCAAATGTTTACATGCCATGAGACTGATACTGCTGGAAAAAGAGGAACCAAAAGTAAGGGGAAAGGAAAACAGATGAATGGTGAAATAATACTTTTGGGAAGAGAGAAAGGACCAGATTTCAAAGTGCAAATGGAGAGATCAGAATTATGCCGAAGTGCCCCTGCTGGCATAATCTGGAAGTAAAGGAGAAAGGACATCGAGTCACAGGTGTGTTGGTAGTAAAGAGAGAGGAGAGGAAATCCCACCTGATGAAGGGGACGGTATAGAGATGAAGGAGTTAGAACAGAGTTCGAATGCTTATGTTAGCCATGCTAGGGCATGAGAGGGAGAGCAGCAGAGAGGGCCACTCACCATTACAGTTTATGATTTGCCCTCATGGTGCCCGAGCAGCTTGAATTTGAAAACCAAGAAGTGGGATAGATTTGTCAGTGTAGAACCCATAAATGGACAATAACACTAAGAGAATCATCAAGCGTGTAATACCGAAAAATGGACTGTAGACTCCAGAAGAGATTGCAAATAGAGAAAAGACAAGAGAGGCCTATGAGGCAAAAAGTAGAATGGCCAAAGATCTGGAGGTCTGATATATGAAAGCCTCAAAGTATAATAATGATACATTTTGAATAACGAACGTCTAAGTAATGGGGAAATTTAAAAAACACAAACACCTGAATATTTACCTAAAAAAATCAGGTTTTTATAAAATATTTTATTTATTTATTTGAGAGAGAGAGTGAGTGAGAGAGAGCATGAGGGGAGAAGGTCAGAGGGAGAAGCAGACTCCCCGTGGAGCTGGGATCCTGATGTGGAACTCGATCCCGGGACTCCAAGATCATGACCTGAGCTGAAGGCAGTGGCTTAGCCAACTGAGCCACCCAGGCACCTTGAAAAAAATCATTTTATAGCAGATTCTTTTGGACAATATTGATTTAACTTTCTTCTATCATATCTTAAATAATTTTCAGCATTTTATTGGGTTTTTGAATTTAATTGGTCCAGAAATTTAGGTATGCAGAGAGCAAACGGTGGGCTTATTTGGATGTGCTGAAGATAGATAAGATTTAGAAGATTTTTTGATCTTCTGGTTTAAGTGAAGTTTTATAGGAAAAGCCAGAAAGATAACTGGATATGGTAGTGGTACAGACTCATTTGCTCATTTGTCAGGGCAGAGACATAAAATCAGATCATCAGAGGCAAAGTCAAATGCGGACATGTAGTCGGGAGACATCGATTTCAGACTGACTAGTAATTCTCAGGGAGATAAAGGGAAATGAGGAAAGGATCCTTACAAAAAATAGATTTTATTTTTTAGAGTAACTTTCAGTTCATACCAAAACAAAGAAAAAGCGAGCAATGATTTCCCACATACCCTACACACCTATGGACACACAGCCTCCCTCCCTGTTGATCACGGTGCCCACCAGCATGGTACATTTATTTGTTAGAACCGATGAAACTACATGGATACATTATTCTAAACCAAAGCCATGGTTCAAATCAGGGTTCACTCCTGGGGTTATACACTCTGTGTCTCTGAACAAAAATATGATGACACCTCTCCACCATTATAATACCATACAGAATAGTTTCACCGCCCTGAAAAATGCTTTATACTGCCTCTTCATCCCTCGCTCCCCACGTAAGCTCCAGCAACAAGTGATGTTTTCACTATTTCCAAAGTTTTGCCTTTCCTGGAATGTCCTGTAGTTGGATTTATGCAGTATGTAGCCTTTTCAAATTGGCCACTTTAACTTAGTGACATGTATTCAAGATTCCTCCCTATCTTGTCCTGTCTTGGTACCTTCTTTCTTTCCAGCACTGGTAATGTCCCATTGCCTGGATTCCAAGAGAATCCATTCACCTACCGAAGGACATGTCAGCTGCTTTCAAGTTTCAGCAATTACGAATAAAGCTACTGTATACTTCTGTGTGCAGATTTTTGTGCGAAAGCATTTTCAACTCCTTTGGGTAAATACCAAAAAGCACCATGGCTGAATCTCCTGGTAAGAGTATGTTTAGTTTTGCACGAAAGCATCAAAAGGTCTCCCAAAGTGGCTATACTGTTTTGCATTCCAACAACAAATGAGCTTCTGTTGCACCACACTTTTACAAGCGTTCCATGCTGTCGGCATTCTGGATTTTTGCCAACCTAATAGGTATGCAGTGGTTATCTCATTGTTGTTTTAATTTGCATATCTCTAGTGATACGTGATGTAGATCACTCTGTTTCTTTTCCATCCCTGTATCTCTTTTGGTGAGGTATCCAGTAAGGCCTTTGGCCCATTTTAAATTCAGGTTGTTTGGGGGTGCCTGGGTGGCTCAGTTGGTTGAGCAACTGCTTTTAGCTCAGGTCATGATCCTGGAGACCCAGGATCGAGTCCCACATCGGGCTCCCTGCTCAGCAGGAAGCCTGCTTCTCCCTCTCTCACTCCCCCTGCTTGTGTTCCCTCTCTGGCTGTGTTTCTCTCTGTCAAATAAATAAAATCTTTAAAAAAAAATTTTCAGGTTGTTTGTTTTCTTATTGTGAGTTTTAAGAGTTCTTTCAACCAGTAACAACAGTTTATCAGAGGTATCTTTTGCAAATACTTTCTCCCCATCTGTGGCTTGTATTCTCATTTTCTTTTAAGCGTCTTATATAGAGAAGCCATTTTTAATTTTAATCAAATCCACTATATCAATTCTTTCTTTCATGGATTGTACCTTTGGTATTGGATCTATAGTCTTGCCACACCCAAGTTCATCTAGATTCTCTCCTGTGCTATCTTCCAGGAATTTTATAATTTTGCATCTTACATTTAGGTCAGTGACCCATTTTGAGTTGATCTTTTCCTGAAAGATACTGTGAAGTTCTGTGTCTAGATTTTTTTTTTCAATGTGGCAGTCTAGTTGTTTAGAACCATTTATTCAAATTATTTTCTTTGCTTTATTATCTTGTCTTTGCTCCTTTGTCAAATAACAGTTAGCTATGTTTATGTAGGTCTATTTCATGTCTCTCTCCCCTGGTCTATTGATTTTATTTGTCTTTCTTTCATTCATACTACCCTGTCTTAGACCAGTCTAGCTTTATAGTAAAATTTGAAGTTGGATAACGTCAGTCCTCCAACTTTCATCTTCATCAAAATTGTGTTGGCTGTTCTGAGTCTTTTGCTTCTCCCCTCTGTGGACCACAATTCCGGGCCAGCTGGGGACAGAGGTTCTGGTTCCGGGGTCCCCTCCCTGGCTAGCACAGCTACGTGCCTGTGGTATCCACAAAATTCTGTAGCGGAAACTGCCTCCATGTGACTCTTTTATGAATGTGGCTGACCTTTAGTGACATCTCCTAAGAGGAATAGGGTTTCTTTGAGGAGGGTCTGAGATGGCTATCCCATGTGATGCCGGAGAATTTTGCTCCCAGAACCTCCCTAGATGATTGGTGTGGACCAGAGGAAGAGGGACACCTTCGGTATAAAGTGTTTCAGAAGAGTAATGTCACAGGGCCAAATGACACAGCTAGGTCCATCCTTCCAGAAAGCTCATCTCTGTGAGATGTGAGTCCAGGTGATAAGACACATTTTGTGCCACAGTTGAACACTTGTGAAGCTGTAGGAAACAATTCTGGCTCAGCCCACATCTTCACCAGCACCGGAAGGAGCACAGTGAAGATGCACTGTGGACAGGTCCTCTCTTGGAAATTGCTGCCCCTCACCTGTAAGAGGGGTGTCTTGACAACACCAGCTTTCTCTAGTGCCAGCTCCTCCCAACTGGACAGATGCCACCCAGCAGCCCCAAGTGGGAGGAGGTCTTTCACAATGGAAGAAGTCATGATGAGTTCTGCAAACTGCGGAAAGTTTTTGGCTACAAATATAAGCTTGTTTAGCACCCGTAAATTCACGATGGAGAAAAGTCCTCATGAGTCTGGGAAATTCTTTTTTTTTTTTTTAAGATTTTATTTATTTCTTTGACACAGAGAGAGATCACAAGTAGGCAGAGAGGCAGGCAGAGAGAGGGGAAGAAGCAGGCTCCCTGCTGAGCAGAGAGCCCAGTGCAGGCTTCGCTCCCAGGACCCCGAGATCATGACCTGAGCCGAAGGCAGAGGCTTTAACCCAATGAGCCACCCAGGCGCCCAAGTATGGGAAATTCTTTAACTAAAGCTCCAACATCATGCATCCCCTGGAACCAGGATTCCTACTGTAGTGAATGTGGATAGTCTGTTAGCTTCAGCTCCATCCTGAGCAATCACCAGAGTTCCTTGGAGTGAAGCCAAGGAATGTGAATGTGCCAAAATGTTCATATTTGAGAAAGGCTCTATACATGCACTGAATATGGGAAATCCTTTAACCATAAATTTGACTTCATTCAACAAGAGTTCACACTGGAGAAAAGTTTCCGTGTTCAGTGTAAGAACGCAGGAGGAGAGCCTTTGTGAGAAAGCCATCTTCCTGAATTGAATCCTGTTGCTCTCTCTCTACAACACTGGTGCGGGGGAGGGATAACTGGACCAGCCTGTTACCCTCCGGGGGCCGAGCGAGATGGTAAGTGTCGACGGCCCGGCCACCCCCCTGAAACCCCGGAAAGAAACCACACCGAGCCGGGAGTTGAGTCAGCTGTGAAGGCGCAGCAATCTCAGCTTTATTGTATCAGAGACAGAGTTATATAGAGAGGAAAGGAGGGAGTAAAAGAAGTAGCAGGGGCCAATAGGAGCTCCTTAGTGGCTATCACTAAGGCCTTAGGCAGATTTCAGGCTGGACTGCTGGGTGGGGCTAAGTTCACCAGTCTGCCCTGGGGCTAAGAGTCTGGAAGATTCAGCTAGGTCACATACGCGGAAGTATTCTGGAGAAGCCTAAGAGGCCACCCCAGCCGACTTCCACTAATGGCCGCAAACTAGCGGGCGCCAGGAGGTCCCAACAGAATCCCGTATATCTGAACGTACACATCTATGGGAGTGTCCCCATAAATTCTAGGAATGTGGGAAGTTCTAATGAGCTGCACCGTACTTTTTAATCTGCCCAGGCCATGGCACTGGCCAGATTAGTGTCACAGTTTCTGTGGTATATGCCATTCCCCTCCTACCCCCTAACACGTCCCCAATGTGTATTGGTAGGGGAAAGCAGATGTTTCTTATCTTTCTCCCATGCCCTACAGAAAACCATGAGTAGTCTGAGCTCTTAGGGAGCCTCCTTCTCTTCTCTCTGACCAGTTAAGGCATAGTCCTGACATCATTTTGGCCAAGAAGACCCAGTCTGGATAACACTGGCAACTTGCAAAACCTCTTAGTTCTTTAAATTTCGATTTAATTTGCATAGCTGACAAAGGCCACCTGTGGTCCTCTTTTGTGTCCTGGATCCAGGGATTATTTTGGGGGGAGGGGGGAAAAAGAAAAATCGGTTCCTTTGTACCCAGGGCATAACACGTCATACCCAGCTGTTTCTCAGGTACTGGAAAGGAAGAACGCCCCCTGATGTCCAGAATTCTATCTGCTGGGCGCACTTGCCATAAGACTACAGGGGCCGGACTGAAACAGTGTGTATACCAAATAGAGTCCGGAGAAGACTGCAGCACACTAGAGAGAATGTGCTTCTGGAATGCATCCCAAGATGTTCTGGTGACTACAGCTATCGGACATGAGTGTGTCCACCTCATTCTGGTGTGTTTCCTGGAGTCAAGGGCATTGTCCAAGCAAATAAGGGTTTGTTTGCACCTGTAGCCTATGGATTGTTCACCTCAAGACCATTGTTGTCCAGTCAGGAAAGCAAAAAATAGAAAAGAAGGGGAATCCCATAGTCCAGAAATTTGACTTTTCTTACTCAGCTTGAGTTTTTGTTGACTCACAGAAATGATCTTTATTGCTTTCCATAAAAAGAGAGCTGTCCTTCCGAAGGCATGAAGAGAGAGACGATTAAATAAATAGAGTTGCCAAAACTTCTGGTCAATTTGTGGGGAGGAAAAAACAAAGAGATGTAAAGTTTTTTTAATTCAATTAGCCAACATGCAGTAGTACATCATCAGTTTTTGATGTAATGTTCGGTGACTCATTAGTTACCTATGACACCCTGTGCTCATCACATCATGTGCCCTTCCTAACATTTGTCACCCAGTCACCCCATCCCTCCAAGCACCTCCACTCTGTAACTCTCAGTCTGTTTCTCAGAGTCAAGACACTCTTGGTTCATCTCCCTCTCTGACATCTTCCCATTCGGTTTTTCCTCCCTTCTCCTCAGAGAAAGACAATTATCATATGGTTTCACTCATATGTGGAATGCAAGAGATCTAAACTTTAATGGAAACTTTTTTTGTTTTGTTGAGGTATACCTCGCATGCCATAAACGTGCATATTTTGAAGGGTGCAATTAGATTACCTTTGACACACATACGAACCCATGAACTATTGTAATCATGTTTATGAACACACCATGTACTTTTTTATCGTCTCTCCCTGACCTTACCAGCCCTCCCAGCAATGATTGACTTACTTTCCTTGATAGTAAATTAGTATTTTCCAGAATTTTATATGATCAGAGTCACAAAGTGTTTCCTTTTTGTTTTATTCTGGTTTCCTTCATGCTACATGATTACTTTCAGATTCCTAAATGTCATAGTCCATTATTTTTATTGCTGAATAGTGTCCCACTGTATTGGTGGGTATAATATCTGTTTATCCATTTATCTGTTAATGGACATTTGGCCTTTTCCCACTTTGTACAAATAAAGCTGCATATTTATTTTTTTTAATGCTTTAGGAAGATTTCACTTATTTACTTGACACAGAGAGAGGAGGGGAGAGAGAGCACAAGCAAGGGGGAGCAGAAGAGGGAAAAGGAGAAGTGGACTCGCCATTGCACAGGGAGCCCCATGTGGGACTTAATCCCGGAACCCCGGGATCATGCCCTGAGTTCACGGACTGAGCCACCCAGGCGCCGCTAAAACTACATATTGCTAAAAAGTGTACTGTTTGATATTTTGATACACACTTAAACCCTCGAAACCAAAAGTTTCTTTTTGCCCTTTTAAATCCATACCTTGTGATATATAAAATTATTGATATAAGAACATACCCATTTTCTGAAACGGATGTTTGTACATTTATAGGAATGGAGAGGAATGAAGCTTCCCGAAGTCTTCTCCAGTTTTCCCACATTCTCTGTCAGCTCATGACCACTCTCATTGCATCTGTCCCCACCACATTACTAGATTATTCTACATGGAATCCCAGATATCATATTCATTAATGCATAACCTCTTCAGAATGCATTTCTAAAATGTAATTTCATAACATTAGTAACTATCACACCAAAAAAACTATTTAAAATATGATCAAAAATTGGGTGCGCCCCGGGGGCACAGTTGGTTAAGTGTCCAACTCTTGATTTCAGCTCAGGTCATGATCTCCACATCCTCCTCCACATTCAGTGGGGAGTCTGCTTGAGATTTTCTCTCCCACCCCTGTTTGTGTGCACTCTCTCTCTTTCTCAAATAAATAAATCTTTAAAAAAATGACAAAAACTGGATACAATTCACAGTCTAAAAAAACAAAGAACAAAAAAACTAAAAATCACCAAAAAAAACCCACGAAAAATATTTAATCCCACTAGCAATAAAAATTTACAAATTCAAGTAAAAACAATTGTTTCATTTCATTTGCCCATTTGACAAAGGTTTAAAAGTGTAACAGTATTAGGTCTCAGGGATATCGTCAGTCTCATCCGGGCTGGTGGCAGTATACATAGGAATCACAGTTTTGGAACATTAATCTGGCATATCCTCTTACTCTAGAAATTTTACCTTTAGGAATTTAGCCTAACGAAATAAGAACATTAATAAAAACACAGTAAAAATGAAAATAATCTTAATGCCCAACAACAAGATATTAGCAAATAAAAATAAATGTTGCCATATTTCTTCTGCAGAATAGTATTTTGTCATTTAAAATCATGTTGCTGGGCACCCGGGTGGCTCAGTCGGTTAAGCTTCTGTCTTCGGCTTGGGTCATGATCCCAGAGTCCTGGGATCGAGTCCCACTCCATGGGAAGCCTGATAGCCTGATTCTCCCTCTCCCACTCCTCCTGCTTGTGTCTGTCTCTGTCAAATAAATAAATAAAATCTTTAATAATAATAAAATAAAATAATATTGCTAATAGGATAGCAATGCATTCTACTTCATGTGCTGAATTTTACAAGTCTTATAAATTACTAAGTATAGACAAAAATGATAAAATAAATAATATATGAATATTTTATTATGGATCACATCATTATGTAAATACAATCGAGACTGACTGACTTAGATGTTTAAATGCGAACGATTTATTTCATAGTATTAGCAAAATCATGCACAGGTGCCATTCTGTCACTGACAGTATAGTTTGAACAATTGCTATTCAGTTATTATATTGTCTTTGGGAACCACATGAATTTAATAGAACAGAAAGACATTTGAAATACATATTTATGAAAGCAAGATCAAAAAATAAATTACAAATTTACATGTACCAAAACATGTATAAAACTAAATTGGTAAGAATTACAATAGTAACAATAAGGACAATACAGTATTTGTAACATGGAGCAACTGGAAGCATTTGCTGACATTATTCTGCAACTGATCTATTATCCTTTAATCCCATTGAAATTTAAATATGATGGTTATACTGTACTTAGGTAGAAGAATATCTCTGCTTGCTTGCACAGAATACGGGATGACGGGGCATCATGCTGACAACTCTCAAATGGTTCTGTGTAAAAAGTTCCTTGTACTATTTTTTTGGACATTTCTCTAAGTCTGAAATTATTTCAAACTGAAAAGTAATTTTAGAATCTAATGAAGTGAACTCTCATAAATCACACGTGTAACATTACAGCTCACTAGTACAATTGGCAGATTACACCTCTGTACACACTTTTATTTATAACAGACTGAAGACTGAAGTATATCATTTAACTCCACATCTTGTCATTATGCTTTCACTTTGAAAGAATGAATAAGGGTTTAGGTCACGTCAGAGGTAAATATAACCATGTATTCATTATGAATAGATTTATCTTCTCTTATATTCTCCAAAAGCAAATTTAGAATTTGTTAGTTTATTAGAAAACAAAAATGGATATTTTGCTTACTAAAAACACTTTGTCATTTATTTTATGCATTTTACTTGGAATGTAAATTTCTAAAAAAGGGGAGGATTGAGAGACAATTATTAATAATGAAAAATGACATTTTACCAGCAAAAAATACATCTGCCACTTCTAAGGTAGTTGTGTGTGTATTTTTTGAAACAAGATGGAATTTGTAAAATGTTAACTTGAGAAAACAAGTTATTAAACCAGACTTTTTCTTCATATGCCTTTCTCAAATCTAGAATGATTTTACTACTTGCCTTTTTAGTCTGGGAAATCCATTACGTTAGTTTGGCATGAGAAATTGTAATTGAGCTTGGGTTGGCTTTTAGAAGTAACCATCTTGTCTCATTAAGAGCCCCCAAATAATTGCTCCAATATTCAAGCATAAAATTGTGCCGAAGATGAATGTCAGAGTCATTCCAGCACAACTTCTAGAATTTATCTGGGTTAACCCCTTCCTCAGCCCCACTCCCCCAACCTTCATCTCGCCTGGAAATATAGTCATTTGTGCATTATTGGTCTTTTGGCACCTGTCACACGCTTCTCCACATTTGTTCATGGCAGTTCTTCAATCAGAAAAGAAAATGCGTAGACACTGAAGAATGTCAGTATTTGGATTAATAAATGACTCATGTTAAAAGTATTCATGTGATGCCTTTCAATCTTTTAAGTTTCTTGTGATCTTCAGACCACGTTTGTTCTTTCTAATTCAAATAGTGTTCTCCTGGATAAAGAAGAATACAACAGAATAGCATCATAGAAGCTATGAATAGGCAGGTATTCACTGTTATTTGTTACATCAGCTATTCTAACTCCTTTCCACCTGTATTATACATGTATATATACACTTTTATTTGTGTATATTATATACATGGGATATTGTGTATATTATATACATGGGACATGAGTATAAATTCATCTCTACATATAGTATCTATACAGTATATGGTACACATATAGTATATTATATTAATACATAGAGGTGAGTTTATATTTATCTATATATAGGTATATATGTTGTTTTCATTTGCATATTTTATTTTTTTTTAAGATTTTGTTTTTGTATTTGAGAGAGACCACAAGCAGGGGGGCAGTGGCAGAGGAAGAGGGAGAAGCAGGCTCTCCACTGAGCAGGGAGCTCGATCCCAGGACCCTGGATCATGAGCTAAAAGAGAAAAGGGTCAGAGGGAGGGGAAGAGAGAGAATCTTAAGCAGCCTCCATGCTCAACGCAGAGCACTAAATAGAATCCAACACGGGGTTTGATCTCACAACCTTGAGGTCATCACCTGAGCTGAAATCAAGGGTAGGATGCTTAACCCATGGAGCTACCCAGGTGCCCCTTGTTTCATATATTTTATAAAGCATTTTTATTACTTCCCCCATGATTTAGAAATCTCAGTCCATTAGAAAGCTTTGCTCTTAATTTCCTTCTTCAAATCTTTTGCTTTCTTTTCATTCTTCAGCCAATCATCGCATAGCAGACCTTGTTGTCCGCCTCTCAGCTCCAGTGTCACTTCAGAAGCCTCCTTTCACCACTGGATCTCGTGGGATCCTTCCCCCCACCACCCCGTGTCACTCTACCCCAGTCCTGTTTTATTGTTTTTTGTACCATTCATCGCTACCTGTAATAATTTTTTCCATCTCTTTCAACTGAAAGGTAAGCTCCGTGCAGGCAGGAATATGACTGTCACCCCAAGGCTTATCACGGACTGACACACAGAGGAAATGTTAAATAAGATGTTGAATACAGAGCTAACACTCAAAACACCAAGTAGCACAGTACAAAATGCAAAAGTTAGAACAGATGCCAGATGTGCACAACTGGAGTTGCTCTGCCGAGGGTACAGACTGAATATTAACTTTAGTTACATGAATAAATGAATCTAAGTATATGTCATCCACCACCCCCCCCCATCAGGAACTTACTACTACTTTCCCTGTCACCTTCTTTAGAACACCTTCCAAATCCATGCCTCTTAACTAGGTTCTAAAGCAGAACTTGATTACTGCAAGTTTCACAAATATTTCCAGTACTATTTCTGTATATTGAACCCTAGTTATGGGATCTCTTTCATGTTTTCCCCATTTTCCGTAACCTGACTTTTGAAAAACCAATTCCAGCATTTCTTCCTTTGGCCAATATGAACACCCAGACACCGAATTTATTTAAAAAAAGAAGTCTCAGGATACAAATGGGTTCTTCCTTTTGGATTAGAGTATAGCACAGTTGTATCTTCCTCTTTGCGTTTCATCTACCTTCAGAAACTCCAAACCGACAATAAAGTAGTTCAAGTATTTTCACAAGCTTTGCTCTTTCTTTTCTTTTTTTTAAGATTCATTTATTTATTTATTTATTTGTTTGTTTGTTTGTTTGTTTGTTTATTTATTTATTTATTTGACAGAGAGAGATCACAGGCAGCGAGAGGAAGAAGCAAGCTCCCTGCTAAGCAGAGAGCCTGATGTGGGCCTAGATCCCAAGACCCTGAGATCATGACCAGAGCTGAAGGCAGAGGCTTTAACCTACTAAGCCACCCAGGAGCCCAACAAGCTTTGCTTTTTCTGTTGAAAATAGACAAAATCTACCAACCTCATCACTATGGAGACTTTCCTGCTCTACTCACATCCACCGGGTAATAAATGGTTTAAAGTTGAGACTCATTTCTTCATTTTTAAAAATCCCTTCAAAATCCAGCACTAGACTTTGACTAGAAGTGGCAGCAGTAACTTTAAGTTAAATAGAGTTGAATATACCTTTTTTGTTCATACAAACTAGATTCAGTATTCACTACATAAAATCAATAATGTCATGCTTCTCTTTTTCCTTCTTTCTTGGCTCAAATCTCTCTTTTAGATTCTTGGCATTGCAATGGTACATATGCGTTGTACTCCCTTGTCCCTGCTCTCAGATCTTTCTCTGCCATCTCGCTAGTTCATAGTAACAATTAAGAACATGTTCACCTCTTTATGGTTAAATTTAAATTGCATTTTATTCATTATTCACAAACACTTGCATTTCTTAATTCTTTCTCTTCCTATTTTCATTTAAGAATTAGCTGGAAATCATTTTAAAGTATCTGGGTTTTCATTTTATCTAATCATTTCCCTTTTCCTCTAAATGTTTTGCTAAAATTCAGTCCCTTGACATGTGTTCCAACTTTGCCAGGAACTCCCTGGGATCAATTAACATTTAATGATCTTCCTAGTATGTGCTAAGACATATCTTATCACTTGACTTTCCTGTTGATATCATTAGAAAAACTATTATCTTCATCTCAGATTTTATATAACTGACCTGAGAAAAATGAAGTAACTTGCCTCTGGTTGAACAGCTGGTAAATGGTAAAGGGGATATGTGTCTACTGCTTTCCCCACTTCGGAAAACTTCCCTTACCACTCCTCTTTCTAAAATTCAGTCCAGAAGGATCTTGGTACTTAACACTACCTCCCTATTTAGTCACCCAATGCCCAGTATCTTATTATTACTCTACAATTCTAAAATTTGCCTAAAATATGTCACCAGTGCCTGCTGGAAGTTGTCCTTCATTTCAACACAAGTCAGAAAAAAAATGGTAGTATATAAATGATCTTCATGAAATTTGGCAGACTTTCCAATGTATATGAGAACAGTAAGTGACAGGGCGTGGGGTGGTGTCACCTGGGCCAGCTATGCCACTTATTTTTGTTTTTAAGATTTTATTTATTCATCTGAGAGAGAGAGAGAGAGAGCGCAAACAGGGGGAGGGGCAGAGAGAGTCAGAAGCAGACTCCTCGCTGAGCTGGAAGCCCACCTGAGGCTCCATCCCAGGACCTGGAGATCATGACCTGAGCCAAAGGCAGACGCCCAACCATGGGAGCCACCCAGACATCCCAGCTATGCCATTTCTAATGGTGTCAAGTCATACAATTCACCAAACATCTCTAAGCCCCACTTTCCTCTTTTGTAAATCAGAAAAAATAGCAGGTTCCCACCTCACAGCACCATTTTAAGGAATAAAGGAAATCATGTGTGTAAAACTCTAAATATAATGCCATCAATGAGAAAAAATTAATTTATTAACTTAATGTATGTTAACTACCATCATCTTCATTATCATCATCATCATTGTCACTATTTTGGAAACATGCACCAGGAAAACAGTGCACCTCTATTTAACCAAAACAAGCCACTATAACCCTAAACACTGTAACAAACTCCTCTTATTCTAATGGGAGGTTCTGGGTAATTTTCAGTGTCTATAAATCCTGTAATTGTCTTCTTCAGGAAGATAGCTACGTAGCACAAAATATACTCGCTGGAACAGTTGATCTGGCTTTCAGAATATGACCCAACCAATGAGAGCTGTGTGATCGAAGAAAAGACACTTACCTTATTGCTTTACTCTACTCATACAGAACATAAAAGAATTGGAACATATAATAAATAGTAAAGACTGTGCCCAAAGCAAAGTTCTGAGATTATCTCTTGGCTCCATTTCATGATAAGTAATTAACATCTGTGGTAGCAAAGAATAAATTATTCTCCAGTTCCAGTTTACTAAATTGATTTCTAGCTCTCGGGGAGAATTATTACATCATTTTAACTCCAAAAATAACAAGATACAAAGGGATCTCTCTCTAGTAGAGTTCAATAAAGTGTTTGCCCACCAAAAATCAATGCAATGCCAACTAGACACAGTGGTTCATTCTTTGGAATAAGCATAGTCTCCTGTCGTGATCTATTACCTCATTAACTCTTACAAAATCCCTGTAGATTGCTTAAGTAGCAGGTAACAGAAACATTTTTGTTTTAGAAGGAGAAAAATAAAACCCACCTGTATGTAAAATGAGGAATTTGCATATTTTGTCTAAATTTTCCTTAACATTGAGGAGAAATCTAGAAGAGACTGAATTTATGAGCTTCTATTCCAGCATACTTAAAGAAGATGAGAAATAGTGAGATAAATAAATGAGAAATATAAGGAAAACAAAGATAATTTTTCCTTCCTTTATTCAAGTCCAAACTGTCTCCAAAACCCAGATCAGGCATATTTCCAAAGTGTCCAATCTTCTAAAAGAAGTTTATTAATAGTGCTATTGTCTTCATACAATGAAACTGTGCAGAAACTGAATTTTTCTTCACAGTGAGTCACTGGGAAGACATCTGATCTTATCTGACTATTAAACTAGTTATTTGAATTGCTCCCGTTATTGAGAGCTTCCCTTCCCAGATAGTCCCTGTGCTTCACACACAGAATCAAGAGATCTGATTCACACACAGAATCAAGAATCAAGAGATTCCCAAGCAAGGGACTGAGACACCTGTTCAGGGTTCAGGCATCTCTGTTAATGTTTTCTTTCCTTTCCTTTTCCTTCCTTCCTTCCTTCCTTCCATCTGTCTTTGTCTCTGTCTCTATCCTCGCTTTCACACTCTTATTTCTAAGCCAGACTATTCCCCTAATTTCTCAGGATATTTAGGTTACTTACATAGTTACAGTTCAAATCCACAGGGCCCATGAGTGGGAATTTTTCTTTTTTTTTTTCTTTTTTTTTTCTGGACTCCATGTTTCATTTTTTTTTATTGCTACTTAATTTTTTTCCAGTGTTCCAAGACTCATTCCCCATTCCCCACACCCAGTGCTCCACGCTTTAGGTGTCCCCAGTACCCACCACCAGGCTCTTCCATCCCCCCACCCCCTCCCTCCAAGTCCCTCAGTTTGTTTCTGTGCCCAAAGTCTCTGTTGTTTTGTTTCTCTCCCTAGATTACCCTAGTTCCCATTTACTTTCCTTCTCCCACTGTCCTCCAGTTTGCCCCTCATGCACCGCAAGTAATTGAAACCATGTGATACTTGACTTTCTCTTCTTGGCTTATTTCACTCAGCATAATCTCTTCCAGTCCAGTCCATGTTGCTACAAAAGTTGGATATTCATCCTTTCTGATGGAGACATAGTACTCCATTGTATATATGTACCACATCTTCTTTATCCACTCATCTGTGGATGGGCACCTTGGCTCTTTCCACAGTTTGGCGATTGTGGCCATTGCTGCGATGAACATTGGTGTACATATGGCCCTTCTTTTCACGACATCTGTATCTTTGGGGTAAATGCCCAGTAGTGCAATTGCAGGGTCATAGGGTAGCTCTATTTTTAATTTTTAAAGGAATCTCCACACTGTTTTCCAAAGAAGCTGCACCAGTTTACATTCCCACCAACAGTGTAAGAGGGTTCCCCTTTCACCACAGCTTCTCCAACATTTGTTGTTTCCTGACTTGTTAATTTTGGTCATTCTGACTGGTGTAAGGTGGTATCTCAGTGTGGTTTTGATTTGAATTTCCCTGATAGCTAGTGACGCTGAACATTTTTTCATGTGTCTGTTAGCCGTTTGTATATCTTCTACAGATAAGTGCCTCTTCATGTCTCTTGCCCATTTTTTGATGTGTTCATCTTCTTTTTGGGTGTTGAGTTTGAGTAGTTCTTTATAGATCTTGGATACCAGCCCTTTGTCTGTAGTGTCATTTGCGAATATCTTCTCCCATTCTGTGGGTTGCCTCCTTATTTTGTTGACTGTTTCCTTTGCTGTACAGAAGCTTTTTATTTTGATGAAGTCCCAGAAGTTCATTTTCGCTTTTGTCTCCTTTGCTTTTGGAGATGTGTCTTGAAAGAAGTTGCTGTGGCCGATGTCAAAGAGGTTGCTGCCCATGTTCTTTTCCAGGATTTTGATGGATTCCTGCCTCACGTTGAGGTCTTTCATCCATTTCGAGTTTGCCTTTGTGTGTGGTGTAAGAGAATGGTCTAGTTTCATTCTTCTATATGTAGCTGTCCAATTTTCCTAGCACCATTTATTGAAGAGATTGTCTTTTTTCCACTGGATATTTTTTCCTGTTTTGTCAAAGATGATTTTCCCATAGATTTGTGGGTCCATATGTGGACTCTCCACTCTGTTCCATTGGTCTATTTCTCTGTTTTTGTGCCAGTACCATGCTGTCTTGGTAATCACAGCTTTGTAATAAAGCCTGAAGTCAGGTAGTGAGATGCCCCAGCTTTGTTTTTCTTCTTCAGCAATTCCTTAGCGATTTGGGGTCTTTTTTGGTTCCATATAAATTTTAGGATTGCTTGTTCCAACGTTTTGAAGAATGTTGGTGGAATTTTGATTGGAATGGCATTGAAAGTATAGATTGCTCTGGGCAGTATAGACATTTTGACAATGTTTATTCTTCCAATCCATGAGCATGGAATGCTCTTCCATCTTTTTGTGTCTTCTTCAATTTCTTTCATGAGGGTTCTGTAGTTCCTCGAGTACAGATCCTTGACTTTTTTGGTTAGGTTTATTCCTAAGTATCTTATAGTTTTTGGTGCTATAGTAAATGGAATCAATTCTTTGATTTCCCCTTCTATTTTTTTGTTGTTAGTGTATAAGAATGCAACTGATTTCTGCACATTGATTTTGTATCCTGCCACATTACCAAATTGTTGTATGAGTTCTAGTAGTTTGGGGGTGGAGTTTTTTGGGTTTTCCACATATAGTATCATGTTATCTGCAAAGAGAGAGAGTTTGACTTCCTCTTTGCTAAGCTGGATACCTTTTATTTCTTTCTGTTGCCTGATTGCTGTTGCTAGGACTTCTAACACTATGTTGCAGAGTAGTGGTGAGAGTGGGCATCCTTGCCTTGTTCCTGATCTCAGAGGAAAGGCTGTCAGTTTTTCCCTATTGAGGATGATATTTCGCTGTGGGTTTTTCATAGATAGATTTTATGAGGTTGAGAAATGTTCCCTCTATCCCTATATTTTGAAGAGTTTTGATCAGGAACGGATGTTGTATTTTGTCAAATGCCTTTTCTGCATCAATTGAGAGTACCATGTGGTTCTTCTCCTTCTCTTATTGATTTGTTCTATCACGTTGATTGTTTTGCGAGTGTTGAACCACCCCTGCATCCCTGGGATAAAACCCACCTGGTCATGGTGGATAATCTTTTTAATGTATTGTTGGATCCTGTTAGCAAGGATCTTGTTGAGAATCTTGGCATCCGTATTCATCAGTGATATTGGTCTGAAGTTCTCCTTTTTGATGGGGTCTTTGTCTGGTTTGGGGATTAGAGTGATGCTGGCTTCA
>PITA01000392.1:0-84411 GCA_004023965.1 Spilogale gracilis | reverse complement strand
GGAAGAGCTTCAGGAGAATAGGTGTTATTTCTTCTTTGAATGTTTGGTAGAATTCCCCAGGGAATCCGTCTGGTCCTGGACTCTTGTTTTTGGGGAGGTTTTTGATCACTGCTTCAATCTCATTACTAGATATAAATCTATTCAAATTGTCAATGTCTTCCTGTTTCAGTCTTGGTAGTTTATAGGTTTCTAGGAATGTATCTATCTCTTCTAGATTGTTAAACATATTGGCATATAATTGTTGATAGTAATTTTTGATGATTGTTTCTATTTCCTTGGTGTTCATCGTGATCTCTCCCCTTTCATTCATGATTTTATTAATTTGGTTCTTCTCCCTTTTTTTTTTGGATTAGTTTGGCCAATGGGTTATCGATCTTATTGATTCTTTCAAAGAACCAGCTTCTAGTTTCGTTGATGCATTCTACTGTATCTCTAGTTTCTGATTCATTAATCTCTGCTCTAATTCTTATTATTTCCCGCCCTGTGTGGGCGGTTGGTTTAATTTTGTGTTGATTTTCCAGTTCTTTAAGGTGTAATGAGAGTTGATGTATTCGGGATTTTTCAATTTTTTTGAGTGAGGCTTGGATGGCTATGAATTTCCCCCTTAGGACGGCCTTTGTTGTATCCCATAGGTTTTGGATTGATGTATCTTCATTCTCATTGCTTTCCATGAAGTGTTTCAGTTCTTCTTTGATTTCTTGGTTGATCCACGTATTCTTGAGCAGGATTGTCTTTAGCTTCCAAGTGTTTGATTTTCTCCTGAACTTTTTATGGTGGTTGAGTTCCAGTTTCATGGCATTGTGGTCAGAGAATATGCAGGGAATAATTTCCATCTTCTGGTATCAGTTGAGCCCTGATTTGTGACCTAGTATGTGGTCTATTCTGGAGAAAGTTCCATGTTCACTGGAGAAGAATGAGTATTCTGCTGTTTTAGGGTGGAATGTTCTGAATATATCTATGAGCTGGTCCAATGTGTCATTCAAGGCTCATGATTCTTTGTTGATTTTCTATTTAGATGATCTGTCCATTACTGAGAGTGATGTGTTAAGATATCCTAAAATTAATGTATTCACATCAATATGATTCTTTATTTTGTTTAAGAGTTGGCTTATGTAGTTGGCTGCTCCCATGTTGGGGGCATAAATATTTACAATTGTTAGATCTTCTTGATGTATAGATCCTTTAAGAATGATGTAGTGTCCTTCTGTGTCTCTGACTACAGTCTTTAGACTAAAATCAGATTTGTCTGATATGAGAATCACTACCCCAGCTTTCTTTTGGGGTCCATTGGCATGAAAGATGATCTTCCATCCCCTCACTTTCAATCTGGAAGTGTCTTTAAATTCAAGATGAGGCTCTTGTAAACAGCATATGGATGGGTCCTGTCGTTTTATCCAGTCTGCAACCCTGTGTCTTTTTATTGGAGCATTTAGGCCATTCAGATTGAGAGTGATTATCGATAGATATGTTTGTATTGACATCATGTTGCCTGTGAAGTTCATGTTTCAATAGATTACCTCTGTAAATTTCTGTTCTGTGTCGCTCTTGGGTTCGTTTCTCCTCTATAGAACCCCTCTTAGTATTTCTTGTAGTGCTGGCTTGGTGGTTTCATAATCTTCTAGACCTTGGCGGTCCTGGAAGCTCTTTATTTCTCCTTCCATTTTGAAAGTCAACCTTGCTGGATACATTATCCTTGGTTGCATATTTTTGTTATGTAATTTCCTGAATATGTCTTGCCAGCCCTTTCTGGCTTGCCAGGTTTCTGTGGAAAGGTCTGACGTTATTCTGATGGTCCTCCCTCTGTAGGTAAGGGATCGCTTTCCCCTAGCTGCCCTTAAGACATATTCTTTGGTTTTATGATTCGTGAATTTCACAATTATGTGCCTGGAGGTTTTTCTGAACTCATTGATCTTGAGGGGTGTCCTCTCTGCTTCTAGGACATGAACATTTGTTTCATGCCCCAGATTTGGGAAATTTTCATCCATGATTTGTTCAACAATATCTTGTAGACTTCTCTCTCTCGCAACTCCTTCAGGGATTTCAATAATTCTGATATTGGGGCGTTTCATGGCATCATTTATTTCCCATATTCTGTTTTCATGGGATTTTAGCTCTTTTCTCTGACTTCTCTTGCTCCTCCTTCTTAATCCATCTGTCTTCTAAGTCACTGGTATGATCTTTAGCTTCACTTACTCTAGCTGTTAGCATATTTAAATTATATTGCATCTCATCAATAGCCTTTCTAACCTCAGCTTTCACTTCTGTTATTATGGCTTCCACTTTGAGACTAATGTTCTTTTCCAAATTAGCCATTGCTTGGATGATTGCTGCCCTGAATTCCATTTCTGTCATATTGTTTATGTTCATTTCCAGTAATTCTGTGACCAGGGTTGCAGTCTCAGAGTTCTTCTTCTGTTGGATGTTCCTCCTCCAAGTCATTGTGGCGAGGAGTAGTTGAGGGGGTGTATAGCTAAATATATCAGCCACTATCTAGGTGGATTGGTCTCTGGAAGGTTTTGGAGCAACCAGAATTCACCACAGAAAAGGAAGAAGAAAGAAAAAAGAAAAAACGGAAGAAAGGAAGCAAGAAAAGAAACCCCTGCCAGAGTGGGGCCCAGTGGTAGGATTTATATGGTACAAAACTATTACACGGTAAAGAAAAGGGCTATCAAGGGTAAATGAAGAGCTCAAAAAGCAAAGCCCAACCTATATGACCCCCAAGACCAGTATTTATATAATACAAAAGCAAAGACTATTACACAGAAACACTGACAGACTAGAGTGGGAAGGTGAGGACAGACACTTCTTGTGGGCAAGGAATGTGTTTCAGATGCTCCCAACTTTGTCTTGTTATTATTGTTGGAGGAGCCCACTTTTTAAAGATATAGGGATATTAGAACTGGTTGTATATAGGGGTAGTATTGAATAGGGATGTAGAATTAATTTGAAGCTTATAACTATATGTATATGTAAAAGAGAAAATAAAGGAAAGAAGAGAGAAGAAAGGGAAAAACAGATAAAACAGACAGGGAAACAAGAGGCAATAACAACAGCAGAAAATACAGGAATGTGTTTGAAAAAATTTCAAGGCAAAAAAAAAAATGTTATGGGGTGTTGTATTGAGTATCACATTGTGATAAAAAGTGGGTTAAAATTGAAAGAAGAAAAACCGTGAGAATGCATTTTTAAGTTTAAAATGGAAGCTTTAAAAGTAAAAGTAGAAAAAAGTTAAAAAAGCAAATAAGGTGGAAAACTGTATCAATAAAGTGTAGGGTTTTTGGTACTTGTAGTCAGTATCAGGAGTTTAATAAATTGCCTTTCCCCCGATATTGGGGTTTTACAGTTTGAGTGTTGTCCTCCTGTGCTTCTGGCTTGCTTTCTGGGGGCAGAGCCGGCCGCGCTGTTTTCAGTCCCTTCTACCTGGGCTGCGTCTCTTCGCCCCCTTGCTAGAGACTGGTCTCCATGGTAACCAGGTTGTCAGGTTACAGTTCTCTCGTGGGGGAGCATTGTTCTTTTACATCCTTTTTCAGCTGCCGAGGAAGTCAGGTCGGAGCAAGATGTCTGCGCCCAGACCTCCCTCCCAGAGAGAGCCTCTACACAGGGAGGGGCTCTTTCCCGCCTCCCGGTTGGCAGCCTGTCACAGCCTGGCAGGCGCCGATGCTGGATTGATTTCTGCTCAAGCCCCCGCTTGTCGCTTCACTCCTGCACCTCCAAACCGCAACTGATTTTGGGTCGCGCGACCTTGTCTGTGCCAAGGGACCCGCGGCTCTGCAGGTCCCGTGTAAGTCTGCAAAATTGCCTTCCCTGGGGGGTCCACGCCTGGCCAATGGGGTGGAGAGAAGTGGGAGAGAAAAGCAGCAGAGGAAAGGGGAAAAAAGAAAAAAAAAAGAGAGAGAGAGAGAAAGCGGCGGAAAAATAGACTCCATGCCCACTATTTTCACTGAGTTCCTTTGCGCCACATAGGGCACTCTTGCTCTCTGCGAAACCCTGCTCCTCTGGCTTAAGCAGTGGAGAGATAGACTCCGCACCCCGGCCCCTCTAAATTCCCTCGAGGCGCAGGGCACTTCCTCTCCCTGCGGATCCCTGTCTCCCCGCTGCTGCAGTGGAAAAACAGACTCCACGCCGCGGGCTCTGTTGCGTTCCCGGTTCTGCCTCGCCCTAAATCAGACCGTAATCTGCTGTTATTCCCTGAGCACAGCGCACTTTCGTGCTGGGGTATTTGCTTTCAATGGTTCAGCTCTGTGGGCTTCCTCCCCCACGCCCCTGTCTCTGGGGGTAAGCCTCCGGTTCCTCTCACTTGTTTCTACCTTTTTGCCAATGGTCCTTGTCTCCCGTGGTGATCCAGAAGCACGAAATATCACATTTCAGGCTGATTTCATGGGTGCTCACAGTGTTCCTGTAGTGTTTTTTTGCAGGAATTGAGCTCACTTCAGGGAACTCCCCAAAATGTGGTCACCTGGCCTTCCGCCATCTTCCGCTCCACTGGCGGGAATTTTTCTATAGTTAGCTTGTACCGTCAGTTACACAGTGTAATATAAGATCTCACTTTATAGGTTCAAAAGTTGACAGCAATTAGAAAAACTAAATTCCAAAGCAGAGTGCAAACAAGTTGGCATATTGATACAAAAGTGAAAATCTTGAAAAGACAACTTCAGTGTCAGGATCCAATTAAAAAGCCTGAAATCTGAGTATGCCCAAATACATTTTAAACCAAAATAAAACAAACTATAACATTTTTTAAAAGGAGTACCTGGAAAAATATACCCTTGTCCTAACTTCCTTGATTATTTGTGGTTTGTTGTGAGTCAAGGAGCAAATGAAATGTAAAAGTCTGCCTTCATCAGCTTTCATTCAGAAGTTCTAGTGTGTTCCCTTATCAACTAGAGAATGTTCATGAAATGTACTCAATAAATTGTAAAGCATTTAACTATTGCTACTTACTCATTTTAGATTATCTTGAAGAAGTCAGTTCATAAATATAAGACAATCCCAGGTCAATGACAATAGTTTGAGTATAATTTTTTTCAACCTAAAAGTTTAGTTGTTTCCATTTGAAACAAGTATGTCTCCTATTTCTTATTTAAAAATACCTTGGTGTCTGACAAGTTCCTGCATTATGTTGCTTCCAATTTCAAATGAAAATGAAGAGGATGATTGAGGCAAAAAAGAAAGAGAGAGAGAGAGAGAATAATGTCTATTTGTAGGCTTCTGACATAAAGATGGCCAGTTCAAATTCTACAACCTAACATATATTATTTGTTGCAGTTTGCATTATTAGGTCCAATATAGCAGAAACCTACATGGTAAATTTCATAGTATTTGTAAATGTTGTATCTAGCCTTCATATTGTTTTCTTTCTAATGATTTTAATTACATTGTTATAAAGCTGACAGTGCTCTTTAACCATAGTTCAAGAGCAGAGAGCATGTGATAAGTGGAATGGATGGATATGAATCACTGCTGCCTATGGTCTCCACTTTACCCAAACCATAATGTTACAGATGAGAACACTGAGTGTTTGATCTGCAAATGCCCATGCAGCTTATTCACTTCAGCCTACGTGAGGGCAAATTCTCTGGACTTCCAAGTCACAAACCCTACAAGTTTCCAAGGCTGGATTTCCATGATATAGTCTCTCCCTCATTACCAAAAAATGGATTCATTGATTGTTTCTTCGCCGTACTCTATGAAACCTATTAGGTTTACTACCTTAAAATCTCTAAGAGTTTATGAAGCACAGGAAATCACATACTAAAAGAGTCTCTTCAAAGCTTAGACAATGGGCTTCTGGAATGTGTCTGTTCTTACCAGGTGCTGAAGACCAGGAGATGTGGTGACACCACTTGAAAAAATTCCCATCACTAATGTCTCATCAGCAACATGTGCACATTCTAGACTCCAAACCTTCCATCCACAAAGGACTTTGGTTATGTATTTGAGTGTATTGAGATTTAGGTCAGTCGTGCGGATACTTTTCAGAAGTCTCCATGTCTGATAAGACCTCCAATTACACAACGAAAATGAATGAAATTGTTCTCTCCCCTGTGTTTAAGAGGATCTAAAAATGATAAGGAATCCCTTACATGTGAGAAACTTGAATTTCATTCTCCTCACCATACTGTGAAATGTGATTGCTCTTCCTGACCGAGATGATTAAATTGCCAAAGGGCCAGTCCTAAAAGATTTTCTAGAACACTACCCTAAAATTCAACTAGAATAAATAACCTCCCACATGGGGAACAGCTCAGCCAAGTACAAAAAAATTTCCTTTCCCAAATTTAAGAACCAAATGTACAAACCCTGACATCCAGAATTATATACATTTTTTCATTGTTATAGAGTAGTGCCAACTCAAAACAGAAAAACAATCCAATGCAAATGTGAATGGGCGACTGTCCCCAGAGGTTTCACTGGCATTCTTCCACTTGATTCTGTCCTGTCAGGTTGATTTTTGTGGTTGATGTCACGATGGAGTCTTATTGGTGCTCTAATTCCCCTGTTTTCCCCAAACCCCTAAATTCTCTAACAGTAAAGCAGGAGAAATACGGTTGATCTGCTACTCTTGCCCCTGACCACAACTCATTCTCCAAGCACAACCTAAGATAATCTTTTAAACATCCAAATATGAGAGGTCTCTCGGGCTCTAAAGCCATCCAGTGACTTGCGATCTTCTGAGAGTGAAATCTGCAGCCCATTTCATGGCTACAAAGGTTCTCCATGGTCTGGCTCTTGCCTTGTTCTCCAGCTCCATTTTCTGCATGCCCACCGCAACCCCAAACTTTTATCTTTCTCCTGACTGAATATCTAAGCCCTTCCCTTTTTTCAAGGCCATAGGATTTTCATATCTACCCTGTTTACACTATCCTTTATCCTGCCTTCTGAGAAGAGGTTTCAGGAGAACTAGCACTTTCTCCAGAAGACTTGCCTCTCCCCAGCTGCACCTTACTAGGTTAAGTCTCTCTGACCCATGTTCCCATACACCTGCGTGTGTCCCAATGAGACTCTGCCTCCCGGGACAGGTTAGGTTACAAGCTCCAAGGAGGGTAGGACCGTGTGTTTGATTGACTGCATGTCCTCATGTCCTAGTGCAGGACATATCTTTGGTGCCTAAGACACATTTGTTGAATAAATCATATAAATCATATAAGCATAGCATAGTAAGTAGAAGTTACTTCGGAGCAGTTATTTACAACTGAGTCTAGTCAGTATCGGTAATAGCAACTTTCAGGTTCTTCTCCCTCAGTCCTCAGATCACCGGCAAGAGAGGAATTTCTTTCTCTCTCCCTCCTTGTCACAGATTATAGACACAGGCATTATCTCGACCACTCTTCTCCCATGTCTCTGGCCTCCCAGGTCTTACCAGTCACGGGACGCCTTGGCAGTCACATGCTTCAAAACTAGCTCAATCCTTACTGCGTATAGAGGGTTCCCCAGCAAAGTTCAGTCAATAAACAGACTCCCATTTCCAAACGGGAAAACCTCTCTGTTGCTGGCTGAATTGTGTTGCCACCTGCTCCCAAGAGCTTCTGTCGAAGCTCCCAGGACCTCAGAAAGTGACCAGATTTGGAGATAGGGCCTTTAAATATGTGCTTACTTTAAAGGAAGCTTTAGGTTTGTCCCTAATCCAATCTGACTTGTATCGTTGTCAGAAGAGGAAATTTGAATAGGTAGGGAGACACGAGGGGCTCATGCACAGAGAAGACCAGGTGAAGACAGAGGGAGAGGGCAGCCATCTGCAAGCCAAGCGGAGAGATCTCAGGAGAGACCAACGCCTTGATCATGGACTTCTAGCCTCCAGAACTGTAAGAAAATGAATTTCTCTCATTTAAGTCACAGACACTGTGGTATTTTGTTACAGCAACCCTCGAAGACTAATACACTATGGAAGTTTAACACTTCGTGCCTGTGTTCTGGAGCTGAAACTCTACCCTTATCATCACTGTTTTTCCATTTTGAATGAAGTCTTTATATCGAAGTCCAGAAAGAAATGTGAACATTAAAGAAGAACCTCATAGTCATAATTCGTGGGTCACCAAGCATGTTCCAGGCCCTGTACCAGGTGCTCCGTAGTCTGTCAACCTTTCTCCATCTCACAACTCAGGCAACTCAGGACTACAGAGGCTGGGTAGTTGTCATTGACCCAAGATCATATGATTAGCGAAGGGGAGGAGACGATATTTGAACGTATGTCTGTCTGTGTAAGACAGCGAGCGGAACAGAAAAAGCAAAGTTTCTGGGACTTATATGACATGGGTTTGAACTCAGGTTTATTGCTGAATAGCACTGTGACTTTGGTGTCTTCAACTGTAAAATGAAGATGAGACTATGTATCTTGCAGGATTAAATGTGTTAACACAAAAAAGAATAAGAACACAGTATAGATTCAGACACCAGGAGGTCCTCCATTCTAGCTCATGCAGGCAGAGCGAAAACAAGGATCCTTGGCCCTAACATTTGTAGCAACTGCCTTATTTCAGTGGGGCTTTTTGGTTTTATAAAAGAAAAAGTCTATTTCTATATTGATTTGTATGTGGCCTTTTAAGAATTAAATAAGCTGATATCGCTCAGGGGACCGATTTGTCTCTCTCTTTAACTTGGCCCATGACTAGTGGCATCTTGGGATGTTTATACGCACACTGGGCAAAGGCTGAAGGAAAGTCAAGTTAAGAGTGGTTTGTTTTAACAGGTCAGAACTGAGCCAACAAAGACTAGTGTGCGTTTGAAACGTATTTGATTAGGAATTCTGACTTGAATTTAAGTCTATTTTTACCTTGCCTTTCTCAAAGAAATCACTATTTGATCATGGCTAAAACTACTGCTCAGCTACGGTTATCTCAAAATGTTTAATTAAAATAAAATACTATGAAGTACCACTCAGTACCACACCTTGACTCAAAACCACTTCCTTCAGTTTTCTAGATCAGTGACCTTGGCCAAATTCCCTCATGTCCTTAACCCTGCTTTCCTCATCTGTAAAATGACCACAACAATAACTGCATCATTGATTGGTTGTAAATAATAAATGCGGTTATAGATGTACAGTGCTGAGTGAGAACATTTCCAGAGCATTTGCCGTGTGCTGGTCACTTCACTTGAATTTATTTATCTCAGTATAGCCTTTACAACAACTTTGTGAAATAGGTACTCTTTCATCCTCATCTAACTGATGAAGAAGCTGAGATTCAGAGAAGTTAAGTAATTTGTTCAAGGTCACACAGCTAGGAGGCAGTGTAGCTGAATTCAGAAGAAGGCGATTTGCTGAGGCTATGCTTTTAGCCTTTATGAGATGCGGAAATATTCAATACCCAATACTTGCAATTGTATTGAGAGAAAAATCATCCCTTTTAATCGATTATTTAGTTTTTCATTTTATCTGTTTCCACTTAAAGAGAATTTTGTTCAAAGTTACTAAATAAAGTACAACTGAAAATAGGAATGCTTCACAAAATCACATGAATGATGGTTTGTTCCAGATTTAACTGAGTTTCACATAAGAATTATTTTTTTATTAACACAAATTACATTGATGATAAAATTGTATAGCTAGTGTCAATGAAACTGAATAATGCTATCAACACAGAAGCTGAGAAATGTGTATCAGAAACCACGGGGCAAAGGGAGGGTGTGTGGCCTGGGTGGCTCAGATGATTGAGCATCTGCCTTCGGCTCAGGTCATGATCCCAGGGTCCTGGAATCGAGTCCCACCCACATCAGGATCCCTGCTCAGGAGGGAGCCTGCTTCTCCCTCTGTCTCTGTCTCTCTCTCTGTCTCTCAAGAATAAATAAATACAATCTTATAAAAAAACACAAGAGGATGTGTTTTCTGGGTAAAGAGGACTTTTTTTGGTTTTAGAATATACATATATAATGTCCTATAGGTATTTTTATCAAAATACACTTAGTACAAAATATGAAAAAAAAATTCAAGATAATCTGCTTCAAAAATACCATACCATTTTTTGCAGTCTTTTAAAAAAATTATAATAATTTATTTTATTTTTTCAGTGTTCCAAGATTCATTGTTTATGCCCCATACCCATGCTCCATGCAATAGGTGCCCTCGTACCCACCACCAGGATCACCCATCCCCCCACCCCCATCCCTTCCAAACCCCTCAGTTCATTTCTCAGAGTCCACAGTCTCTCATGCTTCATCTCCCTCTCTGATTTACCCCAGTTCACATTTCCTTTTCTTCTCCCACTGTCCTCCATGTTACTCCTTATGCTCTATGAGTAAGTGAAACCATATGATACCTGAATTTTTCTGCCTGGCTTATTTCACTCAGCTACAAAAATTGGGCATTCATCCTTTCTGATGGAGGTGTGATATTCTATTGTATATATGGACCACATCCTCATTATCCATTCATCTGTTGAAGGGCACCTTGGCTCTTTCCACAGTTTGGCGATTGTGGCCATTGCTGCAATGAACATTGGGGTACATATGACCCTTCTTTTCACTATACCTGTATCTCTGGGGTAAATACCCAGAAGTGCAATTGCAGGGTCATAGGGTAGCTCTATTTTTAATATTTTAAGGAATCTCCACACTGTTTTCCAAAGCGGCTGCACCAGCTTGCATTCCCACCACAGTGTAAGAGGGATCCCCTTTCTCCACAGCCTCTCCAACACTTGTTATTTCCTGTCCTGTTAATTTTGGCCATTCTGACTGGTGTAAGGTGGTATCTCATTTTTTCCAGTCTTAACTTGTAAGTTGTGTAAAAAGGTAACCACACTGTATGGGGGACTGCACCATCTAGTTCAAATTGTCCATCTTCTCTCAAGCACATATATCATATTTATCTGTACTTTTCTTCATTCAACATGTATGTCAGACACTTTGGGTGGCCCTGTGCTAGATGCTGGAGATATCCAAGAAAAAAGACCCAGTTCTCCCTTTAAGGAAAGCTGGACACACAGAGATAGTCAGATCATTAGAATAATGCGATTGGTTTCCATGGTAGAATGTTCATCTCTGAGTTGGAAGACAAGTGAAGAAAGTAGGACGGGAAGCATCCTCAGGTGAGCAGATAGAAGGTGGCAAGGGCCTGAGGCTTGGAGAGTGGGGTTGGTTTTAACTGCTTCCACTTCCTAGACTCTAAAGAGGGGCTGTAAGAAGAACACGGGTCATGGAAGGCTAGGCTGTGACCCCTCCCATGCAGTGCCTTAGAGTTTGGATAGTTCACAGATTTGGGAAGTGAGAATGTTCAAACATGACTAGATCTCATTCCTGTGGTGCCCATCTTCTCCTCAGCTGTTTTGTCCTTAAATTTCAGCCATTTGGTTTCTGTGCTTTGTAAATTTATTCCCACTAACTCTTTCTTTGAAAAATTCAAAGCATTCCACCATCTGTTTTTCCCTTGTGCTCCTCAGTCTGTATAATTAACCCCTCTTTTCTTCTTGAAGCTATTTTCCCCCATAGGTACTGCAATACTTTGTTCTCCCAAAATGGTTCAATGTTCCTCTAGCGGTTCCTTCTCTGTTAGTAGTTCCTTCCTGCTTAGGAGCTTGTTCCTTTTCTTTGCTGCTGTTCTCTTTCAATATGATCCTTCAACATACTCTTCATGGTATGACTTTTAATTATCTTGACAGAATGTAAATCTCTTTTCCTGTCTTAATTTTTCAATGTTTTTTTAAGACCCAATTTCAGATCAACTTGGAAGTCTTTCCTCTGTGGCTTACTGACACACAGTCCTCCCTGCTGACCTTGTTACCTTCAATCCTATCTCCAGTAAGCAACAAAAGACATACACAAAGGATTCATTCTGCTGTTAGTTAAGTCTTTTGCCTGACTTTCATCTCCCCAAATGCTTAGGTTTCTTTGTTCATAATACATGCCAACGAGGTATTAAGCTTACAGAATTAAAATTGAAGCCTGCAGGTGATAACAAGAAAAGAAGTGATCAGAACAGCCCATCTTGGATACACAGCTTGTACTTAAGTTCCGGGAGGACTGAGAACCTCTTTCCCATGCTGGCAACTCTGAGCCTCCAAAGCTGGTATGATTCAATGAGTAAGCATTCCATCGAACCAACAGTTCACCAGGCTAACAGCGACTCTGGAAGTCCTGTGCAAGTAAATGATTACTGTCCTTATGGAACCCTCTCAAGATGACACACAATTGACACTCCAGTCTCCAAGACATAGGAATTCAGGCATAAAGTTAAATTCAGACAGAGAGCAACATCCCTAAGACTTTCCTCTGTCGGCTTGTTTTGCTGTGTTTTTAATGGGAAGGGGGCGGCAGAGAGGGGAGGACGTTAGGGTAGGAGGAGGAAACCAAGCTCCGGAGCCGGAGCCCCTTCTCTGTCCTCCTCTTATCAAGGTGGTCTTTAGCGCACTGAAGGTAATCTCTCTCACTGTCTCTGTCTCTCTCTTTTAGAAATAACCTTTCTGTTTTTCCTGCCAGCGCTCTGCCAGCCACTCAGAGGCCAAAGGGAGGCTCTGACCCGGGCTGCGAGTCAGGAAGGCAAAGATCGCGAAGCTTGGCTTCTCGGAGCGCTCAGGGCCAGGTGACACAGCCGTGGGTTCCCGGCGCGGGCTTGACAGTTTCCTCCCCGCCCACTCGCAGGAGAGCGCCCGGCAGGGCTGCCCGCGCGCGCGCAGGGGGCGATAAAAGCTGCGGCCGCGCAGAGACGCCGAGCTCGCCCACCCGCCCGGAGCAGCGGCTGCACCATGCACGTGAACGGCAAAGTGGCGCTGGTGACCGGCGCCGCGCAGGGCATCGGCAGAGCCTTTGCGGAGGCGCTCCTGCACAAGGGCGCCAAGGTAAGCGTGGCGCCCGGACGCCGAAACTTGCCTTCCCACCGGGAGACTCGCCCACCAGCCAAAGGACTCCTGGGGGAGCCAGGGGGGCGCGCCCGCGGCTGCCCACCTTGCGGCTTTCAAAAGTTGCCGAGGGTGACGGTCTCCAGCAAACCTCCAAAGCGGCGGGGGAGAGACCCTTAACTTTAACTGCAGAATCTGAGGTCCAAGGGGGGAGCGTCCTGGTGTTTATTTACTGTCCGTCTGTTTCATGAACTGCGCAGGACCTCGATGCCTCCCTCTCCTCTTGTCCATAGGTAGCGCTGGTCGATTGGAATCTCGAAGCAGGTGTAAAGTGTAAAGCTGCCTTGGATGAACAGTTTGAACCTCAGAAGACTCTCTTCATCCAGTGCGATGTGGCAGACCAGGAACAACTGAGAGGTAAGAGTGGGGAATCAATCCATCAACGCAGAACAAGCAAGGACCTGAAGGCAGCCTGGGCCAGAGAGCCAGCCTCGGTGCAGGCAGATCGGTTACCTCCTGCAGAGCAGCCACTTAAACTCCAATGGATAGCTTGCCCTGTTAACGTTTCCTACTGACATCCCCATAGCCATAAAAACTAAGGGGGTGGGGGGGTGGGGGAACCAAGTCTGCTTGAGAAATCTTTTATTTTAGCCATTTGGCAGCACATATTGTAATCAAAATTCCTTTGTGTATTCAAAGACGGTGCTGCTGCAGTAATTACTAAGCGATTGAAATTGCAGTTGGAACTTGGAAAGTTGAAGTAGGTTAAGGGACTGTGGCAAACAGATTCTCCCAGAACGCTGGAAGATGCAGTCCAATGACAACCAAATGTGGCAATGTTTTGCCTTTTAAACATACTAGAATGCAAGATCAAGGATCATCATCACAGACCTGCTTTCAACCAGATGTTCTCTCTGGTTTTCCCCCTCTGATATGGTACTTTAAAAATAATAATAGCTCTACTGCAGTGTTAGAATTGTAGAAGAAAAGTTTCTATCAGACTTTCCTCAATGCTTTCCTGTTTCCGGTCTCCTCCCTTAAAATAGAACAATCAACTTGAGAGATATCAAGGAAAATATTGGTGTGTATAATAAACAGATTTGGTCATATGGAGCCCTGATAGAGTTGTATGAAAAAAAAATTTTCTGGGAAAAAAAGTAGAAAAATAAAATATATGTATTTCATAAAGTTTTATTGGAAGACTAAATTGTTAGTGACATCTTTAATCAAGGGGCCAAAAATCTTCCATAAAAGTCATTCTAGTACTACTGTTCTTAAACGAACATTGCAAATAGGAATATCTATGAAATGTTGGGATATTCTGTTAAGAGGATGAAGATGGAGCGGTACCTTAGAAGGGGGATGTTCCTCGACAGCTAAAGATAATTGTTTTAAAGGAAATTATGTAATTAAATCTGAAAATGCTAATAAAGACCTATAACATGAATTACAAGCATGACTACAAGAGATCTGTGAACCACGGTGCTAGTGGAATATATTTTGCCTGAGGATAAAGTTTTGTTGACTGTGCATGATACTTTGGATCAAAGATAAAGTCATGCCAAATCCCAACTGATGAAGTAGGAAACAGTATAGATCATCTGAAAGCTATTTCTGCTTGAATTTGTGTAGTTTCACATGTGACATTTAACCTTCATTGTTCTGCTTCCCAGTATTTAAAATTAGTATCTTGGCTGTAAACACATTCCTAAAGGATAAGTGATTGTGGAGGAGGAAACTCAGACACATCATGAAAGACCAGGAGAAGGCATGTTGTCATGAGAAATCCACATGTTGTCTGGACATCAGCATTTATTTGCATTTAAGGAAGACATGGCCTTGAATCTAACAATTCCAGGTTTTAATGCTGCCTACAGCTTTTGAAACTGTTTAGGCTGTAGCCAAGGGAAGCTTCTTTGAAATCACATAAATATGGATGTGAAAAGTTTCTTAGAAGTCATCTAGACATAATTCACATTACAAATGAAAAAAAAATACAACATGGAGAGTTTAGGTAAACTATAGAGTACCCCAAGCTTCTAAATGTCAGAGAGAGCTGACTTGTAAGCAGTTTAAGCCCAAAATTCAGTAGTAGGTCAGATAGAAGATGATGTATTAGATATTGATAAGGGAAGAATGTATGGAATGCAATAGAGACCAGAATGAGGAAAGAACTTAAAGAAGCAATTAGATTTATGAACTTAACAACCTAATTTCCTATAAGTGAACTTGGAAAACAATGCAAAAAAAAAAAAAAAGTATTCCTTAGATGTTTTCTGCTAGAGGACCTTTCTGGAATCAGTTTGAGGTTTTAAGCATTTTTAAAATTCCACGAAAAAGTAGACAGTTTTTATTTTGTTGTTTTCCATTCCAGTATGGTAAAGTACTGTAAGTAATGGCCTTTGCAATATTTTTGGCAATTAACTTGCATAATTTACCCATTTCAGAACTGATGAATCCATGCCCTCTTCAGTATGCCCAGTGATTGTTAATAATCCTAGATTTTATTCAGTTAATATAAAATTTCTGTGGATTTACTGTATTCAAGGAACTCATATTGGCCCTAAGACCAGAGAATACCTTTCTGTTATTTGGAAGAATAGCCATGATTGTTATCTGTAGTTTAAAGTAATAGAGCTAGAACCAAAGCTGAAAGGCCCAAGGGAAGAGTTTAAATCTATAGAACTCTTGTCAGAGACTGCTTTGAGAAATAATGTGTTTCCTGATACAAAAGTGGTAAAGCCAAGTATGAACGGGCTAAGGACAGTTTGCAAGGACTGGACTGGGTATGTGGATTTGGGGAGTGTAATGAATGAACTCCAGGCCTGAGGATCTATGTAGATTTGGCCCTAGTAGAAGATAGTTTCTACATGAACTAGTAATATAAAGTAGAAATAATAGTGAGAAAGAGAAAAGAATAAATAGTCAATTATGAAGTTACAGTATCCAGATCAACTGAATGAAAAGTACATTTTTACTTGCTAGGGTATCAGATGCCCTGAAATGATCATAACAGATCTGAATACATAAGACAACTTGGGTTTAATATAACACTTTATAAAGATAATATGGCTTATTAGAAAAGGATGTTGTCATAGTCTAAGCCACAGAATATGAGTAATTCCTTCAGGACAGAATTTTAGAGTGTGCTAGCATACACGAATAGGGGTGGGGCAGAGGGAGGAATCTTCAAGTAGAATCCCCACCTAGCACAGAGCCCCCAGCGGGGTTCAGTCTCACACAACCTGAACTCAAACCAAGAGTCAGATGTTCAACCAGCCAAGCCACCCATGCACCCCAGATTATGCATTTCTAACAGATTTCGGGTTAATGCTGTGGATACTGTTGGCTCAAATACCACACATTGTGAAGCAAGGCATTAAGTCATAGTCTAAGAGTATAATTTTTATGATAAAAGTAGAAAAATGAAAAGTAATTTCAGAGTACAGGGTAGGATTGAAATGCACATATAGACTGTATCTATAACATTTTCTTTTTTTTATGTAGATACCTTTAGAAAAGTTGTAGACCACTTTGGAAGATTGGACATTTTGGTCAATAATGCTGGTGTGAATAATGAAAAAAACTGGGAAAAAACTGTGCAGATTAATTTGGTAAGCTGTCTTTGCCATGTTTATTATCTAAACCTATGTCATGAAATAATGCTTTTAAAGAAGAAAAAGTTCAGGGGCGCTTGGGTGGCTAATTTGGTTAAACGAATGCCTTCAGCTCAAGTCATGATCCTGGAGACCCAGGATCGAGTCCCACATCGGGCTCCCTGCTTGGCAGGAAGCCTGCTTCTCCCTCTCTCACTCCGCCTGCTTGTGTTCCCTCTCTGGTTATGTTTCTCTCTGTCTCTATGTCTCTCTCTACAACAGAAAAAGGGAAATGGCAGAGAAAAGAAACATTTTCCTTTACAGATGGGAAGATACTTGAGGCTTCTGATTATGCAAACGAATCTGTCTTACAAATCTTAAAAGTATGAAAAAAACCCATCATTTACTGCATAATTTAGGAGTTAGCAAATTATGGTCCTCAGGTGAAACTAACCTGCCACCTGTTTTTGTACAGCTTACAAGCTAAAAATGGGTCTGACATTTTTTGATCGTTGAAAAAATGTAAAGAATATGAAATATTTGAATATATGAAATTCAAATTTCAGTGTCTGTAGTTTTATTGGAGCACAGGTCTGGCCATCCTCTGTATATTGACTGTGGCTGCTTTCGGCTACAGCAATAAAGTTGACAGGTTGTGGCAATGACCCCATGATGTGCACTGACCGAACTATTACCATATGGCCCTTTACAAAAAAATATTTGTCAATCCTGCCTTAACTTGTTTAAAAACTAAGTCTTAATTGGAGTCCAGAGATGTAACAAAGTAAGGCTAAAATGACTTTGGACTTTGTAATTATTAGGATTTTTAGCCTGAAAGTTGGGGTGTGTGTGTGTGTGTATGTGTGTGTGTGTGTGTGTGTGTGTGTGTGTGTGTGTATGTATAATTTCTACAATGTTTGATAATCATTTAGCTCTTAAATTACAAAACTGTAGAATTAGGAAATAAAATTTCTGCTTTATCCTCTGTATCACAAGTTTGTTGGTTATCCTGTTTTATAAACACACTTGACATAGGATATTAGGGTTTAGAAAAACTTAAGCCTTAGCCAAGGAAGTTTTAAGAGGCAGGCTGTGCCGTGGGCTCATCCTGCCCTTGCTAAGGTCATTCTACTAGTCTTGCAAAGCAGGCATGTGTCAAGTACAGAAGGACCACTTTATCTGTATAAACATACCTACTTCATGATAAACTCCTTAAAAAACAGGATGTGTTATTTTTTTTTTCTTTCTTTCTCAGTAATCAACACAGTATCTTTTTTTAAAAGATTTTATTTGTTTATTTGACAGAGAGAGAGATCACAAATAGGCAGAGAGGCAGGCAGAGAAAGGGGGGGAAACAGGCTCCCTCCGCCGCCCCCCAGGAAGGGGCTCGATGTGGGGCTCGATCCCAGGACCCTGAGATCATGACCTGAGTTGAAGGCAGAGGCTTAACCCTCTGAGCCACCCAGGTGCCCCAATAATCAACACAATATCTTAAAGATAGCACTTAGTCAATAAATGCTTGACCTGAATCTGCATTCCCATGAATAATTTCTTAACTCTAATAACTTGATGGGAGTAATGAAAATTACACCACCTCACAAAAGAGCTGATCCCTTTGATAAGGGAACAAAGTTTCTCCCCAAACTTGACAGATGCCTAAAGTCCTTCACTCAAGAATGAAAGTACTCCTTCCGGTTATTTTGAAATTTGTCTCAAGTGTTCCTAGATATCACTTTCAAAATAACCTTAAAATTTATGTGTCTGAGTTTCCTCCAAAGTCTTTTCCTCCAAAGTTGTTCCAAATATCGTTCTGGGATATGTGTGTGTGTTTAGAGACCTGACCTGCCAACATTTATGTACCATTTGTCTCTTGCTGACAGTGTGGCATGAGTTCTTATTCTTTAAGTCACATGTGAGCATATCTGCATTTTATATTTGTGGATTGACTATGGTGATTTAAGCCACTTACATTTATCATTACCCTTTGCTGGGATTTATCTTATGCTTTTGTTTAAGACATTTTATTTTTTAATTAATCTTTTAAAGATTTATTTTAGAGAGAATGAAAATGAATAAGGGTAGGGGCCGTGGGAGAGGGAGAGAGAAAGAGAAACAGACTCCCTGCTGAGCCCAGAGCCAGATGTAGGGCTCAATCTCAAGACCTGTGAGATCATGACCTGATCTGAAATCATGAGTAGAATGCTTAACTGACTGACTGAGCCACTTAGGCACCCCTTAATTTATATTTTGAATTTACTAAGTTCTCTTTTATTTGTTTTTGATCTTTTTCCATTCCTTTCTTAAATTCCACTGGATACTTTTAATTCTTTTCTGCTGGTAAGAAAATTGAAAATTTTATTTCATTTATTTATTTATTTATTTATTTATTTATTTATATTATTATTATTTTTTAAAGATTTTATTTATTTATTTGACAGAAACACAGCAAGAGAGGGAACACAAGCAGGGGGAGTGAGAGAGGGAGAAGCAGGCTTCCTGCTGAGCAGGGGACCGGATGCGGGGCTTGATCCTGGGTCTCCAGGATCGTGATCTGAGCCAAAGGCAGTCACTTAACCAACTGAGCCACCCAGGTGCCCCTGCTTATTTATTTTTTTTAAGATTTTATTTATTTATTTGAGAGAGAGAGAGAAAGCATGCACATGAGTTGTGGGGGAGGGGGAGACAGAAGAAGCAAACTCCCCACTGAGCAGAGAGCCTGCTGTGGGGCTCATCCCAGGACACTGGAATCATGACCTGAGATGCTTAACTGATTGAGCCACCCAAGCGCCCTGAAAGTTAGGCATTTTTTTAATCTTTGGTGGTTGCCCGTGACTTGTTATGAATCATATTTCTTTGCATCCTTTGGTTACCAGTTGGAGAGAAAATGAGTGTTTAACCAATTGAAAACTTCAGGAATATTTAAAAATATATTTTTATAAACTAAATGGCACTTTCCACAACCACATAAAGTGATGAGAATTTCTTTGCCTCAAGCTCGGCTAGTGAAAAAGCACAAATCACACAGCAATTTTCTCACTACTGATATTTTAATAGTTTCATCTGTAATATCTACAGATATTTCATAGACAAAGTTCAGTAGGTTGTAAAGTTCCTATATTTGTTGCATTCATAATGGACACCTACCAAATCTTTTCTCTAAGAAATCAGCTGTCAGGGCACCTATGTGTCTCAGTCAGTTAAGAATTAAGCATCTGCCTTAGGCTTAGGTCATGATCGAGTGCCACATTAGACCCCCTGCTTAGCAGGGAGTCTGCTTCTCTCTCTCCCACAGCCCCTCTCCCCACTCGTTCTCTCTCTCTTCTCTCTGAAATAAATAAATAAAATCTTAAATAAAAAGGCAAATCAGCTCTCAGAAAACTGCAATGATTCTAGTTAATAGAAAGAACATGAAAATACTGAAGAGATTATCACAAAGGTAATAGGATTAGAATTTTCAGTCTTCATCTGGCTGAGAGGGCATATTTGTTCTAACATGGCCTGGGTGAATAAACACTTGCTGCAGGCTAGAAATTCTTACATTATCTACAAATAGAAAATTCTAGAAGACCAGGAGAATTTTATTTGACGCCTTTAGTTACAACTCACTCTCTTGGATCCTTCCTCATTGATATTATCTGGCCTTTATTTTTCTTTGGACTCTGCTGATATAGGCCACTCCTTAGCTTAACTCCAGGAACTAATGACATTTATTTAACTTTACATCTACAGAGAAAGGTATAACCTTTGTTACCTATATATAAGTTGAAAACATGTTACTTCCCCTCCTACCTGCAACGCCCAGTTCAAGAGTAGATTAGAGTCTGACCTATCATTATCCTTCCAACTTATCTTGTTAGTATAATGCAAATATTTGTGTTTGGTTTATATATTTTTTTAGACTCTGGATGTAGTTTGTCTCCTTTTACGAGACCGTGCATGTTCTTTTGCACATTCTTTTATGTTCTTGTCCCTATCAGAATAATCACTTAGTTAAAGAACCTCACTGCCTATCTCTCCCTCTTCTGGAATCTTGTGCATCCTAATGATACCATTCTTATAGGGCCTACACATTTTAAAATTTTATTAGAATTATTTTTATACTTGTGTACTTTATGCCAGTATGCCATTAAGCTCTTTCAAAGCATACAATTTTTGTTTCTGTACAGAGTAGATGTTCAATTTATATTTATTGGATACATAAACTGCCATTCTATGATATTTTACATTCACGGATATTCATTTTTTTATTTTAATACAACATTTGGATTATTTCTTAATACATCAGTGTTGCCAAGCTGTATCATCTGGCCTTCCTTCTACTTTTACTCCTTACCAAATTTACACTTCCTTATCCTTAACTCAGCAGATCTCACCGCTCTTCCCACACCAGAGATAGATTAAACCTCTTCCCATTCTTTTGTTTCCATTAGGCTATTCTGTGCTTCCTCCTTAGTCTGAAGCCACCTGCAGCAGCTTAGTTTGTAGCTACCCAGTGCTCCTTCGGAATTTTCGGAAACTATCAAAGATTACTTTGACAATGGGGTGGGTGGAGGTAGACTTAACTTTGCATGTTGATAAGCCCATTCTGTAATATACTTCTTTTACTTTCTGATCTTTAATAAGCCTAAATAATTCATTCCCATTCAGGTGGGATTTATAATCTAATTTGGATATGTGACTAACATATATTGAATCTCTTAGTGTACTCAAAAAAGACTAAACAAAATAGATGGCTTATTGCATTGCGGTTGATTATTTTTTTTTCAGAAATACAAGGGTTGACAAAAGACTTGTACTAGTAGGGGTATTCATTTAGATTTTGTCAAAACTAGAAGACAGTCGTGAAATTTAGAATTCATGAACTTTCATTTCATGTCTTTGGTCTTCAATTTCCCAGTTGTGTAAGGATGACGATAATTGCCTTACCTGGAAGGGTGGTTAAGCTTAAATAAACCCTAATTTACGTGAAATATCTAGCACACTGCTACTACGTAGCATCACTCAATAAATTACTTTTCTCCTCCAGAGTGTCAAGACTTACATTTTATTCATTCTCACAATCTTATTTATATATGAAGTGGACTCTTCTGCCCTACTCTACCTCTAAGGAAGAGTTGAGGAGATGGGTAGAACTGTTGTCAAATGTACTTTCTTTTCTTGGCTCCCAAGGACATTGATTACAAATTAAATTAGTAACCTCTCTCTGTTTTGTTACTCCTTCTCCATAATGTTTAAAGATCTAGTTGAACTATTATGGTCAGGCAGAACTTGCTACATTTTAAGTAGTTCTGCAAGGGGGAACACAATAGTATTTCACATTAAAAAAGCAAAAATGAAAAAAGACTGAACATGGAAAAACAAAAGCTGAAGAAGTATTTCAGAAAAAAGAAAGTGGTCATCTATTATTACTACTCCTTGAGAATTGGACTGGAGAAAAGACAAGAAACCTTAAAGGCAATGTTTCATGATTTAGATGACAGGAATTTTAAGGTTAGAGTTAGAGTGTAGCACAAGAATCACAAATATACTAAAAGGAACCTCAGAGGGGAGGAAGATAAGGAAAATGACAGATTAGGAAATTTCAGTAGTGACTGCATGCATGTTTGCTTTTCATATAAAGGTTATGGATATATATGTGATATATAGCATGTTTTATATAATAAATATATACTACAATATATATTATTATATGTAATAATATATATTACATATATATAAATATAGTAAGAAGACATGATGCCTGAAGAGTTAAACAAATATGGTATTACTATTTATCCATTTGTCTTTGTTACTTAAGAATTATTCCCAGCGGGCGCCTGGGTGGCTCAGTTGGTTAAGCGACTGCCTTTGGCTCAGGTCATGATCCCGGAGACCTGGGATCAAGCCCCACATCGGGCTCCCTGCTTAGCGGGAAGCCTGCTTCTCCCTCTCTCACTCCCCCTGCTTGTGTTCCCTCTCTGGCTGTGTTTCTCTCTGTCAAAGAAATAAAATCTTAAAAAAAAAAAAAGAATTATTCCCAGTACAGGGGAATTTATGAATAGTTTTAATTATAGGGTACTTCAATCTGTGGAAAAACCTAATTTAAGATTTGGAATATAGCACAGTTATAATTTTGGTATTACATTTAGAAATTATTCATAATTAGGGGCTCCTGGGTGGCTCAGTCATTAAGCAACTGCCTTCAGCCCAGGTCATGATCCTGGAGTCCTGGAATCGAGTCCTACATTGGGCTCCCTACTCGGCGGAAAGCCTGCTTCTCCCTCTCTCAGTCCCTCTGCTTGTGTTCCCTCTCTGGCTGTGTTTCTCTCTGTCAAAAAAATAATTAAAAAAGAAATTATTCATAATCAAAACTATTGAGTTAAGCATGTGTTAATTAGATCATTTTGTCAGTAAGTGAATTTTTATTCACACTATGTGAAATTAGCTGTAGGATTTTCTTTTTCTTTTTTTGAGAGTTGAATACTTTTGAAGGTCAAATACAAAAGTGAGAGTACCTTTATGATAGACTAAAGTAATACTGTAGATCCCTGTTATATTGTGTTTGTAGGTAGAACATGTCTGTAATTTTTATTTTCTTTTTTCCCCTAGATGCTTGATATTTTAATGACCCAATCTGTATGATATGTAAACACTGCCAAGGGATAAGAAATATATTTAGAATATTAACAAAAACATTTTATTCTGTGGTTTCTTAACATTTCTCTAACTATATTACCTGGGATAAGGAAGAGATTGTTATAGGAGAGGAGGCAAAAATATCACATATGCCCCAGCCAAAGCATTAAACCCTGTTTCATAGATTTGTTCAGAGAACATTTTCATATGAAAAGTTACTCAGTTCTTAACTTGATAATGGATGAGAAAATAATCCTTTATCCTCCTCCACCAAAGACCTGGAAATAAATCTTCCTTTTTTTAAACAAAATAAAGCTTAAAAAAAATTAAAGCTTAAATATTCCCAAACTTTCTATCTGGCTGCATCTAGTAGATGTTGAAAACACAAAAGCAGGGTGTCAGCAAAGCTATAAATACCTGAGAATAAAAGCATAGCGCCAATACGCGTAAACAGAAATTCTGTCCAGACATGCTAGAGACTTAGGCAGAAACTACCAGAATCTAACTGACTTCAGTTATTTCAGCCACATACATTTTTTCCTTCTTATATAAACCATTGAATGTTTTGTATTTTTTCTTTGTAAAGGGAATCATGTGGAGATTTTACTCATTCTCCCTAAGCCTACTTAATATCAAACTGATACATGGCTTAAGTGAATAGAATCTTTTTGTTCTAGAACCAGTATTAGGTAGAGAGGCAACACTGAATGTGTGTCAAGAAAACTCCAAATAAACTTTTTAAAATAGAAAGAAGGTAACCACCACTATATGCCCCCAGTTTTAGGCTCATTACTGTCAAGCATTTTCTTTGCGGTATTGTAAAGAATGCAAAAAGTAGGAATTAAGATGTCCAAGGAAAATGTTCACCTTCTCAAAGTCTGAGCTGGAACAAAGAAGAGTTCTGAACTCTAAAAGGGAAAATAAGGCTTCAAATAGAAGTTTTATACCACAAGTTGTTTTGGGTAGTGGTAAATTATCCAATGACAGAATACAATAGGGACGCCTGGGGTGGGGGGGGACGGGGGTGGGGCTCTGTCTGTTAAGCGGCTGCCTTCCACTCAGGTCATGATCCCAGAGATGGAGTGTGACATCAGGCTCCTTGCTCAGCTCTCCCCTGCCTCCCGCTCCCCCTGCTTGTGCGCACTCTCTCTCTCTCTCTGATAAATAAACAAAATCTTAAAAGAAAAAAAAAAAAAAAGAAAAAGAATACAACAGAAAGGTTGCCTACTTGGGGAGGTGAGTAACCAATCAAAGTAAACTCAGAAAGACAGTGCAGGAGTGATGAATAAGATTAAGTGACAGATATTACAGAATACCCTGTTTCCCACTGACCAAGAAGTCAGGGTCCTAAATCTGAGTAAAAGAGTTCTGTGATCTCACACAACACAGAGGTCAGGAGTGCTTAATATTGCAACACAGCGATCCCAGAACCCAGTTTCTTTTCATCTCTCCAGTTTGCCCAACTTTGCAGAGCATCCCTCTTAAGGATACTGTGTTTCCAGCCATCACACCCATCCATCCCACACAGAGGGATGGAAAATGACTAATGCAATCATTTCTTTCTTGTTTTCTTAAAAATCATAATCTTTTCAGCCACATTCTCTCCCACTACCCTTCCCTGACCTTAGACACCACCCCCCCTCCCCCCGCTGAGTGCTCCTCAGGTCTCACTGGCTAGAAATGGGGCACACATGAGCTTCTAAACCAGTCATTAGCAAAGAGAATGGGATTTCTGAGACTGAACGAAACTAATCTGTGTCCACACTAGAGATCACCTTCCTCTGTTCTATATGGGGAAGAGGTAGATACAAATGCCAAACAGACTTTTTATTAGATATTTTAAAAAGGGGGTGCCTGGGTGGCTCAGTCTTTAAGCGGCTGCCTTCGGCTCAGGTCCTGATCCCAGGGTCCTGGGATCGAGTCCCACATCAGGCTCCCTGCTCAGCAGGAAGCCTGCTCCTCTCTTTGCCATTCCCCCTCCTTGTGCTCCCTCTCTCGCTTTGTCTGTCTCTGTCAAATAAATAAAATTTTTTTAAAAATTAACTAAAAAAATTAAAAGGACATGAAAACTGTGTAGAAAATCAAGGGTTTCCACTATTATGTATCCCAAGATCCAAGAGAATTAAACTGAGCTGATGGATTTGCATGAAAAATCTGGATCTGAGAACCATATGCTAAGTAGGGTAAATAAATTTTGTGCCCAATATTTAGAGAAGAAAAAGAATACTGCATATAAGTTCTCAAAGGTGCTAAGATTTGAGGTCACGTGACAAAGCACTATGGGAATACAACATTTTTCACAAAGTCTCAGATTGGGCAGCTAAGTGAACTTCTGCAGAGATGTGAGAAGCTCCACAACTGTAGGCAAACAAAAGAGAAGCTAGGCAATGACTCGCTTTAAAAAAAAAAAAAGCAAGCAACCACTTGAAAGCCTTTCAGTGATAGATTGCAGAAATCTATCTGGGTGTCTGCAATCACCATAAAAACTTCAGTGTGTGTTCTATAATAATGCATAATGGCTATGTTGCTTTTCCCACTTATGTCTCTGGCTTAGGTTTCCGTTATCAGCGGAACCTACCTCGGCTTGGATTATATGAGTAAGCAAAACGGAGGTGAAGGCGGCGTCATTATCAATATGTCCTCGTTAGCAGGTAAGGACAAGTATGACACTCCCAACTATATCCTACTGCTTATTTGGACCACAGCAGTAAGTCTTCATCAATAATAATCTCCTACTGGCAATTTGGATTGCAAAAGTAAATATTCAAAATATACTTATTATCAACTCAGGTTAGGAATTGAAAATTCATTCAATTGTTCTGTATTGTTTTGTATTTGCTGGCTCCAGTGACTTTTCTGTTGCATAATGTCAGAAGTTTGAAGTATATGTTTACTTCTTTACTTTAAATTGTGACTTTTTAAGCTCCCTTACGGTGGCACTGAGCGGTAATGCATATGAAAGCATTTTTGACAAAGTAAAGAAGGAGTGAAACACAGTAAGTCATCTCTACTTCCATGATACTTTAGAAAGAGTATATAATTTAAGTGGGATCTGTTGTAGGGGAGGCCAGACTTTGCCTATAGTTTCTTAGCGTCTCTGGCTGGGCCTGAGAATTGAATTGACATAAGACAGATGAACAGGAAAAAAGTGTATAGATTTTTATGTGTACATGAGAGTTCCCATAGGAAAACCAAGACCCAAGAATGACTAGGCCTAAGCATTTGTAAACAAGGTTGAACAAAGAGAGGTAATTGTGGGAAAGCCACTAAACTGTACTCGGAACCCAAAAGGAAGAAGAGAGTTATTTTAACAGGGTCTGTACAGATTTCCGTTGGCCTTGACTTCCCATCTCTGGTGATAAGAATGCTTCTTTCCTATTGGTATAGGGAGGACATATTTTACGTGGGAGTTTTATCACCTGCTTTCAGGAGGAAAAGGAGTGGTCAGAGTGCCCTTCTTGTACCTGCTGCTCTTCAAGTGCCTTTAGCTCCTAATGACCCTTATGCCAAAGTGACACATTTTGGGGTGACCTCTTCTGCCATCCTTCAGTGTGAAACTGCTGTAATAAATAAACCCAAACATGTAATGGCTTAAATATAGTATCAGCTTATTTCTCATTCACATATCAGTCCCGGGCAAGATCCTTGTTGCCCGGAGCCTCTTCTATATGCTGCCATTGGGAAAACTGACTGGCTGAACTCTTTGACACAGAGCTTCTGTAGTTATGCTGGTAGGGGTGGGGTATGGTGGGGTGGGGAACTCCTTCCTCTGCAACAGAAATAGAGAGCACTGGTGGGGGTAAGGGGCAAAGCTACTTTTCTAAACCCGTCAACCCCCAGCCCAGTAATGGCAAACCTCACTCCTGTTCAGGTTCCAGAACAGAATTTGATCTCATGGCTCCCCTAACTACAAGAAGGTCTGAGAATGTAGTCTAGCTCTGTGCCTAAGGAAGAAATAGTTTCCAGTCGATGGCTAGCCATCTTTGCCACAACATGTAATCAAAACTCTTTTATTCAGGGCTGCTGATGCCATATTACTGGGTAATGTCTATAAATCTCTGGCAGGAACTTTTAGAGCAACTCAACCAGATGACCTGACTTCTAGAATTCTAGAGGGAAAAAAATCGCCAATGCTTTTTCAGTAGTTCAAATGAAATTATGAAGTTTTAGAAGTCTGACCAGTATTGACAATGAGTGGTCTAAACTCTGCTTGTTCCAGAGTAGGGAGACTTCCTTACATTATCTGGTCTCAGTCACATGATAATTTCAAAACAGGTGTTTGGAATAGGTGTTCCCCTCCTCTCCCCCTGTGCTCCACCTCCCAGTTCCAGCTGTATTTCAGGGGTGAGGTGTGGAGGTACCTGTGACCACACCAGAGATCTGTTTCTCAGAATTGTTCTTTCTCCTTCCTCTGAGTATCATTGTCAGGTGGTCCTTAAGCCTCTTTAAACTGCCAAGGGAGGCTTAGGAATCTCCTTCTTGAGAAGTTCTCAAAAAACAGACTAGTATTTCTATTTCTGGGTTGCTTAAAGACAAAATGACATCCCTAAGGTTATTATAGAACCAATTCTACAAGTTTTCAGGATAACTGAGTTATATTTCCTAATGTAACACCTACTTATAAATGATAGCGTTTCAATTCTGAGGATGTGGTCAAAGGTGAGAGCATGGGCCAAACTTAGATATTGGGCCTAAGAGAGAGCCACATTTCAGATTCTGGGGAGTCCAAAACCCTAGAGTCAAATTGTCAAGGCTCTATCTGCTCTATTTTGAAATGAAATTATAAGGAAAAAAATACATAAATTATTGGCAAATTAACAAAAGAAGTATTTGATATCTTAATAAAAATAGAAATGCAGAAAACCTGGGGTGGTAATCAAGACATAATCCCATAGGTCGTGTCTTGAAGCTAAAGAGTTAACAAGGGCTGGAGAGGCATGAACCCTGTCCAGGGAGCCCCTTGCCCTTCTGTCATTGGAAGCACTCCTTCATTCCAGGAAGTTTGGAAGCCTCAGGGTTGGATCAATTTAGGACTCTGTTTGAGACATTCTGCAATGTAAGAGAAGGCTTTAAAAAAAAAAGGGGAGGCTTATTTGCCTCAGAGCATGAATAAATATATGCAATAGAGTACTTCCTTTTAGCCAATAAAAATATTTAAAGGTGTCATCACACTTCACATTCATTGAGCACTTACTGTTTACACGCTACTATTTTAAACACCATGTGTGCATTACCTCATTTAATACAGCCACACCATGAAGTAGATTCTGTCATCTCCATTTCATAGAGAAGGAAATCAAGGTAGGAGAATCTGAATGTCTTACACAAGCTTACACAGCAAGGAAGCAGTAAAGCCAGAATTCCCACGCAAGCAACCTGATCCAGGACCTCTTCTGTCTTAAGGACCGGGTTATCTAACTCTTCTGTCGGTTGAGATTGTTCATTTGGCTCTCATCCATGAGTAGTTTAGCCCAACTGTGAAGTAGAAGAAACTGAATTTCTATAACTCGATTAAACCAGTGAAATGTGCCAGTTATCTTTGGGCCTTCTGGGCACTGCTTTAATGTCAAGATCACATGATTAAACCTCAGTGATACCTTAAGCTTTTGACCCATTTGACACACAGAGTAAAGCCCTGAAAACATCTGAGGAGCTTACCAAAGTCACAAGTCAAAACACGTCATCGAGAAGCGCAATTTAAGGATTACAATTAGACGTCCACTTTGCCTTCTTGGCTAAGAGCTTGCTTTATCACACTAGCCACCCCAGGGTATTCATTCTCTTCTTACCTGTTTCAGAGTCAACATTTGGAACCATATGTGGATCTTTCTCTAATCATGCAGATAAAACAGTGAATAAATACAAATTCAGTGATAAGATCATTCTGGTTTCAAATTACCTTTCTGGCACTCTTACAATTTAGTGAATATCACAGCATTCCAGACTCCTTCTCCACCTAATATTCCTCCCAGGTGGCAGGGTAACTCTACTTATAATGGTTACAAAGCTTATCTTCGTCCATTCTGTTTAATTTGGTGCCTTCATCCTTATGGAGGGACATACCCTCCCTCCATAATGCCCGACCTCCATACCTGATAGCCTTATACTGTTTCTTTTTTGTCACTGGCCAACCTGGACAGGCTTTGCCACCTTGCTTCCCACTCTGCTCTTTGGCACCTAGGTCTTTTTGTAGTTTATTCAGTCGCCAAGAGCATATCTTCTTCCCACAATAAGGTTAGTCTGATAAACACTCAGCATTTTCTAATAGCAGGAAAAGATCAGTGAGAACTTCTCTGGCTTCACATTTTCCTCAGCAATGTTACCAACAGTTTTATACCCTTGAAGTCATAGCCTGTTAGGAGAGGCCAGATGACCAAAAAAAATCTTTGAAGAGTTACCAGAGTCAAAGTATTTTTTTCCCTCAGCTTTACTGAGGTATAAATGACAAAATTTAGGAAAGATACTTCTAATGCTTGCTTCCTCTGTGTTTTCCAAAAGTGTTTTCTGAACTTTCTTTCCTCAGATTTGTTCCTATTTCCCCCCACACACTGATCACTCTACTAAAAGAATAGCAGTGGGTGCTGTTTCCTCACGGGCTCTTACACAGATTCACTGGAGTCCTTCACTGTCAGTAAAGCCTTAAGTTGAAACACTGGTTTGGGCAGAGAAGTTAATGAGTAATGACCACTGACGCAGACCAAGTATCAAACGCAATTAATAAGTTTAACAAACAGGAGTCAAGTGGAGAGTGATTCCTCGGCGTATTGAGGGAAGGGTGTGCGCCCTCTGAGCGCTCCAGCAGATGATCTGAGCACTGCTAACCACCCCGACTCTTCGCTATGAGTTTCTGTCTTCAACACAACATATAAAGCTGCACTCATGTTGACATAGTCATCCCGAACTATTAAAAAATAGTTGAGAGGAACAACAACAGGTCAGTGTGAAGTTGGGTTTGAGGCGGGTCATTCAACAGCTCTGAAGGAGACTTCCCGTGAGAGTCAAGCGTGCTTCTTACATGGTTCATTGCTTCAGACAGTGGGAAGGATGTAGTTGTCGCAGGAGGAGCAACCTGCCTGCTGATCCCACTCCCACCTGCCCCCGTGCTCAGCTGCTGAGGTCCTAATGTTCTCTGGGGGCATTCTCTATGCCTCGGAGACAGTCACTCAGGGGCATTTTGTGAGAGATCCCATCAGGGTCTCTATTTACTGAGATGGAAAACAGTTTCCATATTTTCTGAAAACATATAACGTCTCAAGAAAATGCTTGAAAACCATAGATTTTTATATAGCGACCCAGTATCATACTTACTTGAGCTATACGTTTCATCTAAACTGATATAGTTAACTTGCAGTTCGTGTAAAGGTGAACGTGCTATAGACACCACTCTAAGTAACAGCTTCAACTTGAACATACATTGAGCATGTACAGAAAGGAAAAGGGGGATATGAGAGTGGTAAAATTTCTGCCTGAAGAGCTGTATATCAGTATGTTTTATCAGCATGGCAGAACCAAATGGTCAGCAGGGCCTAGACTTTTTGAACAGAAACATGATACTGAATTTCAAGGCCCTGGGTCTCCCATGGCCTGAAGGGCAGTAGTTGGACTGGAATGTCATGAGAGAGCAGAAATTTTAGGTGAGCTAAAATACTCATTACCTTCTTTCATCTCCAGGCCAAAAGTAAAAGGAATCACATGGTACCACCCCCTGCTAGTATTCCTAATCCAAGGAAGGGGGCCTAATATATTAAGCAAATGCCAAGTCACAGGCGTGGTGATAAATTATTGGCTATATGATGTTGGATTCCTTTTACTAAGTCTCTACAACTTAGGGTCAAACAACTATATATAACTTGGAAAATGTGGTAAGAATTAGCAGTAGTAATAACAGCAATTTTTATTTTGCCATTATTATAAGTGTGTGTCATAGAGTGGGTGATCCTATGTTATCTGGATCTTCATTGGTCAGGTGCCAACTGTTTAAGAATATGTGAACCTGGGCGCCTGGGTGGCTCAGTTGGTTAAGCAACTGCCTTCGGCTCAGCTCATAATCCCACAGTCCCAGGATCGAGTCCCGCATGGGGCTCCCAGCTCCATGAGGAGTCTGCTTCTCCATCTGACCTTCTCCCCTCTCATGCACTCTCTCACTCTCTCTCAAATAAATAAATAAAATCTTAAAAAAAAAAGAATATGTGAGCCACCTTTCTTGTTTAGTACTGTCAAAGTTCTTCACGGTGTCCATTGTGCTGTCTTATGGCTTAAAATGATTAAGAAAGCACAGACTAGAAGGAATCAATAAGAAGATGCATTATTTATGAATTGGCATTTTGAGGAATGGATAAAAAGATTTAGGGTTTCCTAGCCAGACTAGGTGATGAATAGTCTTCTAGAATCTAACATACATATATGATATTACTTAGGGATTTTTTTCAGATGTAAATTCTGCCTCAGTAGGTCTGGGAGGGGTCTTAAAATTCTGGTGCTGGTCCTTGGACCATGCGTTGAGCAGCTAGCCTCCAGTTTTCAGAGTGAGATTCAGGAGTGGCTCTAGAAGCTCATCTCCAGTTTCTCTGATCACAGCATAGGCAATGCCTGAACTTCTAGGAAGGAGAATTTTGGTGGAACATCAGAAGCTACTTTCTTTCTTTCTTTCCTTTTCTTTAAAGATTTTTATGTATTTATTTGACAGAGAGAAACACAGCTAGAGAGGGAACACAAGCAGGGGGAGTGAGTGAGGGAAAAGTAGGCTTCCCGCCAAGCAGGGAACCTGATATGGGACTTGATTCCGGGTCTCCGCGATCATGACCTGAGCCAAAGGCAGTCGCTTAACCAACTGAGCCACCCAGGTGCCCCTAGAAGCCACTTTCTAAGAATTAATAAAGTTAATTCTTAACAAGCAAAATTACCTTTCTGGAAAGATTTTTATTATAGATGGTGATATATATTATGATGATTTATTTTAGACGATAGGAAGGTTTTGACAACATTTTATGTCATGTTACACTTTAAAACTTTAAAACATGATTTGGGGGGGGGGGTGCCTGGGTGTCTCAGTCGGTTAATCTTTCAACTCCTGATTTCAGCTCAGGTCGTGGTCTCCAAGTTGTGAGATCGACCCCCCCACAGAGGGCTCCATGCTTAGCTGGGAGTCTGCTTGGGGTTCTTTCCCCTCCTCTTCCCTCCGCCTCTACCCCTCCCACTGCTTGCTCATGCTCCCAATCTCTCTCTTTATTAAACAAATAAAACATGATTTGTAATAGCAAACATGATACTGAAGGGGAAAAAAAGCATCAGATAAGGTGTTCTGTTATGTGGAACATCACATAATGAGGAAGTGCCCCCATTACTTTGGTCAGCTTTCTGCACGAACATAGATAAATAGATTATCACCAGTTCTCCCTTTTCCCTCGTCTTAGAGAAGTGATAGTTAAAAACAGAAAGGTGAGTACATGGTTTCCTTTTGGATTATAAAGGAAACATGAGGGGTTCAGATTCCTGCTTTTTGGCACAGGGGCTGAGCTACAGTTTATCATGCAAAGTTTGGTATCCTTCAATTCTCAATTTATTTTCCTAAGCTGGATTTCTTTAACAGTTCTGTGTATATAATTTTCAGGTATTTAAATTTTTCTTTGTAATTATCTGATCAGTCAGTGGCTATTTGATGTTATTATCCTGAGTGGTTGTAGAAACAATTTCTCTATTTTGTGGGTAGAATTTCTCCTTCTATTGATTTTTTTTCTAATTCTGTTTAATGATAAACTATCCTGTAACTAATTAGACATGTTATATATTGGAGAGAGTCGTTTTGGGATTCTATAAGTGAACTTTGCACCATGCTGGGTCTAGAGTTTTAGAGATAAAAGGTGTTTTTTTTCTTTTTTTAAGATTTTTATTTATTTTTCAGAGAGAGAGAGCACAAGCAGGGGGAGTGTCAGGCAGATCAGGCAGAGGGAAAAGCAGACTCCTTGCTGACCAAGGAGCTGATGTGGGACTTGATCCCACGATCCCAGGATCATGACCTGAGCTGAAGGCAGCAGCTTAGCTCACTGAGCCACTCAGGTGTCCCTAGAGATAAAAGTTTTAGGGAGCTTAGAGATAGAGAGTTTTAGAGATAAAAGCTCTATTCCTGACCTTTTAAATATAAGATATCCATTTTTAAACACAAATGAAAGTGTCTCACAATATTTTAAAAAATGTCATTTCTTTGGAGACTGCTGTCTCATTGCCACAATCCTTTGTTTTGTTGTTGTTCTTAAGTCCTTTAACATGAAGACCCTGTGTCCATAGCTATTAATTTGCAAGATGTTAATTAATTCCAACAGCTGGTCCTGGTGTCCTAATACTGGGAAAAGTCCCTTGATGTCAGATTACAGGCACTGATCTAGCAGTTCAACCAATGAAGCTCTACTCTTCCCCTGCATGAGGGGTCTTCCCATTAGTCTGACACATTTCAATAGAGTATTTAATTTTTTATTTATTTGAGAGAGAGCGAGAGAACACAGGAGCAAGGTAGAGGCAGAGGGAGAAGCAGACTTCCCACTGAGCAGGGAGCCCGATGCAGAACTTGACCCTAGGACCCTTAGATCATGACCTCAGCCAAAGGCAGATGTTCAACTGACTGAGCCACCCAGGCGCTCCTCAAGAGAGTATATTTTAAAGACTACTTCATTGTACCATGTACTTGAAATGTACTAGACACACAGATCTTAAATAAACGTGCTTCTGTAAATCCTCTTGAATTAGGATTAATGGCAGCCCACGGTTTGCCAGGGTCAAAATGTACATTCTCACAAAAAGATATCCTAAGGAAAAATATTTATATAAAAGAATAGCAAATAGTGGTGTTTATTATGTGCCAGGCGCTGCTTAAAGTATTATGTAAATTGGCTCATATGAGACTCAGCAGCTACTATGACGGCTCCGGCTCACAGAAGAAAAACACCTTGGTAGCCAGTACTTCTTCAAAGGTCACAGAGCTCATTGTGGCGGATTCAGAATTTGAGCTTGGAGGCGCCTGGGTGGCTCCATTAAATGTCTGCCTTGGGCTCAGGGCTCAGATCATGATCTAGGGTCCTGGGATGGAGCCGGGCATCTGGCTCCCTGCTCAGGGGGGTTCTGCTTCTCCCTCTCCCTCTGCTACTTCTCCTGCTTGTGCACACATGCATTCTGTCATTTAAATAAAATTTAAAAAAATATATTAAAAAACAATATTTTCACTGAAAAAAGATTTTTTTTGAACTTGGCCAGTTGGCACCCAAAGTCCAAACCATTGTGCTGTAGTCCCTCTTGACAACTTTGATTAAAAGGATGTTTTTGAGTGGTTAAATAGTGTAAGAAAGTGTTGGTCATGAGATCTGTTTGATTGGAGTGGTGAAATGAAAGCCTGAGTAGAGTTGTGCAGCCAATGGGATGCAAGGAGAGTAGAGACAATGGTAGAGAAACTCTTTTCAGTACCTTTTGTTGTCAAGAGATAACGGAATTGTAGCTGGAGGAAAATGTGAGACCAAGGGTGGTACTTATAGATAAGTGATATTGAGATATGTTCATATCTCAAGGGGCATGATTCTCGTTTGATTCTTCACTTGATAACAGTGACCGCTGTAGGCTTCTTAGAATCCTATCTTTAATTTCTATGACACAGTGCTTAGCTTGTTTTCTTCCTACCTCCATTTGGTCTTTCCTCGCAGTCCTTTTTGTTCAGTTACCCTCCTCTACCAGAGATGGCTGCTGTGTATAGTTGTGCAGGTTGTAAACTGCAGGAATTTGGGGGTGAGGGGTTGGAGGAGGGCACAGTTTGCACTACCAAGTTCATGGTGTTTCCAGAGTCATAACAAACATGCCCTGCACAATTCTATATGCTGATCCTGATGCCCAGCCTCAGAATACAATTTTATTCGAAACACATAGGAACAACATGTATTAATATTGTAGGGCTAGGGTAAGTAACAGAAGTATAGTTAACCAATACTGAAGCCAAACCAAACTAGCAATAACATTGTGTATAAAAGAAAAGTGGCTCTTGAGATCTAATAGAAAATTTTGGATTTCTGAAATATTCAGAACAAAATCGTTAAAAAGAAAAAAACCTTTAAAAAAAAAAAAGCTTTCTCTACCCATTTAGTCTTCTTCTCACAATAGCAAACTGAGGTACAGATGGCAAATTTCCACCTGGACTGTCGGGGGCAGGGAGGGGGGTGAGAAACACTGCAGATCACTAACCCACCCTACCTGTTTCAAACATAAGAAGCAACAGTAAAAATCTCTATATATGAGAAGATAAAAAAAATCTCTAACTAAGTTAACTATGACTTCCTTAAGTAATTGAAAAAAAAGAATTCTCTTAATTTGTAATACCCTAAAAGTAGAAATAATCCAGATATTTATCAACAGGTGAATATATATGCAATTGATGGATATATCCTATAGTGGAATACTATCAAGAAAAAGAAAAAAAAAAGGAAAAATGAGCTATTGATATACACTACAGCATGGATAGAGCTCATAATAATTATCCCAAGTGAAAGAAGTCAGACCCAAAGAGTTTATAATACATGATTACATTTGTATAAACTTCTAGAAAAGGAGAACTACAGTGACACAAAGCAGATCAGGGTTTGCCTAAGGGAGGGGAAAAAGCAGAAGGAAAAGATGACAAAGCGGCAAGAGGAGACTTTGAGGTGATGGATATGTTCATTATCTTGATTGTGGTCATGGTTTCCTGGGTGTATACATATGTCAGAACTTATCAAACTGAACTATTTGAATATATGGGGTTTATTGTGTGTCCGTTATGCCTCAATAAAGCTGTAAAAAAATATAAAAAAGGGGGCACCTGGGTGCTTCAGTCATTAAATCTCTGCCTTCGGCTCAGGTCATGATCCCGGAGTTCCGGGATTGAGCCCCGCATCTGGCTCCCTGCTCGGCGGGAAGCCTGCTTCTCCCTCACTCCCTCTGCTTGTGTTTCCTCTCTAGCTGTGTTTCTCTCTGTCAAATAAATAAATAAAATATTTTAAAAAAGGGGGGGCACAATTTCTGAATGTCTGATATTGATGTATAAAGCCTTTGATCTATTATCAGAAAGAGAAAGCAATGCACAAGTAGACATTTTGTAGGATAGTGGTTTAACTGTCGTCATAACATTAATAAGATTCATAAAGCCAAGTGCCGCTTTAAAAATGTAAACAAATTTTTCACATTCTGGTCACCTCTACAATTGTACCTTTAGAGGAACGTCTATATTGTGCTTGCTTCTTAAATGGAACCACCTTTTTTGATTTATTCCACTTCTGTGACACTTTGAACTAGCTTGGGTTCAGAAGTTCAGTACCTTCACACAAGTAACAAAAATTCATCCCGAATGCATCTTTGCCAACATTTATGAACCATGTCCTTGTGCACTTTGTTTCTGGGGCTGCGTCAGCTTATCTCTGATAAAGGTTCATTCTGCACTTCCTGCGGTCCATGAACACCATTCTCCAACCAACCCTTGCCTTGTAAAGCCTTGTGGAGAGGCAAAACAACAACCAATTTAGAAGAGCATGCAGCAGCAATGCCTGGCTGCACCTACTTATTCCCTTTGTCCCCAACCCCTAACACACCTGCGTACCCTGTGCAAGCATCTTACATTCTTGTTGACTGACATCGGTGAACTTAATTAACTCACACATTTTGCTTAACCTAAGAAACAACAAGAGAGCCACAGGGTACAGTCCTTTGAGATCACTGGGTGGACGCACTCTGTGTGATCTACCATCCTCAGGGATTTAAAGTGCTCTTGAACAAACATGCTTTATAAATTGAGACCTGGCAGGCACCCTGCATTTACTGCTGAACTTTGGCATAACACGCTCCACAACTGACTGGTGGGGCTCTGGGACTGGTTAGATGGGCGGGGATGAACATGTCTCAGCAGAATAATTTAGTCTTATTAGCGTGACATTTGATATTAATAACATTATAGTAATCAGGGATCACTGTTTCTTGACTCAGAAATCACCAATTTGAAAAATGTTAAAATGAGTTAATGGGGAAAATTTGTTAAAAAATGAAATATACAAATGGCTCTAGTTTAAAGCGTCGCTGTTGATTAGACAATTGACAGTGATGAGAAATAAACTTGATAGTAACAGTTGAGTAATAGGTTTTTCCTGTTGTTTTGTTTCTTTTGGGGGATTGGCCAGGAGGTAGGGGAGAAAACATGTGGCGTGTGCTACAGTTCTGCTGTTTCTGCAGGCCATAAATTTAATCATATGTTCGAATAGGTACTGTTGCGTATATGTGGAAAGTTAAATCAATTCAAAATTGTGTGATTTCTGTTAGCATACATAATAATGAAATGAAATAAAATAGCATCATATGTTTTTATTTCTGGTTTTCTTTTCTTTTTTAAAATTTCTGGCTTTCTTTACCTGAGTCATGGACAAGAATATGTAGGCATCTATTAGAGATAAGAATCCAAAGCAGTTACTTTGACTTTTCCTACACACTTCAGAGATGCCATTCAGGACAATTGGCGATGGGAAAATGCCTACTGATTTATGGCAAAGACAAGTCATCTCCAAGTCTCGCTTCAGAAATTTATACTTCAATCATTGGGAAGCCTTACAAATCATAGAATAGACACTTTTTTAAAAATAAAGACTTAAAAACCGAAAACTGGCTGTAACTTACTGGATTTGAAGGTGATTCTCTTCATGTTTCAGATAACATTTACTTGTCTTAACAGAGAGTTAGGGAGCCAGAGGGACTTACACGTCACTCTTGGCTTCATTCCTGGGCTGTAACTTACACACCATCAATTCTGGCCAGTATAGTAGAGATCACGGAAGGAAAATTGTCTGGTAATTATTTTCGTGTATTTTATAGAATAAGCTTCAAATGGAACAGGCACGAATTAATCATGTAGCAATTATTGGATTTTTGTGTGCTTATTTTTTAGTGAAATTCTTTAAATGTTTTGTTTGTTTCAGGGCTCATGCCTGTGGCACAGCAGCCTGTTTATTGTGCTTCAAAGCACGGCATAATTGGATTCACACGCTCAGCAGCGGTGAGGATCTAACAACAGCAATATCTCTTGTTCTCTTCTGTGCATATGTGAAACATGAGTTCTAGAAGGCAGAGAGAGGGGAATAAGTTTGGAATTTGGTGCATCTGGTTTAAAGAGAGAAAAATAAATTATCCTTTAATCATTATTATAAAAGATGGTTTTCAGATCCCATCAAGGAGCAAATGAAGAAGAGGTCTTTTAAAAATGAAGTTGGTCCTAAACACAGATGTGTTATTGAAAAGTTTCCTCAGAGTTAAAAAAAAAGGAAGACACTCGTTATTTTTAAAATTGACTCCAAATTTAAAAATTATTAACTTTACGCCTCCTTGGGTAGAATATGTAGTGTGCTGTGATATTATTATTGCTAGAGACAAGATAAAAAGGTGAGCAGAGGGATAGGATGGGAATTTACCGAAGAGAGTAGTCAAGGATGACATCTCCGTACAACCTAGGGTGACAGGTGTGCAGAGCTAAGAAAAATATCTTAGGCCTAACTGACTACGTGCATTGGTGGCATGAGTAAGAACATTTGCGTTTTTATTAACTGAAAAGGAGCATTTTGAATGGAACCTGAGGAGCAAGGGGAGAGTCCAAAGGCGGAGCTAGACAAAAAGCAGCTTATGGGCCTCAGGAATGAGCTTAAATGGATCCTGACTGCAGCCATCAACAAGTTTTTATGCGAAGGAGTGACAAGATCAGGTTTCCACGTTTAGAAGACCATTCTGGCTATTGTCTAGAGAATGTATTAGGACAGGTGTAGAAGAGGATAGAACGGTGGGGGGAATCTCTGCCATGATTAATCTAGGTGAGACGAAGAGAGGGACCAGACAGAGATAGAGGAGATGGGGACAGAGAAACTGGATGCATGAATGATAAATGTTCAGTCAAAAATATATATATAAGCAGCTCTCATGCTCTTAATTCAAATTGATTGGAAATTTTTATTTAATTTGCAGAGATTTAATCTTTAATTCAACTTTTAATGAACTCATAAAGCTATTACAAAACAAAATAGTTCTGATGAGCACTGGGTGTTCTATGCACCTAAGGAATCACTGAACACTATACCAAAAACTAATGATGCACCATATGTTGGCTAATTGAATTTAAATTAAAAAAATAAATCATTTTTAAATACCAGGAATTTCCTATTTACAATGACAAGAATGTAAATCGATACAGTCAATTCTCATGACTTGTGGTAGTTAGCTCTATAAAATCACTTACAAACACTGTGTTAGAGAATACCGAGCTGTGGCTCCTGGGGGAAATATGGGTTTTAGTTCCTTCAAGCCTCTGGTTACAGCATTTGACCAACCCATCCATACATAGCCTAGTCTTATGTATCTTTCTATGTAAAGACATCTTATTTAATATGTATTGTGTTGGTTATATAATATATTAACATGAGTAAGAGTGTTTATACCTCATTCCTGCAGGAACCTTATCTAACACATGAATTTTCTCTGTAAGGCACATCAAAACCTTCCCTCACTTGGGAACACCGAACAGCGCTTCACCACTATGCTTGGGAGGTGTTTTAAATAACAAAGTCACCAACAAAAGGCACAAAAAAATGGGAAAAACATAGACTAAATATATTGCAGAGTATAAGGGCTGAAACAAGAGTATCTTTTTGATGGTATCTGGGACATTTGCTCTGCTTGTCTGTAAACAACCCCAAGAGCTCCTTGGCTATTGATTTTAGGGGTTACAAATAAACTTTAGCAAGTAAGTAAACGGAGTCCAAAAGTAATTGACTACACTTTGTTTTATAAATAATTCAAATAAAATCAATAGGTTGAAACCGAGCCAAGGAATGCTAGTGTGAAAATACTTAAAGTGCCTTCCACGTAGTGTGTATTATCTAGAGTATCTTTAGAATCAATCAGAGGCCCAAACTTTCCACTAACAGTATTTCTTAAAGAACTATTCTCTGATTATACAATCTTTAAAGGCAAACTTGAGATATTCATTCTGAGCCTTGGCTTTTTATGTTTCTCTTCCTGCAGAGTTCAGTAGATAAGAGCATCTTAGATAATCAAATATTTTTAGGAGTTTCCCAGTAATATTGATTTTTAAAGAATTAATTAGCTGAGGTTTTCAGAGATTCATTTAACACTTTAGGTTTGTATTCTTTTATTTTCTGCTACCAGTCAACCTTAACACTGTCACTGTTAGATCGCTAGAAGGATATCTGACTAGTATTTTTCACATTGGCATCTTTGAAATGATTTTGATTATCAATGTGTCGCGTGGTATACATTTACAAAGAACTGAAACCTGCAACCTTCTACTTCTGATCCACAGATGGCAGCTAATCTCATGAACAGTGGTGTTAGACTGAATGCCATTTGCCCAGGCTTTGTTAATACACCCATCCTCGAATCCATTGAGAAAGAAGAAAACATGGGACCATATATAGAATATAAGGATCATATTAAGGATATGATGAAGTTCTATGGCATTTTAGAGTAAGTTAAACTATACCAATTTACTTTATATAATGGAGCAAAGTGCTCTCTAGACATAAGCAATAAAATAGGGAAAAATAATCCTTTAAGTTTGAGAAACTAAGGGTGCTTCAAGGGCTGGTTTGGCAAACTCACTAAAAGAAACATTTTGGGGCAGGTGTCTGAATAGAATGTTTGCACATTATGAATTCTGAGAAACAGCATCAAAATGCTTTTGGCCATAACCAGATTTCTAAAAAAAAAAAAAAACATGGCATTTAGGGGAGCCTGGGTGGCTCAGTCTTTAAGTGCCTGCTTTTGGCTCTGGTTATGATCCCAAAGTCCCAGGATCGAGTCCCACATCGGGCTCCCTGCTCGGTGGGAAGCCTGCTTCTCCTTCTGTCACTCCCCCTGCTTGTGTTCCCTCTCTAGCTGTGTTTCCCTCTGTCAAATAAATAAAAAATAAAATCTTAAAACAAAACAAAACAAAACAAAACAAAATATTGTGTTTAGTTGCCTGTGGTAGTTATGGTACCTAATTTGACTAAAGTCCAGGCAATATTCATATTTAACTTCCATGAAATTTCATATGGCCCCCTAGCTTTGACCCTTTTCCATAAGAAATGGTTGTTTAACACATGTTTGGTGAACAGTGTGTGAGTTCAAGCAGTTGGTTTCACAACACGGAGTTATAACTGTCATGACAAAGGAAACAAACCACCTGGGATCAAAACCTGCCTCCACCACGACCATAAACATATCTGTCAACCTTTGGATACCTCAATTTTCTCACCTGTAGAGTAGAAATAATGCTGAAATAGCATTTTTGGAAAGTCCATGAATACGTTGATATGGGGAAGGTATTTAAAAGAGCAACATGTAGATAATAGGTGTCTGGTAAATGTTATCTATAATTCCTCACATTTCTTCTTTTATATCATTTTTATCTGGTAAGTCTAAGATCCACTATAAGATAAAGATGAGAAAATAATCATTTTCTGAACAATAAATTTAAATTCATAAATTCTTTATGTCAGAATGACAGAAGGTTTGGCATGGAAATCATCCACTCAATTCATCATCTGATTTAGTTGATATCTAACTGACTAAAATGTGGAAGTATTCATAGCTGCATGATTTCCATTTCCTTATTACACGTTAAAGATAGTAGATTTTCTAAAAACAATTCAAAGTGTAGTGATAATCATGCCTCATACTGAGTCTTTAAAAATCAGTGTTTCCTTTATTTTTAGCCCATCAATGATTGCAAATGGATTAATAACGCTCATCGAAGATGATGCTTTGAATGGCGCTATTATGAAGATCACGACTTCTAAGGGAATTCATTTTCAAGACTATGAAACAACTCCATTTCATGCAAAAACTCAGTGAACATCTTAAATATCAGCTATAACTGAAAATAAGAACAAATACTTCTATTAGACCTTATCTCCATTTGAATATAGTTTTTTAAATGAAATGTAATTGTGTTATTGTCTGAAGCTTTCCTCCATGCATTTGATACTAACTTTATTTCTAGGTGATTAGTTAGGTATTTGGATGAAAACAACCAGAAACTACCAAAAATAGGGATGTGAACCAAAGCTAACTTTAGATCTTCATAGTCTATGTAATGATTAAAACAAAGAATATTCAAGTAATATTCTGCCTTTCAGAAAGTGTATTTAAATTTGTGGTATATAAATATTGTTTTTCAGAATATCATTTTAAAGGAGATACTTGAATTGTTATTTAAATCAAACCAGATGTAAAAATCTTATTTTGTTTTGTGTTCTCACTTGAAAAAAGAGAAGCTACCTTCAATGGCAAAGTTTTAGTAACAGTAACTTTTACTTACATGCCAACTTTCAGATAAACATTTCAGCTCTTTACAGATGTGGCATTTTGGGGCTAGTAGTTGAAGAATAAACTACAGTGTGAATATATAACCAATGAAAAATCTGATGTATGGGAAAATGACAGAAAATAACGACTGAGACATTGATCCACAGTTCAGCCTCCTATCTAGGAAATCAATTTCTTTCCTGTTTGCTTGCTTTAAGAAATTTAATTTTCTCCAGAAATCTCAGGAATGAAACATTTAATAGTTACAACAAAACTGATAGTTAGTGCTCCCAAAATATTATAGTTAAGATCGTCTCATTAAGAAAAAAAAAATGTAACATTTTTCAGGTTACTTCATTTGTACCAATTTCCATAGTGCCTAATTTTTAATAAAACACTTTTCTTTTTCTAATCTCCAGACTTTAATTAGTGTTCTGTGTATAGCTATTGAGGAGAAACCAATTTTGTCACAGCCTCAGTTGTAAATGTTTTTATGTGCTCAAAGTCATAATAACAAGAGGTGAAGGTAGTCTGTGATGTTTTGATATTTTCCCTGTCAATATTTTTAGATAGGATCAGTACATACAACTGCTTTGGGTAACATTATTTGCAAGCAATAATTAATGCCACTAATAGTGAAAGCACAAGATTTCCAAATCGATCATTTTTTCATAGAATATTATATAAGTGATTCACTCTGCTAAGTCCAAAGCTCCCAGCTCGGAGCAAATGCCGTCCATGTGATAGATGGATGGGGGTTTTCTAGAGACACTGGAGTATTATCATATCTTGCTCTATTTTAATTCTGTCATAGAGAACTATTGCCTTCACTTTTAAGGAGTAATTTTAATGGGAATAGTTCTTGTCCAGAGTTTCACACAATGTATTTGAAAAACAATAAGCAATGAGCATCCGTGCATGTCTGATAGAGAAGAGTTGTAATCGTGCATGAGCTTGTTGACACATTGTGGTGGTAACTAGTCAGGGAATAATACAGGCATGTGGAAATGCCACTTACCTTACATATTTTTCTAGTGTAATGTTCAGAGCTGTGGAAAACTTCTCATTTATGGACAATTTTTTATATGAGAAACCTTCAATATACTTTGTGCTTTGAATGGAATTTGCTTCAAATCAGTGAACTCTGTGGACATTTAAAATCAAATACTGAGTAGAACTGAGAAAAGGGATTATGTTGTAAAAGTTTATTTTAGGCTAAAATGTATCTGCTATAAATAGCTTTAAATGAATATATACTGTTATACAATATCTCTGTATACTAATTAGGAGAAAATAAACATTAAAGTTGGGGGAGGGGAAGCCTTATAATTGTATTTTTCAGTGAAAATCCTAATGTAAATAATATGTATTTTTTCAAATGTACTTTTTTAATAAATGGGGGAGAGGGCTCACAGAACAGCCAAACTAAAAATATGTGGACACTGAAATAAGATTAAGACTTGATAATGGCATTGAAATGGCCAAGAAACTCAATTTTTGTATCCAAATGATTTTAGATACTTACTGTGCCATTTAAAATATAAGTGATTATGTGATGATTTCTCTTTTTGTTCTATCTGTTCATAAGTTTAGGATACTGAAGAGGTCTGAGAATGTAAATTTTTAATAAAATTCAAGTCATTTCACATACCAAGTATCATTTTGAATTTCAGAAGGTGAATTTACTCATGCACGGGGCGGGGGCGGGGGGGTGACTGGCTACAGGGTCACAAATGCTGCCAGCATCAGTCTTCCATCTCTTTCCTTTTGTTAGCTTCCCTCCTAGAATGCTCTGCCCATACAATGGCTTCAGGATGGACAGCTGGATTTTCACCGGCTTCCTATCTGGCAGAAGAGCTTATTTCTGGCCACAGAGCTCACTGGCCTTGTGCAGGTTTTGTCCTGAGTACAGAGACAGTCCTTGTGGTCAAAGATCATTCTGCTTGACCAGAACCAGATGTCTCTCCCAGAGGCAGTGAAAAAAGAGCAGTGTGGGACAGGAGAAACGGGCGGGAAGTTGATCTGAACCCTCTGGACTAAGACAAGGAGAGGAATGATTCCAAGGGAAAAATTATGCTGTCATTATCACAATGTGGGTAAACATGCTGAGCTAACAAAAGCAATAGAGGAAAACAGAGTGAACAAAGATCAGTAATATCTTAATCCCTTGGATAAATTTGCAAAGACTATTATGGTTCCTATAATATACCTAGAACAACATTTTCAAAACTCCATGGGTCACATTGACTACGATATGATGAAAGAGAAGGGAAGAAAATGACTAGAAAATATAGCAGTTATCTCATGCATATGTAATGTACTCATTGTCAATCTAAGATCTTTCTTACTGTGAATCACGGTAAGTTTCAAAAAAGGTTCAAAAGCTACTTGTTTTAATATTGACTGCAAGCATTGCCTCTAACTATTTTTGAATTTCTGACTATACTACCATTTTAATCCTACGGTTCCATTCAAATGGTTTAGCATAACTTCTAATTATTCTTACTAAAATTTCATCATCAACATATAGTCACACTAAATTTTAGCAGATTCTTTTTTGAGACAGAGAGAGAGAGACAGCACACGCAGGGGGAGGGGCAGAGGGAAAGGGAGAAACAGACTCCCCACCGAATGCAAAGACAGATGCAAGGCTGGATCCCAGGACCCCCAGATCATGACCAGAGCCAAGGTCAGTTCCTCCACCAACTGAGCCACCCAGGCACCCCTTTAACAGAAATTTTCATGTTTAATTTAAATCATTAAAATATCTTTCTTCACTCAGATTTCAAGTAACACTTTTACACATAAATTCTCTTGTTCAGCAAATAATTCAACAAATAATTCCCAGTTATTTTGTTCATATATTTATATGTACATGTTTTAACAAATTGTGTTCTATGTGGATATTAGTGCAGATATTAATGCATCGATTAATGTCTGGCCTGGCAAAGAGCATTCAAGTCTGGGGAATCTGATATGGGGACATAGTTTCAATGGTATCAGAGGAACTGAAGAACCAAAGGAAAAAGATGGGATGATAAAGCAACCAGCAGAAAGGCACTACCACCTCCAAACTGGCGGGACCCAGAAGCAACTGGAAGGCTCCCAAGCAAAGCTAAGACTACAGGGCTGGAGCTGGCTGGTGGGAGCTGCAGTCCTGGGGAAGGCAGCCACTGCCAGACATGCCACCTTAAGAGAGGGGAGAGAAAAGAATGGTCCTGAAATCTCCTATCTGCCTGCCCTCCAGTGTTCTGTTCTTGAGTAAGGAAAATGGAGTTTGCCGGCTCTCCCTTGTGATACAGGGCTGAACAGTATAATGGAAGGGGATGGATTCGAGAATAAACAGACAAGTGACAGACACAACATACATTTGATATTTATCCTGTTGCAATCATAAATTTGAGCTTGCCACTTAGCACCCACTAAGCTTTATTTTTAAGAAGCATGAGTGAAAATAGCTTTCTAATTCCTGAAGAATAAAATGGTGAAATGGTCTAGGGTCTAGTTGCACAATACCTAATGACCCTGCAGACATCTTGCAGGTAAGGAACAGTCCATGCACTTGCACACAGAGATGTCCAGATTTATTACTAATCCTTATCACTCATCCTTAAGAACATTTTTCTTATTTGTCTTATGTTATGACTCTAGCTATGTACTTAAGAAATACTGTTGCAAAAATAGGAAAAGAAATACTGTCTCACCATTGCTGCATATAAGATAAAAAAGGATTCAGTGATACTAAAACATGTTGATCATCATGGTAAATCCTATCATGTTTGGGCTCAACTAGTTGAGTTTAAATTGTAAGAGAATAAGGTGGTAAGTTCCCAGATTTAGGTTGCCCTAAAGCAATTACATGCTAATCAGACACCATTATCTAAAATCTAAGTGTATAAATTTAAATAAATTTTTATTTATCTGCCCTTAATTTTATATATGTGCATATGTATACATAAATTACATATACACAAAGAGAGAGATGACAGAAGCCAATAGATAAATAGATGACAGATGATTGATAGATACATACATAGAATGACAGAACTAGAATAGATCTGTGGCTTCCAAATGTTTGGCTCTTGTGATAACAAACGAATTTTAGAACTATGTATACTTTGTAATCATGGAGTAACAGAGATAAACTTTAAAATTCATGGCTTAACATAATTAAACTTTTTTCTTGGCTCACACAGGAATCCAATGTGGGTATTCATTGAGCAGCTTTCCAGAAGTGGTTCAGGATCCTTCTGCCTTATAGCTCCACTGTCTATAGCTCCACTGGGCTTTGGGATCATTTACTTTCAGCAATAGACTGGGGAAGAAAAGTGGAGAAGCTGTACCTGCTTCTTAAACATTTCAGCCTGCAAGTGACATAAATTATTTTTACTCATAGCCCATTGGTGAGATCTAGTCTCATGACCCTATCCAAATGCAAGCAATGCTGGGAAATGTAGAACCTGTAGACACAAGCTTCCCCAAAACAACTCTGCACAATAAAAAGGGAGCATGCATTTTTGATGAGCAAATCCCTCTTTTCTGTTTTTTGCCACACCTAGCAGCTCTATAAAGCCCTTGTGCCTCACACTGAATACGTACACTCCCACTCAAAGGGAACATCCTAAAATCCCATGCAGTTACCACATGCACCTCAAATTCAGATCTCCAGTAGATACACAGTCCTCTCCATTAGGACATGTGGCTTCTCATGAGCTAGTGACCTATGAACTCAAAAGACAATTTACTTAACTTGTTCATGCACACACCCTGTGTAATGATGACCAGAGGGAGGAAATCTACAGTAAAATCTCTCACTTGGAAAAGGGGATACCAGGATCACTGGTCAATAGCAGTGATAACAATCCTACAAGTAAGCACTGTGAGGCCTCTCCTGGAAATGAGGAATTTTCTTGTCCATCCTCCAAGTAAATTCTGGGACTCTGAATGATGGTGGAGCTGCAAGATGGAGGGAACCTGAATCCTTTACTCACTCCTCTTGGAATCCCACCCACTCTACATCTACATTGAATTCTTGTGTCTGACAGGAATAAATTCTATTGGGTTAAGTTCCTGCAATTTTGGGATTTACCTCCTATAGCATTAAATATTACCTTAGCTAATACAGTTGAGACAGAAGTAGAATGTTACCAAACAACAAATAAACCCAACCTATGCGGCATTGTCTTAGGTGGGTAGTGGGTGATGAGGTTAGAAAAATAGAGGACCATGTTAAGCAAAAATAAAACGTTTGATAATGATATTGCTTCTGTGCCTTCTGAGGCTGATTTTTAAGAGATGAGGTTGGAAGACAGAATGTTAATGGTGTGTTTTGGTATTTTCTGATTGTATTTAGCAAGGTATAGAAACCAGAGGTGAGCTCAGGCTGAAATTGACTAGTTTGCCACAAAAATTGGGGGAGGAAGAATAAAGAATCCAGAAATTTGGAGCCTTTTGGGTTGGAAAATTCAACCGGCTTTAGACTCCAAATACAAAAAGGTAAGACTAAGAAATGTTTTCTGCATTAAAGAGGCATTAAATGTGTATTAAAGTATAGGTCTGTCCCCGATATTTATAGCAGCATTATTTATAAAAGCCAAATTTTGGAAACAGCCCAAGTGTCCATCAACTAACAATAAAGATGGGGTATATATACACAAAAGAATATTGCTCAGGGAGCCTGGGTGGCTCAGTGGGTTAAAGCCTCTGCCTTCAGCTCAGGTCATGATCTCAGAGTCCTGGGATGGAGGCCTGCATTGGGCTCTCTGCTCAGGAGGGAGCCTGCTTCCTCCACTCTCTCTGCCTTCTTCCTGCCTCTCTGCCTACTTGTGATCTCTCTCCTGTCAAATAAGTAAATAAAATCTTAAAAAAAAAAAAAGAATATTGCTCAGCCACAAAAAGAATGAAATCTTGCCATTCACAACTACATTGATGGAATGAAATAGTATTATGCTAAGCAAAGTCAGTCAGAGAAAGACACAACATATGATTTCATTCATATGTAAAATTTAACAAACAAAACAAATGAGCAAAGAGGAAAAAAAAAAGAGAGAGAGAGAGGCAAACTAAGAAACAGACTCTTAACTATGGAGAACACACTGATGGTCACCAGGAGGGAGATGGGTCGGGGGATGGGTGAAATAGGAGATGGAGATTACGGAGGCACTTGCTATGATCAGCACCAGGTGTGGTGTGTAACTGTTGAATCACTATATTGTGCACCTGAAACTAATGTTACTAATATTACACTAACCGGAATTAAAATAAAACGTAAAAAGAAAAGTATAAGTCTGTCACAAATTGCAAGGGTAACATTCCATCCAAGCCTGTTTATCTCAGCATAGCTACATTATGTTGAAAGAAGAGAAGAGGAGGTGCAGGGAAATATATCGGGCTCGAGAATTATGACTACTATGACAACTAAAGATATCTGAGAATTTTTTCAGGCAAACAGAATTGACTAGAGTAAACAGATCAAAAGTCTACTAATTTTTTAGAGAATTGCTCAGCTAAAGAAATACAAACCAGAGTGAAAAAGACTTTACGTGTTTAAGACTTAAAATAAGCCTTGGGTTCTGAAATTTGGATTGACAGGACAGAATGTATAAAAAGGACACAACTTCCCAGGAGATTTGGCACCATCAACTCCCCTCCCCCGCAGAACGGAGGACAATAGACCAAGAAGAAAGGGTTTGTTTGGGGTTTTTTTGTCTGGATTGCTTCACTGGTTAATCCTCCCAAATATTTGAAGAAGAAGCAATTCCAACTTTATATCCACTCTCCCAGAGTACAGAAAAAGAGGCCAATTCACAGCTTATAACCTTGATTGCAAAACTTGCCAAAGGCATTATTTAAAAAAAAAAAAAAGACCAATCACACTTTTCCCATAATGAGTGTAAGTATAAAAATCCTAAAAGTTAAATCACACAAAAAAATCTTCCACATCAAAAAATAATACAAAACAAGTTGAATTATTATAGTAATAGTTTTTTAAACATTTTATTTATTTATTTGACAGAGAGAAACACAGCTAGAGAAGGAACGCAAGCAATAGACATCAATCAAACAGGTTTCCAAAGTTGAACTTTATTTTTTTTTTTTTTAAGATTTTATTTATTTGGCAGAGAGTGATACAGCAAGAGAGGGAACACAAGCAGGGGGAGTAAGAGAGGGAGAAGCAGGCTTCCCGCCGAGCAGGGAGCCCGATGTGGGCCTGAGCCAAAGGCAGTCGCTTAACCAACTGAGCCACCCAGGCGCCCCTCAACATCTACTCTTAATTATGACAACAAATGTGTATAAAAAAAACTAGTAATAGAAGAGTGATTTCTGAATCTCGTGAAAAGTATCCACCAAAAAAGTAAGGCATATTAGCAGTGAAATGTTTTTAAAAGTCTTTCCCTCTATAATTGGGAACAAATCAGGAATGTTCACTACCTCAGCTTTCATTTGAAATTGAATGATTTATCCAGTACAGTCAGGCAATGAAAAGGGACTATAAAAATTGGAAAGGAAAAATAAAACTCTCATTATTTTCTGTGAATGTGACTATCAATGTACAAAAGTCCAAGAAACTTAAATTATTAGAATTAATGATTTAGCAAGCATGTAGATTGTAAAATAAATAAATAAATAACCACAATTCTTTGCAGTTTTTTAAAATATTTTATTTATTTATTTGAGAGAGAGAGAGAGAGAAAGAGAGCGAACATGAGAGGGGAGAAGGTCAGTGGGAGAAGCAGACTCCCCGTGTAGCTGGGAGCCCAATTCGGGACTCCATCCTGGGACTCCAGGATCATGACCTGAGCAGAAGGCAGTGGCTTAACCAATTGAGCCATGCAGGCGCCCTGCAGTTTTTTCAACAACAGCTGGAGTCTTTCTGTATCCCAGTGTGGGCTGGGCTTGTGATCTCTTTTATCAAAACAGTGCAGGAGAATCAGTATTGTCTGATACTTCTGATGAGATTTTTGCTTGCTTCTACATTTGTGCATGGAATCTTGCCTCCTTATGAACAAGCCTGATATTAACCTGTGAAGGATGAGAGAACACATGGAGGAGAACCAACCATGCTAATTGGTCAGTTTCCAGCCTCTTTGCCACCTTGCCCCAGATGTGTGGGTGAGCCATTCAAGATTAGCGAACCCCAAATCATGCAGCAGAACCACTGTGCTGAGCCCAGCCCAAGTTGCCAACCTACAGAATTGTGGAGTAAATAAATTGTTGTTTTAATCCATTAATATATGAGTTCTTTGTTACGTGGAAAATTCTAACTGGTAGAAGAAGGCTCTGAAAACAAAGATGGTGAAGAAAAATATGTGAGAATCTGAAAACAGAAAAAAAAATATTTAAAATGTAGTATACTCAATAATAAAAATCACCAAGTAGCCTCTGGTCTTGATGGGCTTCAAGGAAGCAATAAAGGAAAAGGAAGAGAGGAAGGGAGGGAGAGACAAAGAAAGAAAGAAAAAAGAGGGGAAGGAGGGAGGGGAGAAGAGAAGGAAGAAAGAAAGGGAGAGATAAAGAAAAAGAGAACTAATGGGGTGCCTGGGTGACACAGTTGGTTAAGCATCTGCCTTCAGCTCAGTCCCACATGGGACTCCCTGCTCAACGGTGAGTAGGATTCTTCCTCCCACCCTCCCACCCTCCCCCATCTTGTGCTGTCTCTCTCATGCTCTCAAATAAATAAAATCTTGAAAAAAAAAAAGAGAACTAAAAAAGCTTGATTGAATAATAATAATAAAACACATCTGAATGGATGACAAAGGAAAGCTACCCAGCAGTCAGAATCTTGAGGGACCAAGATGCTAGGGAGAAGAGAAACTCACTGAAATGAGTGTGGTGTTTTTACTGCTTCTTGGAGATACTGGACAATTTTTAAATCCTCAGAAGTGCTGAAAGCAGTAGATCATGACTAATGGCAATAAAGTTGCAGAGAGTCAAAACAGAACAGAAGTAAATTGTTACCCAGGCACCTGCCTGACTTAGTCAATTAAGCAAGGGTGTCTGTCCAACTTGCCATTTCCACTCCGGTCATGATCTCAGGGTCATGAGATTGAGCCCCACATCAGGCTCCATGTTCAGTGGGGCGTCTGCTTGAGATTCTCTCCCCTTCTTCCTCTGCTCTTCCCTCTACTCTCTCTCTCTCCCCCTCCCTCTTCTCCTCATCCCACTCTCTCACCCTTTCTCTCTCTCTCTCTCTCTGAAGTAAATAAATACAACTTTTAAAAAAAGAGTATTTAAATAAGTGGTACTTGGCTGGAGGAAAATATTGGAGCTTAGGACAACTAAGTAGCAAGGACTCGAGAGAGCAGGATTATAGAGAAAAAGGAGCACAGAGATGGAAATCCAAAGCTGGGAGCCAGTTTCAGCACATGCCATTCCACAACCCATAAGCATCTTGGTTTAAGAAGCAGACAAGCTAATATAAAGTGGCCGTTAAGAGACTGGAAAACCAAACATTGTTTTCATCAGCATCACATGTGGAGAAGAAAACAATAAGAGTCAGTCCCAATTATGGTGGGGAGGTAATAGAAAATAGCCTCATTTGCCCCCCCCCCTTCCAAAGGCCATACTCTATAAGGGCAAACCAGAAATGGAGACTAGACCCTACAAGGACTAAGACTCAGATTCAAGTCATCTTAACCCCTTATTAGATTTAGCTGATATACTACTATTCTACTTGTCTACCATAGGTCAATGATAAACTTCTCTGGAGAAAAATAATCAGTCAGAACTTCTATAATTGTTCAAACACAATTTCCAGTATTTCATTAAAAAGTAACAAGCCAAAAAAAAAAAAAGTAACAGACTTATAAACAGTAAGAAAATATTTTATTAGAACAAAGATAGTGTCTAGGGGGCTAAATATTGGAGTTACCAGAAGTGGACTTTTAAATCATTGCAATTAAAAAAATAAAAAATAAAATAAAATAATTACAATTTATACGTGCAAAAATCAGATGACCAAGATTGGGAATTTTGTCAAAGAACTAGAAAGAATAAAACAAGACTTTTAGAACTGAAAAGACAATTACTGAAGTCAAGAAAAATAGATAAAATAAGAAATTAGACATAGCTGAAGAGATTCATGAATCTGATCTGGGAATCTGAAAATAGGACAGCAAAGAGAAAGGGAAGATGGCAAATACATACCAAGGAGTAAAAGAAATATGGACTCAAGACAATCTAATGGAGGTGTCCTTAGAGTCCCAGGAAAGAAGAAAAGAGAAATTGAGGCAGAAGCAATATGTGAAACTCATTTTAAAGAATGTTTCTAAAGTAAATCAAGCAACTGATTCAAAAAACAACACAAATGACAAGAAAGAAAAGCACACTTTGCCAACTGATAGTACAAACCACTGAGAAGCAATGACTAGAGGAAATCTTAAAACCAGCCAGAGGGTTGAAAAAGACACATTATTTTCAAAGGAAACAAAAATAAGTTTGACAACTAACTTCCTAACAGAAACTATGTAGATCAGAAAACAATGAAATGATATTTCAAAGTCCAAAAGAAGCAAAAAAACAAAAAACAAACAAAACAAAACAAAAAAACCCTGGAGTTCTATGCAACAACAACAACAACAAAATCCTTCAAAATTGAATTGCAATAAAAATATTTCCAGGAAAAAAAAAAAAAAAACAAAAAACAAGAGAACTTTTCACAACATATCCCCACTCAAAGAGATATAAGCAAAAAGTTTTTCAAACACCAGAAAGGCTCCCCAGACAGAAGAAGAAAAATGCAAGGATCTGTGAAGTGTAATGGTGATGGAGGAGGGGAACAGGGGATGCAGCATGATAAATAAAAATAAATATTTTATAAAGCAATGAAAATAATGACTTCCAGAATTTAAAATATGTGAAAGTGTAGATGTCATGAAAGCATAAATAGAATTAGTGTTATAAGGTATTCATATTTTCTAGGATTTGGTAAAAACCACTAATTAGTGTTAGGTATTAATAAATCAAACTAGTGTGATATAGAAGATAATGTATAACTAATAAGCTAATTGAGAAGAAATTCTAATTATAATTAGCTGATGAATTCAAAGAAAGAACATTACATATAATAGTGGACTCAATAGAAAGCAATTAAGTGCATGAGCGATCAAATTGTAAATTAAATCATCCCACACTTCTCTTTACAAACCCCAATGTCTCCCACTGCAGGTAAGATAAAAACCCTCTTTCTTGGCTCTTACCTGTTCTTACTTCCCTTGTTTCTGACTTTTCCATAGACTCGATGGCTTCTCTGACCCTTGAATGTATCATTTCCCCATGGGAAACTTGCACGCACTCTGCAACCTAGAGAGTCCTTTTCCCATGTATTTGTAAGATTGGTTGGGCTGTACTATTACCACCTCAGTATAGCCGCCCATGGCCACCACTCCAATTTACCTGTTCAGCTCTCCTACCCTAGGCCATTACATCACACTTATTTTAGTTTTTACCTTCATAGCATTGATTCTTGATGAATTTATCTTGGTCATTTTTTTTTTTTTTGCTTCATTATGATTTTTCAGTTCTATTACAACCTCAGTAGAAATGAGAACTTTATCTGTTTCTGTTCTCCAGCTAATCCCAGCATATAAAAGAGTGCATAATGGGGCACCTGAGTGATTTAGTCTGTTCAGTATCTGACTTTTGACTTTGGCTCAGGTCATGATCTTGGGTTCATGAGATGGAGCCCCACATCAGGCTCTGTGCTTAGCAAGGGCTCTGCTTGGGATTTTCTCACTCCTTCTCCCTTTGCCTCTCCCACTTGTTCTCTCTCTCTCTCTCTCTCTGAATAAATAAATAAAATCTAAAAACAAAAACAAAAACAAAAAAGCCAAAAGATAACCCAATGCTTGGAACATAATGAGCATCAAATAAAGATTATTGAATTGCTGAATGAAACCTCTGTTAAATTGCTAAAACATTCTAGATTATCTTTAAAAATATAAGCTTCCCAAACCCCAGAAATTAATATTTCCACTCTTCTTTGTATTGATCAGATGACTTCTAGGATACTGGGTTGGAGTCCAAGTACCATTTTTAAGAGGACTTCAGAAATCTGGAGTTTGGGTTTTTATCTTAAGATCAATGGTAGAAATACACAAGCATCACATTCTTGGAGTTGTTTTAAGGACAGTAGAATAAATATAGTTTTCTCAAGGGAACAGAACTGTGACTAAGTAGAGGTCTAAGAGATGTCGTATAAGGTACCATCAGAATGAGGATTCTCCAAATGAAATACATTTGCCCTGAAAGCAGAAAAAGTGTTGAATATTGAACTAAGCACCTGCTAGAAATCCTGTACACGGCATCTCTGCGCAAGTGAAAAGTTGGCCAAAAGAGCTCTAAATCACTTTGAACTTCAGGTTTCTTCTATAGTACTACATAATGGTCTTTGCAGTTAATTTTTTTTTTAAGATTTTATTTGTTTATTTATTTGACACAGAGAGAGATCATAAGTAGGCAGAGAGGCAGGCAGAGAGGCAGGCAGAGAGGAGGAGGAAACAGGCTCCCTGCTGAGCAGAGAGCCCAATGCGGGCCTCGATCCAGGACCCTGAGATCATGACCTGAGCCGAAGGCAGAGGCTTTAACCCACTGAGCCACCCAGGTGCCCTGCAGTTAAATTTAAATTTATATAAAGTAAATACCATTTACTTTCACACTACCCTTAGTCATAAGGGGCCACTGTGGTATTCGTTCATTGTTCTGCATCCTTTCTAATTTTTCTTAATGTCTGCTTTCTCATATCTATTTAATAGCTGCGTGCTTTGCTAGAAGGCTTTCTGGATCTGAGTGTCCTTACTTCCGAGCTGCTACCTCATCATATGGCCACCTAGCTGCCTACCTTTAGGCTCTGACAAGGACCTTTTTAAATGAGTCACAGTGGCCACCTAATTTTAGAGAAATCCAATGCTTATTTTATTTTTATTTTATTTATTTACTTTTTCAAGGTGGGACTCACTCCCAGGACCCTGGAAACATGACCTGAGGTGGAAGGCAGACACCCAAAGACTGAGCCCCTCAGGCACCTCTAAGATTTTATTTATTTGTCAGAGAGGGAGAGAGAGAGAGAGAGAGCACAAGCAGAAGGAGAAGTAGGCTTTCGTCCAAGCAGGGAGCCTGATGCAAGCCTCTATCAGCACTCTGGGATCATGACCTGAGCTGAAGGCAGACATTTAACTGACCAGGCCATCCAGGTGCCCCATCAATGCTTATTTTATTGAAATTTTGTTGTAAAGGGCTTACAAAACGTTGATTAACGGTCTGGTCTGCTCCTTTCTTCCTGCCCATGGGGGTGGGGTAGGGTCGGGGGTCAGGGTTGGGAGGTTCCTTTGGCAAGGGGAATGTTTTGAGCATCAGTTTTCTTAAATAAATTTTATCACCCTTATCTGATGATCACTAAGGCGATATGATAAAATTGATTTTTTTGGTTGCTGTTGTATCCTCTTCCCATGTCTTATCAGTTAAGGGTATTTTATATATATATATTTATATATTTTATATATATATGTGTATTTATATATATATATATATATATATATATGATTGTACAAGCCCACACCTGGGGTTTCATGATGGTGAACACGCTGCCATTATAAAATTGAGACAGAGGGGCACCTGGGTGGCTAAGTTAGTTAAGCGACTGCCTTCGGCCCAGGTCATGATCCTGGAGACCCAGGATCGAGCCCTGCATCAGGCTCCATGCTCCGCGGGAAGCCTGCTTCTCCCTCTCTGACTCCCCCTGCTTGTGTTCCCTCTCTGGCTGTGTTTCTCTCTGTCAAATAAATAAAATCTTAAAAAAATAAAATAAAATTGAGACAGAAAACTATCTTTCTAGTCTGGGGCCTTTTTGTTTTTCCTATCCTTTTTTCTCTGACCCACTTCTACTGCCTAAGATCAGATTCTCATAACATCTTACATGTGCTACTATACTTTTTCCTCATGATTACTTTCAAGCCTCCTGTGTCTGTCCTGGTCAATTAACCCTAAATATTATATTTGTATAGTCTAATCAGGTCACTCCCCAGCTAAAAACTTCCTGCCCCCTGCTTCCAGAGGCAAGATGTCCAGAGCTCCAGCCAGACATTCCAGACCTTTCACAATCAGACCACAATTTGCCAATCCTGCCTTATCTGAGCTAATCCTTATCAAATTACAGGCTTCCCCAAACCCACCTCTGGCTTTCGCTTATTCTGTTTCTCTTTTATCCTCATCTCTGAATCTGACCCATAAGGCAGAGACTAGGAGTGTATGCAAGGGGGATGGTTCGGATAGGATTCCTGCAAATGGAAGAAAATGAAAAGTGAAGGGGGGTGGGTGATGGGGGTGAAGGGAATTTTAGGCTAAAGATACTAGAAAGAGATTTAGATAAATTTTAGAGAAATATGTTTTTCAGATTTAGCCTGGTATAAAAGCATAAGGAATAGATTTCTGAATTTAATTGTCTGCGTACAGATGTTTGTAATCAGTGTTGATTCAGACTCAATGGAACAGTGAATAAGCTTTTCATATTATAATCATAGCACCTAAGACAGAAAAGCAGGCCTTTCCATGGCTCCCCAGACCCTACTGGTACAAGTTGAGTGCTTGTTACTGACTAGTGGACTTGAATTGTTTAGTGGCTTGGGGCTGGGGGGGGGGTGAGTCAGGTATCAGTCAGGATCCAAAACTGTCTGGTCCGTCACAGCACTCGATCCCGGACAATTCTGTTTTCATCGAACACATCACACGTCAGCCCCAGGGTTGCCAGGTGTCTGCCTCCAGTATCACTTCACATATAATACAAGGGGGCAGTGACTGATCTCTGCTTCCCATTATCTTTGTTCATCTTATTACAAGTTCCGGTGAGTACGTAATGAGGAATTGCTGAACTCCAAACAGTCCTGTTTTCTGCCGTTGCTATGAAACATTCAAAACTTAAAAATACATAAATAAATAAATCAGCAGAATAACCCTTTTTGAAGATCTCTACACACACACACACACACACACACAAAACCCAACACAACTTGATGAGTAGAAAGCCAGAAAGGATGCAAATGGCAATCTCCAATAAAACTTTCTCTTTTAAAAAGCTACTCATTTTTAAAGGTTTCTAAGGCAAATGCTAGTGTCTTTTTTTATTTGCCCCTTCTTGGCTTCTTAAGCATTTTAGAGTACAGAGGAGAGGCTGAGAATCCCCATACTAATTCTCAATCACAAGCTTTCCTGAATCCATCTGTTTTGCTGTTCTCCCCCTTAACATGGAAACAAAAGGTAAATAAATAGTGATCCCTTCTTAAAGCTCCCTCTTGTTTCACTTAAATATAGTCCATCAGCTCTGTTGTATTGCAGTTTGTGACAAATCTTACTTTAACTATGTCTTAACCTGCATGCAAAAAAAAGGAATGAAACACTTTTTTATTCTTCCGTCTTCCACTAGCTAAAGAGACAAACCTGATTTACTTTATTTTTTTTAAAGATTTTATTTGGGACACCTGGGGGGTTCAGTTGGTTAATTGGCTGCCTTTGGCTCAGGTCATGATCCCAGGGTCCTGGGATCGAGTCCCCCATCGGCTCCCTGTTCAGTGGAGAGACTGTTTCTCCCTCTTGCTCTTCCTGCTTCTCTGCCTACCTGTGCTCTCTATCTCTCTGTCAAATAAGTAAATAAATAAAAGCTTTAAAAAAAATTTAAAAATTATTTATTTATTTGTCAGAGATAGCACAAGCAAGGAGTACAGCAGGCAGAAAGAGAAGCATGCTCTCTGCTGAGAAAGGAGCCCGTTGTGGGACACGATTTCAGGACCATGATGTGTTTATGACCTGAGCCAAAAGCAGATGCTTAATTGACTGAACCACCCAGATGTCCCACAAACTTGCTTTACTAATTTAGTTCTGTATTATAGTCTAAAGCAGTCCTTTCCCCCAATAGGAGGGCAAATTAAATAATTTTCTTATCTCACTCATATGGAATTTAAGAAACAAAACAGATGAACCAATGGGAAGAAAAGAGAGAGAGAGAGGGAATCAAACCATTAAAGACTCTTAACTATAGAGCACAAACTGAGGGATAATGGGGGGGAGAGGGTGGAGGATGGGCTAGATGGGTGATTGGCATTAAAGAGGGGATTTGTTGCAATGAGCACTGAATGTTATATGTTAAGTGATGAATCACAAAATAAAAAAAAAAAAGAAAAAGAAAAACAATTTTCTTATAACTCTTAAATAGGATATTTACTAAGTGAGTTTTTAAATTTAGTTTTCAAGGGGCGCCTGGGTAGTTCAGTAAGTGTCTGTCTTCCGCTGAGGTCATGACCCTGGAGTCCTGAGATCGAGCCCCGCATCGGGCTCCCTGGTTGGCAGGAAGCCTGCTTCTCCCTTTCTCACTCCCCCTGCTTGTGTTCCCTCTCTAGCTGTGTTTCTCTCTGCCAAATAAATAAATTCTTAAAATAAATAAATAAAATTCAGTTTTCAATTGAAATTACATGCAATATTATACATTCCAAGAATATCAATAGCTCTACCTTTCCATTTTACATACCTTTACTGAATAATCACCTTGCTTCAAGAACAGGGCTAGACATCAAAGGGCTAAGGATGAGTAAGTCAGGCACAGATCTGCCTTCAATTGTGTTTGAGAACCAAACATAAAGATTGCAGGCATTATGTCGAAGGCTGATAGGAAAATTATAATGGAGATTTTGCTTGAGTGAGTCAGGAAAGAGGAAGCTTCATAAAAAAAAGGAGAATTTAGAGCCCAGCCTTGAAAGATTTTTAAGAATTTGGGTGGAAGTTGTTCTAGGGAGAGGCATACTGCCTAATTAGTTCAGCAAGCGACAATCAGTTCTCTATGAGTTTAACAGAAAATGTAGGATTGGAAGCTAGCGTAAAGCATCCGGTGGGTCATTCTAAGAGGTTTGTGCTTTGCGTTGGCAATAGAGAAGCTTTCATGGATGTTCATAAGGAAAAGTATGAAAAGGGTTGTGTTTGAGAAGATATTCTTGGGGTGTGTTCAGAACAGAATAAACAAGAGCTGTCCTGGATGTCCAGATAAGTAAATGGGAAAAGATTGCAAAATCCCATAAGAGAGATGACGAGGCCTTAATAAAGGTACTAATAATAGAAATGCAGAGGTAAGCAGAGACAGGAACACAATCAGATCAGAAGAAGCCACAGTGCATGGGGAATGAGCGGAGGAAAGGAGGGAGAGCCCCGGGACCGCTGACAGGTTTCCTCTGTGCCGTGTGCAAAGTTTAAAAGAGCAACATCGACATCATCAGTGACATTTATTCAGGGCTTACTCTGTTCCAGACACTGTGTCAAGCTCTTTGCTTCAAATCTTGTAACAATTTTCTAAGACAAATGCCATTATTATCATGAAATTTAAACTACCTTGGGTAGACCGCTGACTTGGAACTAGGTACCAGTAACCTTGAATATTCTTTTCAACACATGTCAACGTTTGTTATTTATTTTCCCGATACTCATATGAGGCAGCGGTCAAGTATTAAATTCACATTATTTTAATAAACAGGAAATTGATCTGGAAAGAAATGATGGTGGTCAGGAGGGAACTCTGGGTCTCAGGCTTCCCACACTGGAGAGCTTTTCTGGCTCTCAGAAAGGTACTATTACTGGAGAAGATACTGTGTCTAGTTTGTATTTCACAAATGACATTTTTGGGGAAGAGATTGTAGGAAAAAATGTATCTGAGTGCACACCCTTAGTTTCAGGTGAAAGTTATTCTAAAGGACAGGGGTGCAGCTAGCGGCAGGAACAGTGGAAAGATCTCCGAAGTATCACCACTGCCCTTTTCTTCTCACCTATTTGAATTTTCTCTGTCTCTCTCTCCACAGATTGGCTTTCGTCAGTGTAAGATTTAATTTTTTCTCAGGTCTCTTTTGCATAGAGAGGACAAATCTTAGTTACTGGGATTTTTTAAAATTAATATTCAATTTAGTAAAGTGAAAAAATTCACCAAAGAATTTTGTTTCCTTTAGCTTTTAACTTTATTTTATATATATCACGTAACTCTCTTTTTAAATTAATAAAATTTAATAATCACTTTCAGATTGGTCACTGCATTCTGAGTAACTTGGGTTGTAGAACTCACTGAACAATCAAGCTTCCTACAAATTAGTTAATTTAATTGCCTTTGACATTTTAGACTGAATTTGTAATTAACATATTTGTTGCCTGATCTGACCTGACGTAACAAGCAAAATTTTCTCAGGTACTTTCTCAGCTATTGAAATTGCGCTAGGAAGGCGCCCAGCTAGCTCAGTCAGTAGAGCACGAGACTCTTAAATTGCCCTAGTAAATCTCATAAATTCAATTCATAAATATGCTAAATATGAAGTTCTCTCATGCATTTTAGCAGTGTTTAGAAACTTAGCAAAATTCTCTCTTGATTTTCAACTAAATTAGAAGTTCAAATCAATCATTCAATTATACTTTTATTTTTTTTAAGTCTTGATTTATTTGAGAGAGAGCAAGAGAGAGAGAGCTCGCACACACGAGTGTACAGTGGGGTAAGAGAAAGGCAGACTCCCCATGGAGCAGGGAGCCCAGGTAGGGTTCAATCCCATAACCCTGGGATCATACATAACCTGAGCAGAAGGCAGATGATAACTGACTGAGCCACCCAGGCATCCCTGGTAGTTGCACTCTTATGTAATACCTTCCTGTTGGAGGGCTGGTGTTTTGTGACTTCCAGCGAATTTCCATGAGAAATGACACTCTCTTATTGCCAAGAGCAAGTTATAAAAAACCTGACTTCTGTCTTTGGTGATGTCTCTTCCTCACTTGGTTGCTCTCTCTAATACAGCCAATTTCCACGTTGTGAGCTTTCCTATGGAGGACCCCTATGGCAAGGAAGTGAGCGAAGCCTTCAGGTAATAGCCAGTGAAGGACTGGGGCATTCAGTTCCACAAGCCATGAGGAAATGAATCCTGCCGGCCACCTGGTGAGTGAAGCAGGTCCACCGCCAACCTGGGCCTTCAGGTCAGATCGCATCTCCAGCTAACACCTTGATTATAGCCTTGAAGAGACATTAAGGCAGAAACATTCAGCAAAGCTGCACCTTGATTCCCGATCTACAGAGAGTATGAGATAATAAATGTTTGTTGCCTTAAGTCAATAATTTTTGGAGTTGTTATATAAGTCAGGATTCTCCAGAAAAACAAACCAGTGTGTGTGGGTGTGGGGGTGTGGTTGTGTGTATACAGAAAGAGAGAGAGTGGGGAGCTGGCAAGTCCAAAATCTGCTGATTAGGCTGATAGGCTGTCAATTCCAGCAAGAGTTGATGTTGCAACCTTGAGTCCAAAGGCAATCTGTGGAGGTGAGGGTGGGGGGTAGGGTGAGAGTAGCAGAACTCGCTCCTCTTTGAGGAACCTCAGTCTTTTCTCTTAAAGTTTTCAACTGCTTGGATGAGGGCCATCCACTTTACAGTAGGTACTCTGCTTTACTCAAAATACATTGGTAAATATTAATAAATATTAATAAAATATTAATAAATAGTAGTCACATCTAAAACTTACTTTTACAGAAACAACTGAACTGGTATTTGACCAAACTGGGCACCATGGCCTAGCCAAGTTGACACATAAATCAATCATCATAGCATCAATAGACAATTAATATATAAATTAAACATTATAAATACTTAACACCAAATATAAACATATCGTTCTTAACCTATTACTAAAATCATAATTTGATATACTAAACATTTTCTGTATTAAATTTTAAAGCTTCTCAAGGAGACACTTTTATTCATCAAAGAATTGGTATCACCATTGCAGGGTGTTAAAATTGCTATTGACCTGCCATTGGGGACAGAATGAAAGACCTGGAATAGTAGACATATAGACCAACATCAATCCTGCCACTAACAACAGGGTTCAAAACATTCCTTTATCGAATATTTCCACCTAAGTTGAATAAATGGAATTCTGCCACCTGCAACATCAGTCAACTTTTTTTTTCTCCCACTTAATTAGATTTTGTATTATTTTTTAATGTTTCCTTTTAGATTTAAATAGCATCTATTGGAGCTTGCGTATTTTTCATAACTTTGTTTAACTCAAATATCACTAGTGGGAGCACTCTGGTTTCTCCTATCCACAAAGTAGAAAACATGGGTCCTAACTGTTCCCACACTCCCACCCTTATACCTGGCATACTAAAAGATATTGACTTCCATTTCTTGGTTTCCATATCTAAAAACTCCTATTAAGATTCCAGATGGTCCAGTTCAGATATGGTGTCTGTCTCTAGACCAGACAGTCTTACGAGAGAGGGATTATAGAGAAGACCTTATAGCACCCATGAGAATGAGGGGTGCTAGTCAGACAATCTCCTCCATTTCTAGTGCATAGGCATTAAAACTCATGATATTAGTTGTATACTGCTATAAGTTAATGAACAAAAAAATTGCATACTCAACTCTAAAAAGGAAATATTACATAGTAGCACTCTTCCCAGTTCCTTACCTGCTTGACTTTTCCTCAAGAGCCAGTCCTATACTCTCATGTCCACATCTTCACAACGTTTCACCCAGGCCTGCCCTGTGGAGGCAGCAAGCAGAGCTCACATCCTTTCCCCTTTTTCAAAAATGGAATTTTGCAACATATAGGTGAAAAAAGACACACAGCCAGGGCCAGAAAGGCAAGGGCCACCTATTACACATTCTAAACTTCACACAATGATTTCATTTGCTTATCAGCAACATGTTATTATATGTAAGCCATTTTAAGCATTCTTTTTTTTTTTTAAGATTTTTAAAATTTATTTGACAGAGGGAAACACAGCCAGAGAGGGAACACAAGCAGAGGGAGTGAGAGAGGGAGAAGCAGGCTTCCCGCCGAGCAGGGAGGCTGATGTGCGGCTCGATCCCAGATCTCCGGGATCATGACCTGAGCCGAAGGCAGTCGCCCAACCAACTGAGCCACCCAGGCGCCCCCATTTTAAGCATTCTTAAATGTAACTTGCTGGAACCATGTCTAAATGCAAATAGGGTATGATCCTATAGATAAGAATTCTAGGCAACAGAGGAAGGTAAAGAGACATTTTTGGATATAGCGACTCTGATAGCAATCAGGTTGGAGGTTGGAGCATGGCTGCTATAGGCCCATCTGTCAATATCAAGCAGAAAAGTAGTTGTTTGCTGCTTTCTGTCACTTGGAGTGTCTCTAAGTATTTGAACGTAATGATCTGAAAGTGAAGAAATGGAAAACAGCTGAAGAAAACCACCATAATTAAGGAGGACTATGCAAGAACACCAGAATAAAACTTTTAATTATTGATTATTGGAAGACATAGTAACAGAATATAGAATAGAGATGGCACTAAAAGAAACCAATCCTTAGATAACTCTTCAAGCACTGAATCAGTTCTTTCCGTAAAATTCTATTTTTTTATTTTTTATTGTTTTATTTTTAAAAAAGATTTTATTTATTTGACGGAGAGAAACACAGCTAGAGAGTGAATACAAGCAGCGGAGTGAGAGAGGGAGAAGCAGGCTTCCCCTCGAGCAGGGAGACCAATGCGGGGCTCAATCCCAGGACTCCGGGATCATGACCTGAGCCGAAGGCAGATGGTTAATGACTGAACCACCGAGATGCCCCAGAATTCTATTCTTTAGAATTGGATTTTCATAGGTGCTTTCTCCTCAGTCTCAGGGTGAACACTGTAAATCTTACACTGAACCACATGAAGTTTATAACTTTGGCTAGGTATCATCTTGGTCTTTTTCCTCTTAAATTAATTATATGTGTCATCTCAGAACTTCCCCATGTGGCTAGGGGCTACCAGTGCTATTTAATTATATAGTGCATAGAATCTCTCACATGGCTAAGTGTGTATATCCAGGTTCTAAGAAATGACTAAAGTTTTGGTTACTCTAGAGTAAAAAGAAACTGCCAAGCTAGATATGAGTCACATAGAATTTTTCTGTTTGGCAATGAAGTCTATTCCTGTTTTCCTGTACATTTTTTCAAAGACTGAAAACATAGACTCCACTTAAAGAAGCTTGGTGGATGATATTTAGTTACATACTTAGAATTTATTCCACCTTTACTAAGGGCACGCTGATTTTTCTTTGGAAATCTCCTCTCATTATGCTAGAGCCATGAACTGACTCCAACCCAGCTCCAAGCTATATTACTTTACCCCAGTTAAAACAAAGTTTGTTTCAGCAGAGGCTGTCACCAAAGCCCAGAAAAACCAGCATTTGGTTTCTTATGGGCCCAGTGACTGGCTCAATCAGAGCAAATCTCAAGACTTTCATTAAACGATTATAAAATGTGACAGTCTCTCTCCCCTTGGATATGAATCAAATAACATGTTGCCCTGGTTGCTATTGGCAGTCATTTTGTGGCTATGATGGAAGCCAATCATAGGATGGAGCCAGGATACAGAGTAGGGCACCGCCAAGAGAATCATAGAAAACGGAGAGACTGCATTAATCAAAACACGCCTGGACTTTTCAGATACGTGAGCCAATAAATCTGGTTTATCATTTACGCTAATTTGAGTTGGAGTTCTGTTACTCATAACCAAAAACATCTCAAGTAATGTATAAAGCATCTGGGAAGGAGGACTTATCTAGAAAATGAAATACTAGTATATAGTGAAGGTTAAATTCCTCATATTTACTCTCATTCACTGTGGCATTTCATGGATTCAAGAATATCAGATGGAAAAAATCTCTCACTCTCTCTCTCTCTCAAATATATATATATATACAGTAGTTGATTCAGTCCTATTAGAAAAATATGCCCAGGGACACCTGGGTGGCTCCGTTGGTTAAGCCACTGCCTTCAGCTCAGGTCACGATCCTGGAGTCCCAGGATCTAGACCCGCATCGGGCTCCCTGTTCTGCGAGGAGTCTGCTTCTTCCTCTGACCTTCTCCTCTCTCATGCTCTCTCTCACTCACTCTCTCTCTCTCTCTCAAATAAATAAATAAAATATATTTTAAAAAAAGAAAAATATGCCCAAAAAGGGGAGTGAGCCATTTGGAATTTCCCTGGTCTAAAAATTCTCTCTACCAATTATAGAAAATACCCAAAATTGGTCATTCTTACAAGAGAAGCCTTTGAAAAAATCTTAATATTCAAAATCATAATCTTAGATGGGCAAGATAGGAGCAATTCTTTTTTATTAAACAACTCATCCGGCATTAGTTTATCAGATTAGCTCCAGCAGAAATAAGAACCCTCAGGGTATGGAATACACATTTTATTAGGCAGAGGAAAGGCATGAAAGAAGAGAGTTCTGCCTACAGACAGGTGGCAGTAAGGAAAGAGTAGTATTGTGACAAATATTATTCTAAAAACTAACCTCACTTTAATTTCCTACAGAGCCAGTCTGTGGAGAGAATGCCAATAAATTATATCTTAACGTTTGGACAACTTATTTATATGAGTAGGAACCCTGACACCAACAATTGGCAAAGTTGTAAGAACATGTCCTAGAACTAGAAGTGGTTCAAGCCAGAAGACTGCAGTAAACAAAGTGAATGGATGCCATGTTTCAAACTTTACAATTTGCCCTTTACTTCCTTCCCCAGCCCCCTTCGCTCTCCCTGATCCTGCCAATCAGTGACTTTCTTGGCAATCTGAGCTTATAAGATATTTGCATGACTTCACTCCACTTTCCATTCAACCTGGAAAGGAACCAATTTTTTGAAAAACTTCTACTTGTCTCACTGGAAAAAAAGCAACGGTTAACTCCTAGAAATGCATCCACATACAACAGAACCTGGTTCAACTCTTAGTTCACATGCTCTGCTTTTCCAAAAGAAATGGGGTCCTTCTTCCTCCCATTCTGCTGTTGACTACATTGCTAATTGTCCTTTTTCCCTCTAACACATTAAATATAGGATTGTTCATTTTGAGGGAAGTTTTGAGTATTTATGGAACAGTTTGGAAAAAAAGATTTTATAAAACCACTTTGGAAAAAAATATTTTGTTCCTACAAAAAAAAGGCCTTAAAAATATGTTTTGATTTCTTTCTGAGGGAGAGAGAAAGAAAAAGAGGTATTAAGATGTAAAACTACCACTTAACCACTTGGTAGTGAGCTAATATTTGATAAAAAATTATTAAGCAAACTCTTTGATGTATAAGATCAAAGTATTAAGAAAAATCAATGCTCTGTATAATTTTTTCAAGGTGTAAAAATCCTGCTCCATAAATTTGCTTACGGTTTGCTTTCAGAAAGAAAAACACTATTCGAGCCTCATTTGAACCCTGGTACCAATTTACCAGTAGATTAATGTCAAATTCTTCTATTTTTGAGATTCTGACCTTTTATTTTGTTTAATCAGGAAATATTTAAAATTACACTGTTTGGGCTTCTAGGTTTCACATCAGCTCATTGCCCATAGCCTGTCCTCCTCCATAGGGGTTCTGGCAGAAGTAGAGAAACCTGGTAGAATATCAAAGTTTATCAAGCCACAGGATCTACAAAGTCTTAATTTTCTCATTACTCTGTATCTCACATACCCCGTCCCACCCTAGAAATTAGTAATACAATCCAGAAAGAAACATGGGAGTTATTAAATTAAATAGAATATAGCCGAGAATCCTAGACTCTCTGGAAGAAGGATCAATTTAAATTTGTTTACAAATCAGTAATATAACATCTGTGAGTGTGATGCCAAAAAATGAAAATTGAGAAAGTTTACTTGCACTCCATTCACAAAATGGCCCCCGTGACCAGTTGATAATTATACTTCATTCTTATTACCAAAGAATCTGAATCCAATGTCTAGAAAATATGTGAAATAGTTATCAGAATGAATTTTATTTCTTATCTCCCTATGAAAAATCTCTACCTCAAAGACAGCTGTGCTTATCTAAATGACGGCATTAGAATATGGTGTTTCCTAAAATCTTAAAGTAGATTCCTCAGTATGACTCCTAACCTTCAGTATTCTGGAATATTTCCAAGAGGAAAAACAAAAGAAAACAAAACAAAACAAAACAACAGAAACTGAAAGATTCTATACAGAAAAAAATACTTAATATATTTATATTTTCAATGTCAATATTTTCAACATTACAGGATCCACCATAGTTTCTTTATTTGTATCTTTCTAGCTGTTTAGACACCAGTAGACAACTTCTAAAATTAAATAACTTTTATGAATAATATACATAGCATGACCTCAAACTTTAGGTTTTGAATATAAGGTATAAGAAATGAAATAGACGTGTGATCTTTCCTTTTCCTACTTTGTATCAGAGCAGCTTTTTGAAGACCCATGGACCTACTATTTCTCCTCTGCCTCTCTCACACATTTTCAGGGAACGGACCAATACATTCATTGAACATTAGAAAAATTAAGCTATAGAAGAAATATTTTAGGACTATGGTGATAGGTTTTATTTTGTTCTTGTAGTAAAAATAATATCTTGAATTTAAAATGTCTTTACTTAAAGCATTTGAGTATATTGCTTTTGTTTTTATTGTTAATACATTACCCAGTGTTCCTTTGACATGCTGAAAACCACTTGACTCATTGGTAGAGCTCAGACTAGAACCTAAGACTTACACATATATGTCTAAAGTTCATTCTACTAGGTTTTATATTGGCCAATTCATGAGGTACTCACCTAAATAACAGAGCCCAAAGGCCTCTGAATAACAGAAGGTCATACCAATTAAAGTTGCTTTTCCTCTGGGTGTGAGCTCTGTTGCACTGTGATAGAGCTAATTTTGATTTTTTAAATCAGCTCCTTGCTTTTTCCATCACAACTATTACCTAAGGAAGGAACTGTCTGAGGTGCTGCCTTTGAGTTTAAATTTAAACAGTCATTTGCCTATATGGGCTTTGAGCCTGCCATAGAGAGACCCTTATCAAAATCTCAGTCAGGAAGCCAGATCTAGATAACAACAAAGAGACGAATTTCCAGGTACATTAATAAGTAATGTACTTAATTGGGGCAATAAATTAATAAATTAATAAATTGGGACCATAAAATAACACCTATCTCACAAAATTGTCAGTTTTAAAGAGAACTTGTACATGCATATAATATATTACATATAATATATAATAATATATATTATATATACACAACATATTACATGTAACTATATTAATATTGCACACAGAACAATGTGTGTGTTTCATAAATATCCTATTCTTACTTTACAGTTTGTAGCATTGTATTTTTATCTGTACTCTATCAGTGATTATTCCAGCAGATCTGATTCTGCTCAGAAACATCAATCAGGCCTGAGCACTTATCAGGTCCCTAGGCCAGCCTGTACAGGCCTTTACCTTCACCTCTATCCCACCCTTCCCCAAAAATGATTAGGAAAATTTAGCAGAATTACTTTGATCATCTTAGTACATTTATTCAAAGCTGAAAATATTTGAATAGCCTGGTCATTCCTTAATCTAAATATATATAAACTTTGTAAAACTAATTTATGAGTTTTTCAATTGAATATTCAGAATATTCCCTGATGTTTAAAAATTATGTGAATATGTATGTATATATTCATATGTATGGTATATGTATTATATATGTATATATGTGTATGTAATATACATACATTCAATATATGTACACACAGTCAATGAAAAATGTGGAATAGAGCTTCACATATTATATTGTCAAGTATTAAGAATGTTCAGTAATAATATATAATGAATGTATTTAGATTACTGCACTCATTCGGAAGATGATCATAAAAGGAAAGAGACATTTTCCCAAGGATTAAGTGGATTTCCTTGCAGTATTTCAGTTCTAAATATGGCTTCACCTACAGTGTATGATACTAATTTTTAGTGCTCCTTTCACAATCCATATCTCTAATATTTTTCTATTCCATGTTTTTCTCTCAAAATACTGGTTTGTTATTTTTAATTGTTGACACAACCAAGATGGAATTGCAATATCTTTAACTAAGAACTCTTTCAACCTACCTTGTTTAAAGTAAATATTATAAAACAAAAGAGCAAGTCTATGAATTACATATCCATACTTCTATGAAAAGATAAAGTCAGGAAGACTTAAAAATACAAACTTCATATAGGAAAGAGAAATTTTAATTTTTGAGGGTTGTAGAGTTTTATATTTATACATATAAATCAAGTTTATTCCAAATAGTCATGTGTCTGGATGTTGATGAATGTCCGCCTTAAGTAAGCTTTCATAACCTAACTTGCTTATTCATAGTTTCTTTTTTATTTTAGTTTTAACTTGAAACAGGGTTTTATTGTATTGTACAGTACAGACTGTAGGACATGGTTGTTTGCAAATATATTGCACTTAAGATTACCTCAGGAGCTAGAGCTACGTAAAATTCAGACTGGGATAAATCAGATAAACATTTCAGTCTTTGTTTAAAAAAGTAATTTTTATCATATGCCTTCTTGTTTTTTTCCTGGGCAGGGTGTCTTTACTTGCCCTGTTTTCTTCTGTTTTATCAGTCTTCTTTATTTACATAAGTTTCCTTCAACTCAAAACTTCCAAGTTAACTTGACATGAAGCCGTTTCTTTCTGGATCAGAAAAAGAAAATATGTCGTGTATTATTATTCTTTTCTTTATTAAACCATCTGGACATCTGGAAGCAGATTCTAAACCTGTCAGTTTCTCATGATATAAAGCAAATATGCATTATTCTATGGAGGAAACTAAAACAGAGGTATTCTTTCCTCATCTCTCCAACTCATGGAAAGAAAATGTAATTTATGGGGATTTCTATGAAGGGTCGTCTGTATCAAGGAGGAAGAGCAATTACCTAAACAAAATAAAACAAAAAAAAAAGAGCAAGCAAACGAACAAAAAACACGCAAAGTTTCATCAAATACCTCACAGATTTTTTAAAATTTGCTCAAATTCCATTTTATTTTTGACAGAGCCTCCAGATAGGTAGGAAGTGAAGCCTAAGCTTCCAAGCCAAAATGTTCTTCACAGATGGCAACCGAGGGGGGAAACAGTGGTGTGTTCTTTCTAAAGCCATTCAGTCAAGTTTGTCTTGTAAGGCTCCACAAACAAGGAGTATTTACAGCATACAGTGGCTGTGAGATGGGCCAGGGGGCAGGTCAGGTGCACTCATGTAGAGCCAAGGTGTTCCGTTTCCTAATGTACCCTCTCAAAATAACAGAGTCCCACCCTGATATAGTGCCTCTGAACAGTTAAGAGCAGTAGGATAGACACTGAGAAGACAATAGAATCTAACCAGCTTCAGTCAGCTGCTATTACACAGCTGAAAAAAAAAAAAGGCATTCTTGGGAAATCTGAGACTTAAAGGGTCATAATATACATAATCATTTAGTCCACTAAATCCACAGCTCAATTATCAAAGTATCTAAGAATTAGTAATAGGAGCTAGAAGAGGAAGTACCTTTCCTTCTCTATTCTAACACAGAATTATTCTCTATGAAATCATCATGGGCAGTGTTTTAAAAAAACAGCATTTTTGATACAAAGCTAATGCCTCCAACTCACCAACATTTTCAAAAATAATAAACAGCATAGTTTTACTTTATTCAAAGCACTAGGTCGAAAAAGCATTCACATCCCTACCTTTAGCATGCATAGACAGTGATCTGACTACTTAATGGTCCTAAACTGCCTTTAAGCCCTGTTTATCTGGACAATTCTATTATTTACACAGTTGACTCAGAATTTTTATTCTCAGGCTCACGGGAGGCTCAGTCGGTTAAGCATCCAGCTCGTGGTTCCAGCTCAGGTCATGGGATCAAGCCCTGTGTTGGGCTTCATGCTCAGCGTGGAGTCTGCTTGAGATTTCCTCTCCCCTCCCTTTGCCCCTCCCACCCATTTTGTCTCTCTCTCTCAAATAAATAAATCTTAAAAAAAATTTTTTTTTATTCTAGGCTAACCCTTGTCACTCATACAGAATGATAGTACACATTAAAACAATTCTATTTTTTAATTTAAGTTAACATATAGTGCATTATTAGTTCCAAGCACACCAAAACAATTCCTAACGATGCCATCTTACCTTTATTAGTCACTGTAGACTGATGTCCTAACTTTTCCCACCTTGATAAAGAGACTTGCTTCTTCTCTGCCATTCCCTCACCACCATTTCTTGGACTGAAGATGTGTTTGAGATTCCTTGTGGCCCATTCTACAAATTTGTCTATTGTATGTCATCTATCGCTGGTGAGTGACCTCTAGGCTGCAGTTCATACTGGGGAATAAAACAAAAGAGTCAGATTTATGAGAGCCTATACACATGCTAACCTTTCTTCTCTCACCAATATTTAAACCTCTTCTTATTGTGTATAGCTTTTTTCGATAACTGGGTCCATGCCTGGCTGGCAGGTTAAGTCTTGTAGATTTCTGAGAGTTTAGACTCCTTCAAATTGAACTTCTAGAACTTGGAAGCAATTTTAAGAGAGCAATTTCATACCTTTGCTTTAAGAAAGTACTTCCAGAATTTCCTATTATAAATGATCTCAATATGCATTTTTAAAGCACCAAAGCCAATGGATTTTCTTTAAGCTCAAAGAAAATACTGGTGCTTTTCAAAACCCATCATCATTTCTTTATAGCCAAGCTCTTTGTTGGCAAAATTCTCTGAATTGTATTTGGAAATTTTGTGGCACATTTTAAAATCACAAGTTGATGTGTTTTAACTTTAAATGAAGACTTCCTGTATATGCTATAGGGGAAAATTTACCATTATCATTGGATCTTTGCCCGCTAAAATAAACTTTATTTTAAGCCACACCTTTCAGTGAGGTTTGACAAAAGAAGGCAGCCAAATCTGGAAGGTTATGAATTCTGTGATGGAACTTGATTCATGGTTTCTAATAAAGATATTTTAATGCTCCTGCCAAGTTCAGCAACAAGGCTTGCCAGAACATAGACTCTCAAGTAAGCCTACCCCTTAATCTTGTGTGAGAAGAGAAAACAGGCCCAACAGCAATAGGGGATGGATATGAAAGACCTTCTCTGTATTACTTCCTCCAGCAAAGGTCAGTGGTACCACCAGGCAAGAGCACATCAGTACTAATGGGGAGTATTCAGAGCCCTCAGCAAGAAGAGGGGGCTTATGTATGGTCAGTTGAATATCTATTGACATAAGAAAGTTCTTTGTGTGAATTATCTCTTAGGACAGGCATTTTTCCTATTAAACAGAGACAACTTTTGATTATTCAGGTTGCTTGGAGTGGAAAGGAAGGCAGAAGGAACAAGACCAATCTAAGGGACAGACAATGAAATACTCAACTATGGTTGGCTTGCAATTTTGTTTTTGTACTTTCATCGGAATATGGGTGTGTCTGGCATTCTGAGAATTTGCATTTCAGGCAAAGTAATAAAAGTAGACCATAGAGACCTGAGTCAGAAAGCTGGAAAAGTCATGTTAGCTATCTGCCCAACTTCTGGTCACCCCGCTCCTTGCTGGGGTAGACATCTCCACTTCTCCCATTATTATCCAATTTAATTAGTAGGGAATAGTAGTTCTTATTTTTCAACCAGAAAACAGAAGCCAAATTTTCCATGGAATGATAATATAAAGCTTGAGCAATAGAGATTTAATTGCTCCCTAAGAAAATTTGTGGAATAAAATCAATTTGTTTCTTAGGAAACTGTAACTTGTCATCATACATTTCAGAGATATTTAGCTGAATATCTGCAAAACAAGATTGCTGCTGGAATTTTTACCACCCCAACCCTCCCGCACGCACAAGTTTCCCACATCCCTGAGACTGAGACATGATATAGACATCCAGGTAGAGGCACAGAAGGACGAAAATCCAGGAAACACCAGAGAGACATTTGTCACCTAGCAAGGGAAATAGCGAGAGACAACACAAAAACATCTCTAAATGAAGACCCTCCCCCGGGGTTGTGTGAGTGATCTTAGAAGATAAAGAATATTTTAAAATTTATTTAACCTGCACATTCTTACATTTTCAAAGAGGTAAATATTTATATCTTTGGCAGGTGGAATAAACTCAGTGTTCCTCAGAGATATTGCCACTTCTTTGACTGCTTCAAAAAAAAAAGTTTTAGAGTGTGACTTACATGTTTTACAATCATTCCCCTAATGCCAAATGCTTGGAGTCACTGTTTGTGATGAACCGAACAGGGTGCACAGATGCCTCAAAGCTTGGAAAATTGTTCCCCAGAAAACGTTTTATTTTAGTCAGAGTTGTCTCAGGAAGACAGATATTTCTAAACAATACTAATTCAGGGACTTGGCTAACATATTGGATACGGAAAGTAGTGCTTTCTTGCCAAGTTTCGGAGATGTTTGTACAATATCCAGATGATTGAATTATATACATGACAAATCAAAGTGACAAATATCAGTTCTCCAAGTCAAAATTTTAAAAAAGATTTTATTTATTATCTGTCAGACAGATATAGAGTATAAGCAGTGAGAGCAGCAGGCAGAGGGATAGGCAGGCTCCCTGCTGAGCAAGGCACCAGATGTCAGACTTGATCCCAGGACCGTAGGATCATGACCTGAGCCGAAGGCAGACACTTGACTGACTGAGCCATCCAGGCGTCCCACAAATCAAATTCTTTTTTTTTTAAAAAACAGATTTTACTTATTTATTTGAGAGAGAGAGAGAGCATGAGAGGGGAGAAGGTCAGAAAGAGAAACAGATTCCCTGCGGAGCTGGGAGCTGGATATGGGACTCAACCCCGAGACTCCAGTGTCATGACCAGAGCCGAAGACAGTCGCCCAACCAACTGAGACACCCAGGTGCCTCACAAATCAAATTCTTTTTTTCTTTTCTTTTTTTTTTTTTTACAAATCAAATTCTTAAAGGTATCTAATGATGAGACATTCTAAATTAAATATTAGAAACTCATCACTTTTCTACAAAAAAAATGGGAAAATTAATGTCTTTTCACTTTTATCCATCTATACAAGAACAAGTAATATAAAATGTTGTTAAGCTAGGAAACCTTATTAATTTCATAATTGATGTTTTCAACTGACATCTTTATTATATAAAGGGATAGTATAAGTTACTAAGCACTCAGAAGGTTATCAGTAAAATTTAGCTGAGCTCCACCTGGCATTTTTATTCAACATAAAAAAATTTGGTCTGAAAAAACACAGAAAAATTAACAAACAAATAGGGAAATAAAACTGCATATTTATAAGCTAACAGTAGATAAGAAATAAGCAAAAATAAATCTAAATGGTCTTTGACTTCCTTGGTATCAATGATGCCTGAAAGCATGAGTTATAAGTACAAAGTCAAAATAAAAAAAATGGTTTGTATGGAAAAGAATATTTCTTCTGTAATGCACCTTGGACTTACTGTGAAAGATACCAGAGAAACATGTTACATGATAAAAAAGGAAGAAAATACTAATTATTTCTCAAAGAATTTGAAAAGTTGATCTAAAAGTTGAAGCACAGGGGTGTTTGTGTGGCTCAGTCAGTTAGCCATCTGCCTTGGGCTCAGGTCATGTCCTGGGATCGAGTCCTGCATGGAGTTCACCACTTAGCGGGAAGTCCACTTGTCCTTCCCGTCTGCCATTCCCCCTGCTTGTGCTCTCTCGCAATCTCTCTCTCTGTCAGATAGATAGATAGGTGATAGATAGATAGATAGATAAATAGATAGATAGATAAGAGGTCACTAAATAGCCAGTACTGTACTATTTATTAAAAGTTTAGGGGAGCCTGGGTGGCTCAGTCAGTTAATCATCTGCCTTTGGCTGAGGTCATGATCTCAGGGTCCTGGGATAGAGCCCTGCATTGGGCTCCCAGCTCAGCAGGGAGCCTGCTTCTCCTTCTTCTTCTGCCTGCTACTCTGCCTACTTGTACTCTCTATCTCTCTGTCAAATAAATAAATAAAGTCTTTAAAAAAGAAAAAAAGTTGGAGCACCTGGATGGCTCAGTTGGTTAAGCGACTGCCTTCGGCTCAGGTCATGATCCCTGAGACCCGGGATCGAGTCTCACATCAGGCTCCCTGCTTGGCAGGAAGCCTGCTTCTCCCTCTCTGACTCCCCCTGCTTGTGTTCCCTCTCTGGCTGTGTTTTTTCTCTGTCAAATAAATAAAATCTTTAAAAAAAATTAATATTGAAAATAGTTTATGGCACATGCAGACTGTAATTCTTCACTCACTAATATTCAGACTGTATTGATTTCTAGTATTTTCAAAGTTAAAAAAATAAAATTTGAAATACTAGGTTGGAGGAGATGAAACTATGAATGCATGACCATTGATGACCTATAAAAATGGTAGTTTCATATGATTCAACTTAATACATTGTTATGGGAGTATTAAAAACATTACATGGCTATAGCCACATAATTAATTTTGGTAACAAGAAAGCTGATAATGATTGAACAACTGGTAGGCCTTTTTATTGTTTTACATGTTTCTCTGATATCTATCACAGTAAGTCCTACATGCATTGAAGAAGTATTGGTCTTTTCCACACAAACTGTCCATTGAGAACATTAAAGAAAAACTTAGGCTCAGCCTTTAAAATAAAGTACCTTTAAAATTTACATTTACAATAAGTAGTATCTATCTGAGAGGGAAGGATCCTAATTATTTTAATTGGCTAACTCTCTTGAAAGTATTAAGCATGATTAAATATTTTTGTCTAGCAACAGAATATTCTAAAGTAAAGAATGTTAATTTTTAGTTAAAAACAACAAGATTATATGGTTGGAACATGCATTAAATGACAGCACAAGAAGATAAACCAGAACATCTTACCTCTTGGAGAGAAGATACTACATCTCAGAGAGCTTCCTCTCTAAGCTCTTATGTCCTTTTGTATTTTGGTGCCATTCTTATTGTCCTAGCCTAGACTTTATGGTAGGTCATTTCAATGATGTCCATAGATCAACTTAGAATCCTTTGTTCCCCTAACATTTTGTGATGCCGGCAAGGGAAGTGCCTTATCCTGGGCTAATGTTATGGTTTCCATTATTCTCGTATTGCTGATTGTTCTCACTCAAAGGACATGCTAAGTAAATCCAACTAGGTTTGAACTAATTAGCAAACTTTTTCTTCTATTTACCCTAGAATCCAGTTTAAATAATTTCCACATTCTTCAAGTGGAATCCTATACCCTACACTCAAACCCAGAGGTTTTCACTGAAAAGATTTAAGCCATTAACAACAAATTTTATTAACTTTCATATTTTCTTATCTGAAGAATTTACTTTATTTCCCCCATCCACTTCACTGCCCTCACAAAGAAATACCCTGTCCTTATTTTCAAAACTAACCCTTTTATCTCTTGAGATTCTCCTGTTCACCTGACTTTTCTCCATCATTATTTGATGAAACATCTCCCGAATTTCAAGCAAATCCCTTGTAGATTCCAAGCTACAACAGTGCCCCAGTTTCAGTCTCTCACAATGTTATTCCTAGTCTCCCCCACAAGCTTTACTTTATCATTTTGACTCTTTTCTGAAGAATTTCTGAGGGGATTTTTTTGCATTAGTATCTCTCCACATTCTCTACTTCGGCATCTTCACGTCTAGACACTCTGTTTTATATACTTCTGAATAAATTTCTATGGCATTTACATTGAGCTTTGTTAAGGAGATCTACCCTGCTACCTCAGTCAAAACATCCAGAACCAGGGTGAATACAACCTAAAGTGCCATCAAGATGGGGTAGCTTCACAGCTATTCAGATTTTTTATTTCTTCTTGTGTCAGTTTTAGTCATGTGGAATTGTATCAAACTTGTGGACCTGGGAGACTCTATTTTGAGAAAAGCTCCACTTTCCTTTCTAAAGAAATGGCTAATGAACTTGAACTGGGCAAAAAGATCCTTCACTGGGCCGAAGTAACGACAGTTTTATAAGTAATTGTCTGTGAAAAAGTCAACAGAACAGCAGACACCCTAATCATAGGACTGTTGGTTGTGGACTTCCTGAAGAGAGAATAGTTAACTGATACATTCCAGGAATAGTTTCAGTTGTTAACACCAATAGAATAATCAATGTGTGATCGAAAGCAGTTCAGCCTCTTAGTACTAATTGACAACTATTTTTCTTTTTTATCCAGATCATATAATTGCCCCCTCTCCCTCTTTCTCATAAAAATCCCTTGCTTTCATCCCACAGGCAAATCACTTTTTTGATTTCTGCTAGGAATTGTGCTTCCTGAATTATAATTCTGAGATCACAAATAAAGGTCCTTACTCTTTTCTTCGTTAATGGTAGTTTGTGCCACTCAAGGAATTTGCCCACTGAATACCAAACATATTAGCATCACACTGTTCATAGGATTTAAGGGTGTCTGTGTGGCTCAGCTGGTTGAGCGTCTCACTCTTGATTTTGGCTCAGGTCACAATCTCAGAGTTGTGAGATCGAGCTCCACATTGGGCTCCGCATTGGACCTATAGCCTGCTTAAGATTCTCTTCCTCTCCCTCTGCTCCTACCCCTATGCGCTTGCACTCTCCCTCTAAAACAAATAAATAAGTAAATAAAATATTAATAAGATTTAGAGTGATAACTTCTTTCTTAGTCTTGATATTAGCAATTTGTGCTTTCTGTCTATTGATCTTCTTAATGAAGTCTTTCTGCTCTACTCTGATCTTATCTACATATTGTATACAATTACATTGTATTACATGGTTTCTCCAATTTCTTCTAGAGCTAAGATATAAATTTACTCAATAGTAAAATGAATATTCTAATTTTATACTATAATATTGGGAGGAAAATATCTTAAAGGTATTCTACATATAGTAGACATAATTCACCATGAAAGCATATGAATGTGAACAGGCTGGATTGTTTCTCTATTTTTAAGCACAGTAACATTACAGATTATCTGCTCTTCTAAGCGGTTAGGGAAGAATAAGAGCTATGGAGCTACCAGCCACGTTAGTCGGGATGGTGCTTGATCTGCCCCTCCCGCCATGCCCAAGCCACCGGAAACTTTGGTGGAGGTACCTGTGAATGTGAATGAAAGCCCCTCCGGGCTTTCCCTGCCTAGAATCCGAAAAGCCACATACCCTGTGGGTCAGGGCAATAGGTCCTTTGTGTGCTTATTCAAGACGTATAGTTTCCTCCCAGTAATCATATCTCTGTATCTCTTATCTGTATTTCTTGATCCCTGTGCCTCAATGGTCTCAACTTCTGTGAGTTTAAGCAATCACTCTGTGCCCTGCAGTAACAATACCAATCCTGTCTCTAGGGCGGGTGCAAAAGCAGTTAAAGATTTAACTGCACCACCCAACTTCCTCACTTGGGAATAATAAAAGACTGGGACCCTTGACAGTCAAGAGTGACAAAGGCAGAGGCAGCAAGAGAGCCTGTTATGAGAGAGCAAGAGAGCCGACAAACAGCAAGAGAGACAGAGACAAAGCCAGAGGCAGGTGAGAGCCTGCGAGGAGAGAGCAAGAGAGCCTGCAAGGAGAGAGCAAGGGAGCCTGCAAAGAGAGACAGAAGCAGAGCAAGAAGGCCAAAGCCAGAGCTAGAGAGCTAGAGCTAGAGAGCCAATGCTAAAAAGCCAGAGCGTGAGCCTGAGCCTGCTTCATAGGTCTCTCCTGACTGACCTCGGGTCTGTCAGCTTGCATCAGATTTCCGTGTCCATGTCATTATTTCGCCCGCCAGACATCCCGTAGGCGGGACCCACATCCCTGCTGAGGCTGGTCCCCGGTGGTGACACACGTTTCTCAAATTTCTAAGAAAATAAATCAAGAAATCCAGCGATAAAAAAATGCAGTGGCCCACAGCAAACAATGTGGTAATGCAGTTTTATTTTGCAATCCTTTCCATTTTGCATTTCTAAAACTGATGGTTCTATTTCTGTAATTCCTAGAGTATGATTAGAATTAAGAAATTATTTACCACAACACTGAAACTGGTAAAGAGAAAGAAGAGGGGAAGGGGGGACTAGAGGTGGGATAGGGGAGAAGAGAAGAGGAAGAGAAAAAAGAGAAGGAGGAGAAGAAAAGGTAAAGGGGAAGGAGGAGATTAAAGACTAGTTAGGAGGATAAAGGTTCTTTCTTTGTTCTTTTGGCACACTTCCCAAGAGTCCTAGGGTCAGGTGATAAATTAGGTAACAGCCAGTCCTCTGCTCTGCTAACGTTGATATAAATTCAGAATTATTTCCAAGGAATTGTCAAAATAGTCCATTATATTGGCTTCTAGCTCTGGTTAACAAGCTTGTGAACTGGAAATGACACCTGAGCATTGTAAAGGTGTATGCACCTTTATTTTTTAATTTTTTAAAGATTATTTATTTATTTGTTAGAGAGGGGGAGAGAGAGAGAGTGCAGCAGGGGAAGTGGCAGGCAGAGGGAGAAGCAGGCTCCCTGCTGAGCAAGGAGCCGATGTTGGACTTGATCCCAGGACCCTAAGATCATGACCTGAGCCCAACGCAGACAATTAACCAGCTGAGCCATCCAGACATGCCAGTGTGTGTAACTTCAGTACCTCTTCTCTATAATCATCAGTTTCTTAGGCTAGATATAGAATATTTTCATGGGCAAACATTCTTTTTGAAATTCTGTGCAGGCATTGTTAGAAGTGTAAAATACGGAAGGCAGAGTCTACCCCACAAGACTGTAATCTATAGCAGAGGTGAGAAAAGCAAGAATACAAATCTATGTTAAACTACCTTGTGTTTACAACTACAGGTCTCCAATAGAAATGGTGTGATGGGGAAAAAAACAAATAAATTAGGAATTAGAGGATAAGAAATAGGGAAGACTGAAATAGAAAATGGGGTAATATGCATAACTACCATCAGTTGACAATTATCTGAAAATAAACAAAAAACTCCTTGGAAAAATGTATGGCTCAAGCAGAGATCTGAAAAGGTAGAATATAATTTGGAGTATGCATTCCCTGGAGGATATGCTACATTTAAAAGGAATAAAGAAGGGATGCCTGGGTGGCTCAATTGGCTAAGTGTCTGCTTTTTTCTCTGGTCATGATCCCAGAGTCCTGGGATTGAGCCTCATGTCAGGCTCCCTGCTCAGCAGCCGGGAGCTTGCTTCTTCGTTTTCCTCTGCCCCTCTCCCCTCTTGTGCATTCTGTGTGTGTGTGTGTGTGTGTGTGTGTGTGTGTGTGTGTGTGTGTGTGTGTTATAAATAAATAGAAAGAATAAAGAATAAAGGAGAGTAATAAAAAACAGTAAGTTCCATTACTTCTGCTTTATTACTCAGAAGATAGAGGGCAAAATTATTTTTCTTCCCCTACAGTTACGAGATGTTACCCTATCTATGTTCTTGAAGTTATTTCAATCTGTTGCACCTGTATGGTAGAAATACTGCAGAATGGTGCCCTGCTCCTCATCTCTTCCTAACAAGTGTTACATATCAGGACTTTTTAAAAATATTTTCTCAGGAAATCCAGTTGTTAAACATTTAGCAGCCCACTGATGCCTAGGAAAATGATTTTCTCTGAACAATAGGCAGGACAAGTCTCCTCAGAAGACACTTTTGGAAATGCTGGCTTACAGAAAAAAGTTCTTTCCAGCTCTATCTCCTAACACCTCCTCTATTTATCCTTTGCTACAGCAGTATCCAACTTAACCCTGTTTTCCTCAACTCCTACTGATTCTTAAAATTCTCAGCTCAGACATGGTCTTTTTGTGAAATATCTGATCTTTCTACACAGAAGTAAATAGATCTTGGTTGCCTCCACTGAAGCCTGGATGTGTCACTATTAGAATATTATTTTCCTAGTTATAACTCAGTAATTAATTCAGCAAATATGCATTCTGCCCCCTATTGTGTGCCAAAAATTGAATTAGGTGTTGTGAGTAACATTAAACTGGTAGCCATTGTCTATTCCCTGGTGAGGGAGATAGGATTAAAAAATAGATCAATTTGTGATTTCAACAAATGCTAAGAAGAAAAGTATAATTATCTACACATTTGTTTAATCTACAAAGTTGTGATTCTCTTCAATGTCAAAGGCTCTTTTCTATCGTCCTCCTCTTTTTAATGTCAAGCACATTGTAGAATATATATGATGGACAAATTTACTGTGAAAAAGAGGATTTTGTGTAAGGTGAGAAAAATAAATAAAAGATTTGTTTATAGATTATGTTTAGGATTCTGAAATAAATAAGTAAATATACACACAAAATATTATATATTATAATGATAATATGTATATTCAGACCACAAATGGATGAGAAAGAGAATTCTTACCATTCAATTTAAGTTAAGTCCCAGGGGAAAGAATTATGGAAATAAATGTGACAGCATTTAGAGAATTAACCATAATAGATGACATGGAATTAAGACTAGATTGTGGGAATGAAAAGAAAAAGAAAAATCCAGAAAACTCAAAGAATGAGTTGAACATAGTGACGGAGCAGATAGCAAGAAGAGTAATAAAGGAGACAGAGTTGCCATTGACATTTAGAATACCATGACTTTGGTGGCTTCAGTCTTGGCCCTGGTACAATCATGAGTGTTGTTGTTGCCTAGAAAGAGAGGTTTGAAGGCATTTGCACTGGAATGTGCATGTAAGACATTCTAGGACTGAAAAGAAAAAAAATTAACTTGGGAATCATGAAAGCTGTCCCTGACCACCAGACAGACTATCATTAATGTCCCTGTATTGTCCAAATAACAAAACGGTATATTTTCCCATGTGCATAATGGTAAGCATTCCCTCGCTTTCCAGACAGGACAAGTTCCAAGTGCCCTGTTAGCAATCTCCCACTGATAATAATATAAGCATTCATAAATTTTGAGGAAACTCCCTTATTTGCTGCCAAAATATTTTTCCCCCAAAGCCATCTATAGCTTCTGGAATAATTTCATGATTTCAGCATAAGGCACAAAATGTCAAAAACATGAATTTTACATATTGAGATCTCAACCAAATTTGTCTTTTTTTTTTAAATTCAAAACATTAACATATTGTGGAACTTAGGGCACCCACATATCTGCTGATGATTCAACAGTTCCTCAGGCATTCTCACAAAGGAAGTGGAAGCACATAACCTGAAATAAGGGCAAAAGAGACGGAAAAGGACTAGAATTCCAGACACATGCAGATGTAATGATGTCATGGACTCTCCTCTCATATTTACTCACATCCCTCTGAAAATTGACTTTGGGCTATTTGTTTTGAAATTCTATAACTATTAGTACTTAGAAGTTGTGCTGGGGAAGGGCTTTACTTCTTACATTATCACACTTAACCCTACGGTACATGGAATCATAGGTATTTAAGTCAATTAGGGCCTTTGAATTATATATTCTTATTTTGTGAATTTGTTGTCAGTGGTTTTTTGATCACAGCGTTTCTGAAAATCTGATCTGACCTCTGCTTTTCTACTTACAAAGCGACATGTTTTCCAGATGTTGCATAGCAGCTTAGATTTGTCAATTCCCTGAAACTTAATCATGGGTGACATGACTGGGTGATATGACTGTGGGTTGTGGAGGGCAGAGGGCTGTGGACATCGGGTCAACCATCTCTGATTTGGCCCAAACACCTTATCCACAAAGGAAGAAATGGAACCTAGGGGAGCTGTGGGACAAAGGTCACACAACAGAGTAACAGGACCGTGGGTGGAAACTGAACTTTCTTGCTAACTCACGGTTCTGCATGTTTCTACTAGCTACCAGGAATTCAACAACCACAATCAAGATTTTGGATCTTGATTGATCTGACTGTCTACCATCCCCTTCCCAAACTGCATAGTCATAGTCAAGAGATAGTATGGTCAGAAGTTGGAGAAGTCTGGCTTGATTCCACACTGATGACCAGTGAGGGTCTTATATGTCTGCATGTAAAGACTGAATCAATATCTCCATCTCTGAAGTAAAAACAAGTATTTCTGGCCAATTCCGACTTTGGACTATGGCAAGAATAACTGAGATAGTACCTACAGCATATAATATCAAAAGCATTTAACTTCAGGGAAAAAAATCTAGAAAAAGAGAATAACAACTTGAGTTTTCCAGAGAACTACAGCCTAGAAATCATTGTGAAGTAATATGCTTGGCTTGATTCTAATGCTCATTGGAAAAATGAGTAGGACATTACACTGGTTATTATTTAAAGGCTCAAGTCGTGTCCCGTATGTCCTCATATGAAAGCCATGTCAACTGCTGTATGACACCTACCTTCGTCCTTTTCCTTTGGCTCCAGCCTTTTATGGAGAAGTCTCTGAAGCTTGTCAACTGCCTCATCACGGCTGTTGCTAGTGGTTCTGCTGTGTATTCACACCATCTCCCCACCAAAGTGGCTACCAGCGTCCCACACTGCTGGAGCTGCCTGGAGGAGTGGGACTTGCATGATTTTTACTGATACTCAAAAAGGAGGCCCAGGGTCACGTTACCCAACTCTAGATTTACCTCATTAAAAAGCAGATGACACTCAGTAATATTTGTCCCAAAGCAATGTTACTTTGCATTCCTAATGTCCCACAGAGATTTTTCTATTTCTAGTGCCTGGTGTGTACTTGATACCAAAGAAATGCTGATGGAAATGTGTAATGAAGAACACCAAATTTGCAGTGTTATTATTTCAATGTGTTAATACAATCCCTTGACTGTGTTGCCAGTAAACACCCTGAGTCTTGGTAATAGTGGTAAATAAATTCAAGAATATCACAGACTTAGGGGTGCCTGGGTGGCTCAGTTAGTTACGCATCTTGGTTTCAGCTTGGGGTCATGAGATCAAGCTCCACATTGGGTTCTACACTGGGCATGGAACTTGCTTAAGGTTCTGTCTTTCCCTCTGCTCCTCCCCCGCAAGGAAAGAATATCACATGTTTCAAAATAGGTTTATCTAAAATGATAAATATGTCAGCTTGTAAAAGTAGTTTTTCATGCCTTAAATTTCAGTTTCTGATAAAGTTAATTGAATACATACAATTATTTAAATTATAAGATTGACTTCATGATAGTAAATACAGTAATGGATATGGTTTTTTACTTTGTACTGTGGATCTCTTGGATCAAAAGACATTAAACAGGAAAATACTGTAGATACTTCAAACTTGAATATAAGTGTATGAGCTGAAGAAAGACAAGGGGAAAGTCTTTGGGAAAGGATTTAAATATAATATATCCATTTAAGGTTCCCATAAGTTTCATAACTGAGGTAAGTATATTTGATCCAGAGAAAGAAGGAACTGGAACTTACTAGCACTCTAATTTATTTCTCCAGAGTCGTCTTTTTTTTTTTTTTTTTTTTTTT
>PITA01000391.1:0-285194 GCA_004023965.1 Spilogale gracilis | reverse complement strand
AGGAGAAAGACAGGGAGGGGCAGAGGAAGAGGGAGAGGGAGATCCTTAAGCAGGCTTCATGCCCAGTGTGAGCTTGATGCGGGGCTTGATCTCACAACCTCAAGATCATGACCTGAACTGAAATCAAGAGTCTGATTTTTAACCGGCTGGGCCACCCAGATACAACCCCCTCCCCGCCAACCTCGCTTCTTTATCTTTTTCTTGCCTCTAGCCTTGCTCCTTCCCAACTGCTGCATTTCCTTTCCTTCTTCACAGTGATGGCTACCCTCCCTGTCTCTTAGTTCAGAAGTCTTTCACATATAGTTATCATGCAGTTATGGTATCCCCAGGATCTTAAATTTCACAATATATTTGCAAGATACACTTCTTGTCGCTATTCTTTCTCCTTTCCCTTTCTCTCTCTCGAGGTCTCTGCTCTGATGCATTTTTGTTGCATTAGAGTCTTCCCAATATTTTTTTACATATGAAGCATGGGGCTTATTTATTTTTGAAGCGTTGCAATTCTCCAAGAATTTTCTTTCTATCTGTGTAAGCCTTGGAAAGTTTAACTTACCTGGGCCTTTGTCTCCTTATCTGTAAAATGGCAGTACCAGTAACAGCTACCTGATAGGAATATCATAAAGATTAAACACGTTAGTTTTAGTGTTCTGGTCATCTACTGCTATATAATGAACTACCCCCAACAGTAGTACAAACAAAAACTTATTATTTTTTTTAAGATTTTATTTATTTGAGAGAGACAGAGCAAGTGAGAGAAAGAGCATGAACAGGGCAGAGGGAGAAGCAGGTTCCCATTGAGCAGGAAGTCCCACCCTGGGCTTGATCCGGGGACTCAAGGATCATGACTCGAGCTGAAGGCAGATGCTTAACCGCCTGAGCCACCCAGGTGCTTTGGTTCTATAGGCTGGGCTTGGCTGGGCCATTCTTCTGTGGTCAAAATCATATAGCAGCAGGGGCTGAAATGGTCTGAAGATTCAGCTGCACTTGATGTCCAACATGGCTTTTTTCACTTACCTAACTGTTTTCCTCGTACGACTTCTCCCTTCCTCAGAGAAGACTGGCTTTCCTACATGGAAACTGCGGGAGGCAGAAATGTGCCAGTCTTCATGACGTCTTGGTTCAGAGCTGGTACAGTGACACTTTTACCAGATTTTGTGAGATGGGAGACTAGACCCCATCTGGAACTGGCATGAATGGAGAAGGGAGGGAAAGAACCAATGGGAGCCACCCATTAGTGATAGACAAACTATCACAGTAAGTGAAATGCACAATTGAACGTGGCACTGGGCAAGTGCTATCTGAATATTAACTCAATGGTACTATTGTTGTGGTTATTAAATTAACTTCAGTATTTCCTGTTACTGTGGGAGGTGAAAGATATCTTGGATGGGCACAGAATTCAGGGAATGTGATTCTTTCCTCTCCGTAACATGCAGATGAAGTCTGATGTTAATCTAATTCTCTTTCCTTTATAGGCGACTTGTTATTTTTGTCTAGAAGCTTCCAATATTTTTCATTAAGATCAGAAATAAGACAGCTAGTACCACTTTTTAACAGACTCTTGGAGGTTTTAGAAAATATGAGACAAGAAATGACAGGAAATATTAAAAAACAAAAATAAAATTTCCTCTTTGAGCTGATGATTATTTTTAGAAAATCCAGGAGGCTCTATTAAGAAACACTAACTAGAATTAAAGAGGGAATATAGTAAGATGAGTGATTATGAGAGAAACACATAAAAACCATTGCTTTTCTTCATTTTAGCAAATACCAGGGTTTGCATTGAAATGTGTCTCTTATAATCATCCATAACTTGCGACTGGACAAGCTCTTTCAACCTGCCAGTTGCAGGGTTTTTGCAAGGTAGGGGCATTTTTCTCTACGATTTCTTCATTGTTTGCTTTTCCTCCATTTGCTCCTTTTTCTCTGCATGTTCTTGTGATTTGTATGGCTATGATATGCCAACTGCCTTTTGGGGGGAGATTTGCCCTTTTATTATGAGGTTCTGATTTCCCTGTTTTGGAAGACTGTCTCTATTTTATGATAGGTTGGGGATAGCTGAACCAGGCTGTTGGGGGAGCATTATTTTGTCTCGTGGCTCTCCTGGACGTGCTACCGGTAGAAGAGAGAGAGGCTGCTTTCTTCTCATTAGAACCCACTCTTGCTACCTGGGAGCCTGGGGGAGGAGTGTGCAGGGACGTTCTTCTGGGAACCTCAGCAGAGGACGGGCAGGTAGAGCCTGCCCACTGGACAGGCCTCAGGCTATGAAGTTGCAGCCTGTTCAGAGTCTCATATAGCTTGACCCATACTTTTTTTTTTTTTTTTTAAGATTTTATTTATTTATTTGACAGAGAGAAACACAGCACGAGAGGGAACACAAGCAGGGGGAGTGAGAGCAGGAGAAGCAGGCTTTCCGCAGAGCAGGGAGCCCGATGTGGGGCTCAATCCTGGATCTCCGGGATCATGACCTGAGCCGAAGGCAGTTGCTCAACCAACTGAGCCACCCAGGCGCCCCTGCTTGACCCATACTTTGAGGGTGAATAAGGCAATGAATAAACCATGGAAAATCAAGGTAAAAGGACCCAGGCACCAGAGAAAAGAAGCAGAATATAAGTTTGTTGGTCAAATAGAAGGAGGGAGGAGAATAATTGAAGAAGGAGGAGAATCCTATTGCAAAGTAAAGTGATCTAGAATTTAAAGCAAACTCTTTGTAAATGAAATATTTTGTAGATATCAAGGAATTGCTAGCCATTATTGCCTCTGGAGAGGGGTCTGTGGGATGGCTGGAACACCATGGTGAGAAGATGACTGCCTTTACCTTGATCCTTAGCTCTATGTCACTTTGACACATCCTGTATGAATGTTGGACAAAACAAAAACAAGTAGGGGTATTAGGGTGGGCTGGAAATTTTCCGTTTCCAAATTATAGGCGAATATAGCATTTAATTTGGAAGGAAAAATGCATCTTTATTTTTATTATCTTCTAATGAAACCACAAGAGGATTAGTGATGCCTGCGACTTTGTCATCAGTAGAAATCTAAAATATTTTCAGATAGCATTAGAGTTGTTGCAGACATCTTAAAATATCATTTATGCTCATCACTGCTTGAAATTATGATCATTATTAACATCCCCACTAGAGCTTGATATTTAATGTCATAATAAAGAAGCATATATATTGCTATATCACAAGTTTGTATATTTTAATGTTTTTATATTGAAATTTAAATATAATTGGTTTGCTTTGTAGTCCTATGTATTTCACTTTATGCATTTAAAAATACTACTTTGAGGGCCACCTGGGTGGCTCAGTCGATTAAGCATCTGCCTTCAGCTCAAGTTGTGATCCCAGGGTCCTGGGATGGAGCCCCGCATTGGGCTCCCTGCCCAGTGGGGCGTCTGCTTCTCCCTCTGCCTCTACTCTGCTCTCTTTCTCTTCAGATAAATAAATAAAATGTTTTAAAAAAATAAAAATATGGGCGCCTGGGTGGTTCAGTGGGTTAAGCCTCTGCCTTCAGCTCAGGTCATGATCTCAGGGTTCTGAGATTGAGCCCCACATAGGACTCTCTGCTCAGTGGGGAGCCTGCTTCCCCCTCTCTCTGTCTGCCTCTCTGCCTACTTGTGATCTCTCTCTGTCAAATAAATATATAAAATCTTTAAAAAAATAATAAATACATAAAAATACTGCTTTGGGAATGGGTCTGTTGGTTTTCACTAGACTGATGAAAGGATCTCTGTCCCCCCAATATTCAAGAACTTTTGGAATATAGGGACTGTTGGGATAAACTGGTCTGGAAAATCAAGTGGAAAGAAATTTCAAAATACAGAGCAAAATATATAAACAAAAGGTCAAAAATCATTAGAAGGATACTAAGAGACTGAGCAGGCAGCCTGACACAAAATGGGCAGAATGGAATCCTTCATCATAAAAGGGTCCATCTTCCCAATAAAGTGTGACTGGGAACATTATGTCTGTTTTGGCTTTTGTTGTTGCTTTATTTGTTACGGTCTTGTAAGGAAAAAAACGCAGCATTGGCAAAACTTTGTTGCAATGTAGTTTTTTTTTATTTTCAAGTTAAATTTTACTGGTCCACAAAATCCCCCAGGCTGAGAATCACTGATATAGGTCAAACCCCTTACTGCCCAGACAGAGAAACCAGTGCGATTGTCCATGGGGAACGACGACTTAGGATGAGCCAGGCCTGCAGCATTGGCACCCTGTCCCTACCGTCTTCAGCTGAAGAGGGGCTGGGGGTGCTGGTGGGGAGGGAAGTCCCAGGACAACCACCTGATGCCTTTAGACCGGAAGGAACCCTGAGCGATCTGTGTGGGAGCTGGAGCTGGTGGTGGGAGCATCCTCTGCCTGAGTACTTCTTGCTGCTTACTCCACCCTCAAAGGGTATCTGGCTCTTAATATATACCCCCCACCCCCAACAAATAAACAGCCTTTAAAACCCTTGCATGTTTTTCTGCTGATGATAGGTCTCAGCTGCTGTTTCTTTTTTTTTTTAAGATTTTATTTATTTAACAGAGAGAGATCACAAGTAGGCAGAGAGGCAGGCAGAGAGAGGAAGAAGCAGGCTCCCCACTGAGTAGAGAGCCCCATGCAGGCCTTGATCCCAGGACCCTGAGATCATGACCTGAGCTGAAGGCAGAGGCTTTAACCCACTGAGCCACCCAGGCGCCCTCAGCTGCTGTTTCTGTAGCAAAAGGAAAGCAATGTCTGTGTTTGAGACTAAGGGTTGTGTGATTGTGTGTAAGAAAACAAAAGGCAGGGTGTGTGTGTGTGTGTGTGTGTGTGTGTGTGTGTGTGAGAGAGAGAGAGAGAGAGAGAGAGAGAGAGTGTGTGAGAGAGAGAGAGAGAGGAAAGGGAGGGAGGGGAGAGAAAGTTCGTAGTTCTTTTTTCTGGAGGATAAAAGAAGGAAAAAGTCTTGTCTAAACAAATTGTATTTAAGCCCTGGGATTATGTCTTCATGTGATTTTTTTTTTTTTCAGAGGAAACTGCACATTTTACTGGCCATTGCAGTCTGTCTTTTTCTTTTTTTAGCTGTGGATTAAATATCATTAAACTTAAACTTCCTGCTAACACAATTGTTAATAGTCTTTGCTGCTTTATTATAACACCACTTTTTTTTTTTTTTTAAGTGCCAGGACATTCTTAATTTCATGTTTTGGTAAAAGTGAAGGGTTCAGGAAGGTTGCTTTTGGATGTTAGCATTTGCTCTAAGATTTGATTTGCAAACAAAACAAATAGTAATACATAGTCTTGCCTGTGCATATAACATGAGGGAGATATATATATATATATAACCATATATATATATGGTTTTATTTATTTATTTGACAGAGAAACACTGCTAGAGAGGGAACACAAGCAGGGGGAGTGAGAGAGGGAGAAGCAGGCTTCCCGTCCAGCAGGGATACTGGTGTGGACTGGATCCTGGGACTCTGGGATCATGACCTGAGCTGAAGGCAGATGCTTAACAACCGAGCCACCCAGGCGCCCCTAAAATGAGGTTCTGTTTGCATCCATCTTGATGCATCCACACTCCGTGGGCTACACCTAACAGGTACTGCCTTTTCTCATTAATAAGAAGACTGGAAGCTGGCAGTCCAGGGCAGATGTGACCGCTCTGAGAGGCCAGTTTTGTTCCGTCTTCCTGCTCCTCATACTTCCCAAGTGACACTCACACCTCTGGGCTCCTCATCCATATTGTGGGCAGCAAGAAGGGGGAAGGAAAAGCAAAGCCACAGGCCAGGTATCCCCTTACCCCAAAGCTGTGGCTGTCATTTGCATCTCATTAGCCCCGACCTGTCACATGACCACCAGGGCTGTAGGAAATTCTGGGAAGTGTATTTCCAGTCAGACCAGATGTGACCCTGAACAAAATTGAATTTCTGTTTGTAACAAAGAACAAGTGATTGGATTTTGGGTATGTAACCTTCAGCGTAGTCCAGGGGCATTCGCTATATCCCTCTGTCTTCATTCCAGCTGTCTCCTGCTCTCCTGTCAGGTCTCTGTCTGTGTCTTCTCCTCCAGGAAGACCCCTGGGACCCCATTCTCTGAGTGCTGTATAGCTATACAGCTAATATTACATCTAACCTGTCCCTATCATCTGGGATGGTCTGTTTTATGACAGATCTCCTAATTATTGTCAGAGTAGGGTTTCTTTCCAATTTTTAATCCCAGTCCCTGGTAACAGTACCTGACACACAGTAGGTGCTTATTTAAAGCACCTGAACTGTTGAAAACAAGGTAAGCTTACTGAAATTCAGGGATCTCAGAGCACTTGTAGTTTTCTAAAAATTCTTTTTTTAAAAAAGATTTTATTTATTTATCTGAAAGAGAGAGTGAGTGAGAGAGAACATGAGAGGGGAGAAGGTCAGAGGCAGAAGCAGACTCCCCGTGAAGATGGGCGCCCGATGCGGGACTCGATCCTGGGACTCCAGGATCATGACCTGAGCTAAAGGCAGTGGTTTAACCAACTGAGCCACTCAGGTGCCCCTAAAAATTCTTTTTTTTAAAAAAATTTTCCCTGTTTTGAGGTACAATGTATACATTTATAAGAGAATGTGTTGGATATATTTTTGGATGTTTTTAATCTTGTCAAACATATCAGTTGTTGGAATCAGTGTGCATGCAAAGGTCTGTGGGGTGTGTGCGTTATCTTTATGTGAGTGCAGCTGGTAAGTGCACCAGTTATTTCCTAGGCACTGAGTGCTTTAAGGTCCATGAACCAAGAAGGGATCAGAGACGATGGCCTCAGACATAGAATTCCAGCTCACCTGCCACACCCCCCCCAACAGGATTGTGGGAGACAAATAAGGTTGTTTATCTGAAAAGTATTTTGAACTCTTACCTCTCCAGGAGAAAGGTCCTGTGTTAATTCCTGGTACAGTTAATCCTCTGTTCCCCATGTCAATAGGAAAAAAAAAGTGCAGATTGTCTAAAGGTCATTGATTCTTGATTTTGGAATTGAATGATAACATATTTTGGATGTTGGCAGGAGATCAGTCTTTTCTGTGGGCAAAAATGAGGCTTTTCTAATGCCAGTCATGAACTTGCATTATCAGTTCCTGTCTAAGCCCTATCAGGGGCAGGTGATGTGGAATGAATGTGTATTTAGAAGGGCCAAGCCATGTGCAATACATTTATGCCTACAGCTGTCTCGCGTTTCATCTTTGTTTTCTGGTTAGTTCATAAGAAACTGGGTTACATTTCAAAATTCCACTGGAACGCTTATGTAAAGAGCAGCTCCAGATCCTAGACAGGATCCTAACCATTAAGGGCTACTGAATGAAGGGTTGGCCAAAGATCCCTGTGTCCCAAAGTATGCTCCTGGACTAGCAGCATCAGTAACGCTTAGGAAATTTGTTAGAAATGAAAAGTCCCAGGCCTCATCCCACACCTACTCAGTCAGAAATCCTGGGAGTGAAACCCAGAAATGGGTGATCTTGATGCAGGGTCAAATTTGAGAGCCGAAGGCCATAAAATCCAGATATTTTCAAAGTGCCTTGGATCATTGCTGATAGAATTCAGCACTAAGTAAGAAAAAAATCTTTGATAAGCAGGCATGAAATCTTTTTCTAGGCAGTAAGAATGACGTCAACCATCATGTTTCTACTTTGGCCTTTTTCTTTAGGAAATTTGGGGCCATGCTGACTGCTCGATCATAGTCAGTATATTTGCCTAGGCTTTTTATTTCCTCTTCTTTTCCATGAATTTTATTTGCTTCTTTTATTTAATAGCCTTACTATGAGTCTTTCATTATAGGCCTTCTCAAATCCATTTTTCTAGTAAGTGGGCTGGCAGTGTGGGTGGGATATAATCTGAAATAAATGGACTCACTCACGTAGTGATTGACAGAAGTACTTGACTAAGAAATGTGCTAGAGAGTGAGGGGAGAAGACACCATGCATGCCCTTGAATATTTGTACGCAGTAAGAAAATGCAAACAGTATCGAAACATATAAAATGCGGGGCGCCTGGGTGGCTCAGTCCTTAAGCGTCTGGCTTCAGCTCAGGTCATGATCCTGGGGTCCTAGGATCGAGCCCTGCATCGGGCTCCCTGTTCTGCGAGGAGCCTGCTTTTCCCTCTCTCACTCCCTCTGCTCATGTTCCCTCTCTAGCTGTGTTTCTGTCTGTCAGATAAATAAATAAAACCTTTTTTTTTTTAAAAGAAACATATAAAATGAAAGTAAAAACTTCCCTCACTCCTCTGGTGGAGGCCCTCTCTCCAAACATAATTATTAATAGTTTCTAGGTATCTTTTCAGAAAATAGAGCCTATGTGTAGTCTCTATATATGTGTGTGTGTATTTATGCATTTCCTTTTTTGAATACACAAAAAGGACCATATTATACATTCTTGTATACATCATCTTTTTTTCTTCATGTCATGTAGATCTCCTTTTTTTTTTTAAAGTTACACACTATTCCTTTGTATGATATTACTTATAAACCTCCCTGTTATTAAAAATTTAGGTTATCATGAACATCATCCCCTATATTAACTTGGCATACTTTTGAAATATATCTGCTGGTTAAATTGTGGGAAACAGAATATTTGCATTAAAGATACAAAAAATTGATAGACACTTTTTAATTACCTTCCAAAAAAAGATAAACTATTTTTACTTCTCAAATGAGATTATCCTTTTCCCACACACTCATTAACATAGGGTATTATCAAATGGAAATATTTTTGCCCATTTTATAGGTGAACGAATTATTTTTGTTTTGTATCATTGTTTTGCTTCACTTTTCTTCAAGTCTTATAAGGTTAAATATTTTAAAAAGATTTGTTAGTCAATTTTTATTTCAGTTTTTGGGGAACTGCTATTTAGAGATGATGTTTATCCATGTTTTTCCTGATCTATCCCCAAGGTTTCTATACCTGGACATTTTTAAATCACCACTGAAATTATGTTTGTTGTTGTTTTCTGATTCTACCTTAGACTTCCTGAGTCTGTTTCTGTAATAGTCTGCTTTTTCAGATAATGTTGATCATCGGTCACATTGGAACACTGCAAACAGAGTGCAGTGACCAGGAGAGATCTCTTAAACCAGCAGTATCTCTGTTCCTTTTCTCCAGTTAACAGGAAATAAATATTCAAGGCTGCATTGTGGGCACTGTGATAATTGGGAACCCAAATGCTGTCAACTTTTTCCATTTTTTAATCTAAAAAAATTGTATATAAAAATTCATTTCATATTAGGATCCAAACTGTCTGATGTGGTGGGGATGAAAATGAAAGGTAGATAATAAATACTTATGGGAGAATTTCTGTTTGTGAATTACATACCAGTGAAATTTGTTTCTTTCATAAGCATGAACTCATGTTCTCCTTTGATCCAAGAAGCCCAGAACTAAGTTTTAAGATGAAACATGGTAACAACATTTTGCTAGGTTTCTGATATTCGTAATTTCCCTTGCGTTTCATTGTTTTCAACAATGTCACACTCATCTCAGAAGATCTCTCCTGTGGTTTGCATTTTCTTTTCTTTCTGATTTTATGAAAGGTTAATATATCATGAAGCATCATCCAACAGTTGGCTTTCTCCTCTCACAAGGCAAATTTGGGAGATTGTCCAGCAGGGTCCTCCAGATATCCCCTGGTGTCCAGTAATCCTGAACCCAACATCCCCACCTGCAGCCTTTCCTTGCTCAGGTGAGTCCGGAGTAGGGGGACGAGGAGGTCAAACTTGTAAGTTCCTGGTACATTTCCTACCCTCTCATTTATCACATAATACAGGAAAATAGAGGAGGAAAACAAACCTTCCCATATTTTATCGTGTGTAAAGAAAAATGAAACTTGATTTAAAAGAAAAAAAAAAAGAACTGGGAAGAAAAAAGGATTTCATCTTTCTGCTGTGTTACAGACTTACCCAATCATGGTTTCTGTGGCCCAAATTCGTTCGGTTGTTCATATACCACTTATTTTAGTCTCCTTTCCCACTCATTTCTCCAAGATTTGCACTTTCCATTTGTTCTTGAAATCAGCTAACAGTTAATCTGTACTCTGGCATGAGCATTTCCCCTGGGAGTTTACCATTTGATTGGCCTTTTAATCCAGTTGTTAAAATTCTCTCAATACTCAGAGACACAGAGCAGCTTCCGTTTGTGTTTAAGAGTGCTGGCCAGGGTTTTTAGGAAAGTGAAGTTCGCATATCTGCTTTGTGGAACTGGAAGGGCAGTTGATTTGCAGTGCGACTGGGGACCTGAGGGAAAGATGGAAAGTATTTGGAACAATCTCCAGGTTCACCCTAATTTGGGGCTTTTCCCATATACCACACCTCACCTCATGATGAGAACACACTTTGAATAGCTGAGTGCAAGTGTGCTTAAGTTAGGGACAGGGCCAATGGTAACTAGTTTTATCTTTGCAATGTATAGATGTGTCTTCCGCAATCCCAGAATCTATGAACAAGTCTCCCTAGAAGTAGCTGTTGTATTCATGTTTCTTTACAAATTTACATCATTAGAAATAGGACTTAATAAACAATGGAAACTTGATAGGGTAGATATTCAGTTAAGAAAATGGTATTATTGGTGGCGCCTGGGTGGCTCAGTTGGTTAAGCGACTGCCTTTGGCTCAGGTCATGATCCCGGAGACCCGGGATCGAGTCCCACATCGGGCTCCCTGCTCGGCGGGAAGCCTGCTTCTCCCTTTCTCACTCCCCCTGCTTGTGTTCTGTCTCTGGCTGTGTTTCTCTCTGTCAAATAAATAAAATCTTAAAAAAAGAAAATGGTATTATACTTTTTGTCTTCTTCCCCAAATTAATTTATGTTTTATGCCGCTATTCAGAAAAATAAATTTCAGAATGTAAGGATGAGAAAGAGTTTTGAAGTGATTCTATTAAAGTATTTACTACCAAATATTAATATTTTCTAAATTCTCATTTAATTTGTAAAACTTTATGATGAAAAGATTTCTCACCCACTGAAATCTTTCAAATAGCCAAGTTATGGTTGAAGGTGTTTCTTGAAATAGTGTATATATATATATTTTTTTGTAAATGTATTTTTAAAATATATATTTTAAATATATATAATTTATTATAATTTATTTTTAATTTTAAGTGTATAATTTATTTTAAAATATATTTGATTATATATCAAATATATATTTAAATATAAATATTTTAATGTATACTTTAATATATTTTTTTTGTTTGAAAGATATTAATATTCTTAGTGAGATCAAGATCTTTGCCTTCAGTAGAGAATAACCATATTAATAAAATCTCAAATAACATAACATTGTATCCTCTATATTTCTGTCTCTTCTACTTAATTATGATTTTCTCAATTAGCAGGGCTTGATTATTCAGCTCAGAACCTCCAGGCAGAGCACAGAGTTTGGTCCATGTTAGGTCCTCAAATGTTTGTCAAAAGACAATCAGTTAGTTGCCTCTTTGGTGAGGTTAATACAGTCTGCAGTAGCATGGGGTTTTGAAATACTTCGGAACTAAGAAGACACAATCTAAAATGTAATGGTGAGGCTCCTTTAGAGAGTCCTGCAGCTCTTGGAGACATCGCTGTATGCCGGTCCCCCAGTGTTCAGCGCTCCGGGGAGTATCCGTGAAGGCCGTGGTCACAGTCGCTCGTGTGCTCGACCGTGGTGGACAGAAGCCGGGAGGACTAACCATAACAGTCAGGGGACAGCCTTTGCGTGACTTCCTGTTGGGTTTTGTTTAAATTTTGAATAGTTTATAACTTTTAAAATGCAGCAATCTCACAATAAAAATCTGGATTTCTAGGGTTTTTTGGAACTATGACAAATCTTGCCTCCCTAGGCCTCATGGCAGCATTCGGCTGGAGCTGAGTGGTGAATATTCCTTAACAATGGACACGCTCTAGACTCTGTCACTGTCCAGTGGGAGAGACACTTTGTGGGATGTGTACCACGTAGGATAAATATATGAAGCCCTACAACTTGGTATAGGATAGGAACGAAGCTCTGCTCTGTAGTCAGGCAGATCCCCTTGAACTGGTCATGCCAAAACAGAAATAGTGAAAACAGGGCCAGGCCAAAGTGTGCTGCTTATACTGGCTGCCAGATTCTGTCACAGGGAGAAAGCAAAGGGGGAAAGGCAATCCAGACAGAGAGAGTCCTATAGATTTTTCCCAGATTGGATGGGGAAAGTAGCATGTTCATTAGTGGTTTCTGTGACGTGCACAGCGGGCAGGGGTTGCTGGGAGCAAGGACGGGGTGAGCCTAGGGAGATGGTGAAGGCAGATCATGAAGACAGTGAAGCTGATGCAGAGATGGGATTAGATGTGTAAGAGATTTATTACACACCTCTGAGGGCAATGGGGATGGGCTTGGGGAGGCTAGGAGACTTGGCAGAAGCAGGTGACAGGCCCAACCCTTGGGAATCAGGGAGACAGGTAGGGCCTTAGCCTGTAGTGCAAGTCCCAGAAATGTTAGCAAGGAAGATGGGGCAAACTTGAGCCAAAGTCACCTATCAGAGGAGTCTCCTGTGTGCCCAGAAAATGAGCAGCTTTAGGAGCCCTGCCATGCTCATTGGCTAGGAGCAGCCTTTTGGAATTGTGGCCTCAGTGTGGACGTGGTGATGGATTTTGGAGTGTAGCTAGGAATGCAGGTGAATTGTGCTCCCTACAGTCAGAGATCATGAGGGTTATTCTCATGGGCGCTGCAGTCTGCCCTTCGTGCCCCACAGACCTCCTTCTCCATGTAAGTTCAAGGAGGAGCCTCTGTGGTTCCTGTGGGCTGCTCTTCCTGAGAGGAAACTCAGACGGTTGGTTGGGCAAATTATATCCCATTCTCATGGCAATTGATTTGGGGGTTGCAACGGGTACTCGCCCTCTCCCTTCTACAATATCCATTCTAAGTTTCTCACGTTCTTGATTATCTCCTTTGTAGGTCTTGATGATTTTCCTAATGGTGGGACTCAAATCTTCATTCCTGGGGTGTTTGGAACCTTAATAGTCATCCCCTTTTTGGACTGGCACTGCAACATGTGTATTTTCACAGCCACAGTGGGTAAGGGGTACCAGGAAGCACCTCTGAGAATCACCTGCGTTTCCTATATTCCCTCCCTGCCTTCATCATGTAAAAGTAGTCTTGCCTCCTCTTCATGTGTAGGAACAATTATCCCTGCCAGGCATCCTGTTGGTCTTTGGACACAAAAAGTCCCCAGTGCCTTGGTGGGAGCTGAAACTTGCCTTGTCCTTTGGTAATGGGTTGTGCCCCTTTGTAAATGACGATGTCACAGAGCTCACAGTTGCATGGATCACTAGGGGCGATGGTAAGAGAGACCACTCGCTTGTGCTTTTAACCCTTGGATTTTGGGCTCAGGTGTTCTTCCTAATCAGGACCCAGCATCATGGGGAGCACCCTGACCTGATGCTCTCTCCTGAGGCTGGCGCCTCACCCTCTCAAAGTATTGCCTCTGAGCTGGTGCTTCAGCTTCTACCTTCAGCATTTGCTGAAGCCAGCTACATGGTCTTGGGCTCAGTGTTGCACCCCCCTTTCTGTGAAGTGGGTCCTGGTTAGATGCTGTGTTGTACCAGATTCCATGCCTGTGCATCAGGTATCTTAAGCCCCCAGGTAATGATGCTGGCTGAGGTTCTGGTAGGTATGAATGCCTTTATGAATGACTAGGTCTAATAGAACCCAGTTTATAAGAGGCAGTTCTAAATGCATCACCATGTGTTAGCTCAGACACAAGCATTCTGTCTCTAGCAGGGCTCAGCAGCAATCCAAGGGCTGTTTTTTAAAAGAAGTGCACTTCTCTGCTGCAGATGGCCTTAATGCAGAATCCTGAGGACCTATTTTTTCATTCTTTCACTAGAACACTATACCTCCTTGTACATACTGCTACAAAAATTCAACTATATCCTATAAGCAGTGAGAACCATTGAGAGTTTCTAACTATAGAACTAGATGTTCAGATCTCTGTTTTGGAAAACTCTAAGACAGAAATATTGGAATGAGAAGATACTGGAGACAGGCAGACCATTTAGAAGCTATGGCAACAGTCCAACCACAAATTAAGGACCTGAACTGAAGTTCTGGCCATAGGTGTGACGAAGAAGATGGGACTGATTTGAAAAGTAGTTAGTAGGATCAAAAAAACTGGGAAGGTATTATGTAGCAGGAAGAGAAAAATGTCCAGAACAATTCTGGGGTTTGGGGATCTGGTGAGTTAAAAAAAAAGAAAAGTTCATGTTTTACATTTTTGCTGTTTCATTTTGGAGCAGAGAGTCCATTAACTATATTACTAAAAGAAACTTGAACTGTGCTGAGCCAACAATGTTAATGAGCTACATATGATCAGCTGGATCTTGAACTGAACCTCAATATTAATTTTTCTTGAATCAATTTCTTCTTCCAAAAATACTGAACTGGAATAAACCAGAAATATATTGAGCCAGAACATTAAATATTATTTTCATCTGTTTTGTTTACTCTATAATCCCAGAATGTAGAATACCCAATAAATACTAGACACAGTAAATATGTATTAAATGAATGAATTCTCCCAAATAAACCAGTAAGTAATTTGGAGTTTATGATGTTTTCTTTGGCCATATTTAGAGCATGCATTATTAGTGGGAAATGTTGAATTTGTAGTGTAAATTAAGATTAGAAAAGATAATCTTGTTCACAAGTTTCATGGTAAAAAGAGATGGGTTGTATTTTCATGGGAAACTCAAATGTTTCCTCATTTTACCTGGACTTGATATTTTTGGCTTAATTAATCCTGCAGGAGGGAAGGACCAAGAGAGATTCTTTTCTTTTCCTCTTGATTGAGAGCAGAGAAAAATAAAGGATCCTGGGCAATACTTACATCATGGCTTTATGACACAATTCCAGGGAAGGGAAAACCCCAACATTCTTCCTGGTCTACCCAGTGGAAGGCAGGGTCTTTTCATTTTCCTTTTTCCCCCATGTTTGAGTTTATTCTAAGAAAATAATGGAGAATAGACCATGTGCTATAGTAGCAAGGATGCTACTCATAGCACTATTTAGAATACAGAAATTTGGAACCATCTGGAATGAGTAATGGGGAATTGAAAGTGGGGGACAGCCCATTATAATTACCTACATTTTGATCTGCAAGGTTAAGATTTTATAGTTCAAGCAAACAGGTTAGAGACTCAACCTATAATAGAAATGATTTTTTCCTTTCATTCTTTCAAGACTTGCAGTATTTTTTACATCTCTATCTGTAGTCTTGCCATTGGCTTTAATGACTTGAAAAGAAACCAGTAGATCCAGAGAAGACCTGAGGGAAAATGGTTAGCAAAGTGAGTCTTTCAAAGCACCTGGTTTTCCTGTTTGCATCTGTCTCTTCACCCTCTTCCTTCAGTGTCCAGTGTTCCCATACTTCCTGTACATGTCTCAATGTTGAAACGACTACTTTCCCCTAAAGCGTCAGAGTCTTGGGATGTCTGGGAGACATTGAGCAAGACAGCCTCCACTCAAAGGCAGTTCTTCTATTTGCTCAACTTCGAAATTACAGGTGGCTCTTTGAAGCATGGTATGTGAAGCCAGATGGCTGAATTCAAATGTCCACTCCTACTCTTTCTACCCAGGTGATCTTGGAGCAATTGACTTATCCCTTCTCTTCGTTAGTTACTCACCTATACAAATTGGGAATAAAAAACAGTACTGACCTCATAAAATAATTGACAGGATCAGATGTGAAGCACATCTGATGGGCGCCTGGGTGGCTCAGTGGGTTAAGCATCTACCTTTGGCTCAGGTCATGATCCCAGGATCCAGGGATCCAGCCGCACGTCAGGCTCTTGCTCAGCGAGGAGTCTGCTTCTCCCTCTGCCCCTCTCCACTGCTCACGCTCACTCTATCTCAAATAAATAAATAAAATCTTTAAAAAAATTAAAGAAAGCCGATAGGACGATTCTTGTCACATATAATAAGCTAACATTTTCAGGCATCAACTAAAAACAAAATAAAGGTGGGGATAGAGAGATTCTTTGTGGAACTTCTGAGAAATGATGCCTTGCTCTATTTCATTTCCTTTTCCTTGCACTGATGAGCAGTCCAAGAGTACCTTCCATAGAATCAGTTGCATGATGTTTTCTGATGATTTAATTAACACTTTTGTGTTGCTATTTAGCTGGGTAGTAATCATGCTACTTCACCCTAGCTCTAATTGGGCCTTGGGTCACAAGTTGGACTGCCATCTACTTACCATAATGTAGAAATCCACTATCCAGAACTGTATCCAATGTTCATATGTCTATTTAGTTTAAATTACAGTTAAATAAAATTAAGTTCAGTTTCTCAGTCACCTGTGTCATCACTCAATAGCCATATGTGGGTCGTGGCCCCCAGATTGGACGGTGCCAATGTGGAACATTCCATCATTGCAGAAGACCTAACGCACAGTGTGGGTTTTGACCCGTACGTTTGTTGTGTACATCGAATCATTGTAGCATTTATCACTACTGACAGGACTCCTTTTCACACACAGGCTGGCCAGAAACTCTAGAGCCTTAGAAGCATGAAAACAGGAGTTAGAGCAACCAGTCATCCTGTATCAAATCCCAATCCTTTTAAGATATTTGATTCAGTTCCTTTGTCTCTTGTAGGATTATTTTCTATGATATATGCATTTTTTGTTATTGTTATTTTGTAACCTCTATGAAAAAGACCTGGCAGGAGCCAAGCAACTGCATACATTATATGGTTTTGATATTGGAACTGTGTTATTCTAACTTTACAGAGTGAAATCGGGATGAATGTATTACCACTTTTCCTGTTTATTCCCAACAACGATACTTTTCTTTTTGCTTTATTCTCAGCCCAGCTTTACTTCTATGAATAACATTAGAATGAGTGACTAGAAAGTCAGTGAAGATGGAAAATTTGCCACCTCTAAAATGATGGAGGGGGTCCCTTCTTGCTCAAGACTCAGTTTCCCAGTCATAGTCACTCACTGTGGAAATGGTGGCATGGGGAGTCTGATGAATTGAAGGCATCCCCATGTGTCAGAGTGGACAAGGAGACCAAGCCACAGGGAGTGTAGTGTTACCTGGCTCTTTGTAGCAGAGCAAGAGCTCGAGCTCAAGTCTGCGGTCTGCAAAAGCCATTCTGCTCCCAACACTCCATGCTGCCTCTGAAAATGTCGGCCTATTTGTTTCCTTTCTCAAAAATGTATCCTTCCCTCTGGCTACCTAAGAGTAAAGGTTATAAGTACATGGTTGTCCCAGGAGAGGCCTCAAGACATTTTCTCTTTTGTTGTTGTAAAATTAAGTGTGCGGGTCAGAAAAGTAAAGTGCTCTTCTCCTTTGAGTCTTTCAAGGGCAACATGGGACAGTCACTTCATCAAGATAATGAAAACCACTTTGGGGAAGTCATTACCCAGGTGGCCAAGGGAAGCCTATCAGGTTGGGAACCAGAGCACTGGAGAAGCCAGCTTGGAAGCTGTGGTCATTTTATAGATCACGGTCCACTCATTTCCTTTCCTGGGTACTCTGAGGAGCCCCGGAAGGGTAGAGAGAGGAGACCTAGCAGAATACATAACACTGATTATCTTGGGCTGCTTATTAGTTCCTTAATTGAGTGCTCTGGGGAACTTTGAGACCAGTTTGCTGCTGTCTTAGAAGAATAGAATGCACCTCAGACCTGTTTCTTTCCACTACCACTTGCAAAAGTAGGGTAAAGTTTCCCAAACATCATGGCAAATGAGAATCACCAGGAGAGATTTTTTGAGCCCCACTACTGAGGTCATACCAATGGCACTGTAGTGCATGAGAGCCGTCCTCTGTCGTATATTAGGATCCCAGCTGATACTAATGTGCAACAGATCTGGAAATCTTGGCCCTTCCGTGACAACCCCCTTCTCTCTTCCTTACTTTCTATCCACCTCTCTTTCCCCTGCACCTTCTTTCTCCAGGTTTGCACCTTGACTCTTGCTCCCCAAAGAGGGCCAGGGCCTCTCTTCCTTGGAGTCCCACCCAACAATGCCCTCTTTCTGTCCCACCCAGAACACACACCAAAGGGCCCCCAGTCAGGGTGGTCTTCTGTGGGTGACACTTGTGCTCCAGCATCCCTATCTTGGTGTCCTTCCTGTGCTCGCTGGCTGCCCCAAGCATTTTCTGGGTCTGGCTCTTCCTCCACCACCCCATCCCCAGGTGCCATATGCCTCCTACGTCTGGGCTTCCTTGGGTGGTGTCTGCTCGCTCCTGGGTACCTCCCAGTTATGTAGAAGATGAAAAATGTGTGCTTCCGTTGCTCAATGCCCTGGCTTTCTCATCTGTAAAATAGAGTAATAATAGTGCCTACTTCACTGTGCCATGGGGGTTCAGGAAAGGACTTAGCAGGTGTCTTGCACATGGTGGGTTGAACCATGTAAGACTGCCAGTTTTGCAGGTCAAAATGATCAGAGAGTAGTGATTTCATACTGTTTAGCCCTATGGTAAGTGCTCAGTAAATGCTAGTCATTACTGGTATTTTCTGTTTTATTTCATTAGTATATTTAATTTGAACTTACATTTGGTAATTTTGTTTAGCTTTAAAGCTATTACATGGGTTTAAGCAAAGGAGCTTAGTCCTACTTTTCTGTGTATATGTAAGAAGCATTATAATTATTATAATTAGGATTAATTAGTTGAGAGTAGGGATAGATGAGACGCTGTCTGTGAGAACTTTTTTCTCTTTAAAGAAGAAAGCATTTTTTCAAATTAGAGAAATCTCTGTCTGAGGCCCGCCCTATCTGTCTCACTTAATTCACTTGCCCTATGTTTTTATCCTCACCTGAGGCTGCTGCTCTTAGTTGGAATCAGCTAGAAAATATGGCAAGCAACCGGGGCTTTGGATTTCTCCTACTCGAACCCAGGATTCCATAGATGACTCCTTCCTGGACTGGGGAGCAGAAGGTTCTGAGCCAGCATCTTGCCCCCAACTGACTAACCCATTGCCTTGTTAGGACACTCGGGGCTGATCTTGAGAGTTGTCTTAGCAAGTAGACATGTGCCAGGTATGGCTCAAAGTGCTTTATGTGTATTAACTCCTTTAGTCCTCCTAAGGGCCCTGTGGCATAGGCGGTACAATTGCCCCTATTTTGCAGATGAAGAACCTGAGGCACAGGGATAAAGACACCGGCCCAAGGTCAGCTGTCAGTAAGAGTCAGAATGAGAGCCTGGGCCAGCTCCAGAACCTATACTCCTCTGGGGATCTCACCACGCATTACCTGTTTGCTTTCACAGTAAACCCAGGAGGTCAGGAAAAGGGTGTGGGATTGCCTGGCTCTGGAGCTGGTACTTAATGCCCTTTCTCCTCACTGCCCTGCGGCCTGATCAGCGCGCCCGGACTGCTGGGTGTGATCTTGTTGCTCCCTTTACAGTGACCTCCTTTCTAGTCCAGTGATAAGATGGAGTGGTTTTCTTTGGCCCTTTTAAAAATAGTTAAAAAAACACGTGTTATCTAAAGTTTGGAATTTTCTCTCGGCCTTAATTTCTCCTTTGCCTTGGGGCGCCCTACATTCTTTCTCCATTCAGGGGTCCTGGAGATTTGCTCACAGGCGGTGCTGTAGGGGGTCTCAGAGGGATGGCATTATTTGGTTGGTGGATTGTTTTCCCCAGCTGTAATTCTATTTCCCCAGTTTGGAGGTCGCCTTTGTTAATGTGCTGTCTTATCTACTTTTTTTTTTCCCTTTCCATGAGAATAGAATAACACCATATATTTCTGTTTATTAATCTAACCCCTTTTGGAGAAAAGGCAAAAATTTTATTACTAATAACAAAAATTGCTTTTATATCACTGTGGTCAGGGGTGGCTGATCCAGGTTTTTAGGGAGGAGCTCCTTAAGGAAATCCTGAAGGAAAAGGATTCATGAATTAATAATCCTCAAGTGAGAATTGTTGGGAGGGACCCCTGCAATCAGGGACCCTGAAGCTTACTCTTCACTACATGGTACCTCTGCCTCTGGCTGGGATACTTTGGAATTTTAACTTCTTTTGTTTCCCCTATTCCTTCTTAGCCCTGTCTTATTACTAGGGTCATTATTTGCTAAGTTATATGAGCCTACGTGTTAACTGGGTTTCTATAAATTGTAATGGGTCATCCCTGTCTCTGCTTCTACCTTTCTTCCTTCTTCTGGATAAGTTGCACTGGGTGACAGCAAGGGCTGTGGTTGGATTTTCTTGGCAACACCTGGTGACCTCCTTGACGGCCTGTGTAGGGCTGGTGCAGTCACTCTGCTACCGGGCTCTTCCGCCTGGCATCTTGCAAATGTGTGGTCTTAGTTGTAAGGACAGGACGTCAGCATCACCCCACGATCACTCTTGACTAAATGACTCAACGATGTATCATTTCTCCTTTGCATACAAGGCAAATCAGCATTTCCTCCAATGTACTTAGCAACCAAAAGGGGATTTTTAAGAATTACATCTGTGATTTTAATTATAGAGTTCAATAATTTGAGCATCCAGCCAGCACTCTTCATGACAGCCTGTATAACAGATAACTCTATCTATACCTGCCCGTAGAGGATGATGAATGAATGAATGAATGAATGAATGAATGAGTTAGTAAGATACACAACAAGGAGGACAACCAGGTAACAGAGATAGGAAAACTCCGTAATGAGGAAGGAGGAAGAATAGACAAATCTCATGTGTTTCTTTCAGGATCAGCAGTCAGGGAGTGGAGTCTACTTAGATATCTACGTTTCCTCATCCACAGGAAGCTACTCTGTGTTTTTTCTCTAAGAAGGGAGTTGATTTAGATGCAAGAATAAAAAGTTTCTATTACCAAGGACAATCTTCTTTTATTAATAACTCCTACAACTTTTTCTGCCTGGATGAATGCTACTGTGTAAAATCATATTACATTCTGTTTTGCTACAATAATAGACTTCTTTAATAACCATTATTTGTGGAGGCTTGTAAATGAAGATGGTGCACTACAAAGGAAGAATTCACACCTCAGTGATACTGAGTCAGGAGGTCATCTGAAACATTCCTCTGCCTTCACACCCAGGGTGAGGAAATAGTCAAATTATAGCTTAGACTGTGAGTTTTCACAGACCCCAGTACCCTTTCACCAAAATGAAACTGTAATGGTCTTTGCACTCTCAGGAGACATATTTTGTGTAGCTCAAGGTATTGGTTGATCAGAAATTTGGAGGATGAGTGCATGGATAGATTTGTTTTAGGAAACATGTTCTTATTAAATGAGAAAAATTGGTTAAGATTTAGCACTTAGCTACTAAGGAACCCAATGATTTGAAAAATAATAGCCATAGAATTTTTACCTAAGCCACTGTTTTGATGTTAGCTATTTGATTTTATTTTTCATTTTTCCCACAAGAAGAGAGAATATAGGCTAGATGTCCTACCCTGTAAGAATTTGGGAAAGGGATCTCCCTACCTATAAAACTAGCAACTATAGTTTTCTTGAACTTGAGTAATAAATGACTAACTGGAAACAACTCTCAAGGCCCTTGGACAAAAACTTGGTTAGGATTCTCAAAACCATGAGCAAAACCCTACTCCATGCAAAAAAAGAAATAATATTTAATGTGGATTGGTTCTTCTCAGTCCTGGGTGAGAATCAAGATTAGGTTAAGTGATTGTTAATACGTTGGAAATGGGAATTAATAATAATAATATGTTCAAACATTTTGAACTTCCAACTTTTTTTGGGAGGTCTCTAGGATGAAAATTCCTAAAAAAAAAAAAATGAAAATATGACCTTCTTAATCATATGGAAATATTTAATAAAAGACACTGAAGCAAAAATTTCTCCAAACCACCTCTCCCTTCCAGGTAAATAAAAAACGGCAGGCTGGAACTGAAATATACCTAGTGTTCCTTCCAGCCTGGAGAGTTCTTTGACTCCCTCCCCTGTGGCTGTTTGTTCTTCAAAATGCCTTCCCATCAGTTCACGAGAATCTTCAAATTGATTGAGGAAGCAAACAAACAAACAGCCAACAAATGGAAGAGAGTTAATATAACATCTTTCAGAAATGTGAATATACTACCGGGCATACTGGGCCAGATATCATTTATCCCTCAGGAATTGAAGCATTTTTGATACAATTAACTTTTTTTTTTTTTTTTTTAAGATTTTATTTATTTGACAGAGAGAAACACAGCCAGAGAGGGAACACAAGCAGGGGGAGTGAGAGAGGGGGAAGCAGGCATCCTGCTGAGCAGGGAGCCCAATGTGGGACTCGATCCTGGGTCTCCGGGATCATGACCTGAGCCGAAGGCAGTCGCTTAACCAACTGAGCCACCCAGGCACCCGATACAATTAACCTTTAAATCAGGTTGGGGAAATGGACAAAGGCAGCTTTTCCCTATACTCTAGTCTTGCCGAGAGGTTTCAGAAAAAGAAATACACATTTTTTTAAAGCATTGATTTTTATGCAAGTAGATCCTCAATTCATATTGGAATATGATCATATACTTCCCTATAACTTATGGAAATGCAACATCAGTGTCTAGGAAGTCTGAATGAGGTAATCTCTGAGTAGCTCTCTATTACTGACATTTTTTAAACTTTTTTTTTCTTTTTTTTTCGAGTAGGCCCCACACCCAGTATGGAGCCCAATGTAGGGCTTGAACACATGACCCTGAGATCAAGAGTCAGATGCTTAACCAACTGAACCACCCAGGTGCCCCTATTATTGACATTTTAAAAAATGGACTCTAACCTGTTTGTTGATAAGCCTTCAAGAAGTATTAATGTCAAAAGCATATATGTTACAAAGAAAAAATTAAGCTGGTGGCTGGCCCCTTTTAAAAGACTCTTTTATTGGTCAGAACTCCTGGGCAGGAAGCCAGCTCAGACTAACTTGGGCAAAAATGTTTATTGGAGGTCCCTTGTTTTGATTTGTAAAGTTGTAATGGCATGGCATTCCATTTTTAGAGAAGGAAAGCATGCTAAAAGGAACTTCCCCACCTCTGGCATTTGCAGAAATACTCATTTGAGTCATCGTTACCTTCATTTTGTACTTTCATTTTAATGAAGTTACTAAAAGTTAGTATTGTTAATTGTAGGGATGTCTGTGTGATTTTTCTGGACCCGCATTCAGTTCTTCTTTTTCATGTGACAATACCTAGATTTTTCCTCTGGGAAACCAATACCTCCCCTATTCTCAAACCATGTGATTTACATGAAGTTGATGCTGAGTGTTTGTCCAAGAGACGTGCTGACGACCCAGCTTTGGCCAATTCCCTTGGCTGGTTGTGGTCCAAGGATGGATCACCATGTTTTTCCCCCTGAAACAGCTGGGAAACAGTTTGGGAATGCTTCTGAACCTGCTGGTGGCCACAGTGTGGGAAGATGGCAAATGAGAGGCATAGAGGGAATAAAGGCAAATGAGAGGAATAGAGTTGAGGGCTAGACGTTCCTGAAAAGAAGAGTTCAAAGTCCAGCCATGTCCAAGCTGGACTGTCAGATGAGACAGTAAAACTCTCCCCCTTCTCCCCCTGCCCCATTTTGGTTACAGACTGGTTTGGATTTCTGTACCTTGTAACCAATGTGAAAAATGGGATTGTCTTCATGAGTGGTGTTATAATTCTTAATTAGCTCTCCTGCACATGTTCCAGATGTCTTCTGCTACATAATAGATCATCACAAAATGTAGTAGCATCAAGTAGTTATCATTTTATTCTCTCTCATTGTTTATGTGGGTCAGGAATTGGGAAGGGGCGTGGCTAGGCAGTTGTGCTTGGAGTCTCTATGCAGTTGTAACTAGACCATGGCTGGAGCTGGAAGGGAGTAGGCAATGGGGCAGGAGCAGCTGGGGCCTAGCTGGGCATTACTGTCTCTTCATGAAGTCTCGGGAACTCTCTTTGGACTACTTGGGGTTCCTCACATTATGGCACTCAAAGCATTCAGGTTGCTTACATGGCTGAATGTTCCAAAACAGAGGGTATAAGTTGAAGTTACCTTATGACCTAGCTTTAAAAGCCACAGAGTGTTATTTCCACCATATTCTGGTCAACTGGTCAATAAGATTGGGGAGAGGATGTAGACCCTACCCCTCAATGGAGACATGCCAACTAATTTGCAGACATGTTGATAAACCAACACCATGTTATAAGCAATTCTCACACTGTGAGAAGTTGCTATAGTCGGAATGACATATGTAAGTAGTCTTAGCTTTGTGAAGACATGTCTTTAATTTGTACTTTTGGGAGCTGGATTGTTTCTCAAATCATTAAGCTACCACCAAGACTATGTTATACATAACTAAAATTAAGTCAAGATTTCTCATGATCTTTCAGGCTTCAGAATTTCATTTTGTTCCCATATTAGGCATTTCAAACTTCAACATGAATAGCATTGGAACATACTTAGATTTGTGCTACTTCTTTACTTCATTAATTGCTTGTATATTGATTTAGTACTGAGATGTTGTCATTTGGTACCTTAGTCAAGCTTCCAAAAGTGCCTAATTGTCTTAGTGACCAGTTTAAGGAGCTGGGAGTATGTTATTTTATGGACTCTATATGAAATAGCAGTTGGGTATACATTTGTAAAAGCTGACCTGGATTAAGGTTCTATCACTTTTCCTCCCTGACCAGTGTTAGAAGTCCTCCTTTATACTAAGTGATAATGTGGTGTAAAAAGTCAGAATGCAACTCTTTTCAGCTTTCTTCCAAGTGAAGGAAGTCAAATAATCTCAAACTATTTTTTTTTTTCTGTTTTAGAATGTAGCAAGTAATCCATTGGAATAAAACCAGCAGCTGAGTAACTCATGCAAAGGTAATTTAGAGCACAAATTAAATCTGTCAGAGTGGTATTAGATTTGCAAAAGCTCATAAATAACAAATGAAAGGTCACAGAGCTGTGAAAATCAGAGTGTACTTCTTCATAAAGAGAACCGTAGTCAGGGATGGGATCCTCAGTGCTAATTCAAATAGTTACACATAAAATGGAAATGCAACATCTTTTCTAAATGTCTAGGACAGTCCAAAGGCACAGAGGACTCCAGAGAAAAGCATCAAAGTCCTAGAAAAGACCCTTCATATTATCTGCATCATGTCCAGCATCATATCTGGGAGGCTTAGGGATTAAAGCTTCATCGCCTACTGAGAATTTGTACAGAAAAAATACATCCCATCAGCAGAGCCCATATTTCAGTAATGGTTAGACTAAATGTGAATGCATGTAACTCATCTTTCATATTTTAGTTCCTAGAATATACTAATGGAGTGAGCAGTGTTTCATGATTTATTGCAGGAATGTAAGCAGTTGGTGGTGATATTAATAAATAGTTCCGCCCATTCTGTTTTTCTTATGGGAGAGAGAGGTAGAAAATATAGCCCTGGCTGCTGCTACAAAGTAAACAAATCGTTTACAGTGCATTGTATGCAGATTTTTTTTTTTTTTAGTGTTATGTTGGGCTTGACTTGTATAAGGAAACAAAATCTAGATGTATAAAAAGCAATGTGTGGGCTTCATCAAAATTAAAAATTTTTTATGTTGAAGGACACCATCAAGAAAGTGAAAAGTCAGCACAGAGAAAGGGAAAATATATTTGCAAATCATATATCTGAAAAGTGTCCAGAGTCCAGAATATAGAAAGAACTCTTATAACTCAACAATAAAAAGACAATAACCCCTTAAAAATGAGCAAGAGATTTGAATTGATGGTGCTCCCAAGAAGATCTGCAAATGGCCACTAAGCACATGAAAAGATTTCAGCATCATATCACTTGGGGAATGCAAATCAAAACCACACTGAGATACCACTTCATGCTCACTCGACTATAACTAAAAAAATTATTGAAAATAAGGATTGGATAGGATGTGGAGAAATTGGAATACTGGTATTTTTCTGATGAGGATGTAAAAGGGTGCAGCCACAGTGGAAAACTTTGGCAGTTCCTCAAAAAGTTAAACCCAGAGTTACCATAATATACCCAAGAAAACTGAAGACCCATGTTCATACGGAAGTGTGAACATGAATGTTATAGGAGCATTATTTCCAGTAGTCAAAAAGTGGAAGCCACCCAAATGCTCATCAAACAGTTATTGGATAAACAAATGTGTTATATCCATACGTGAAGTTTTATTCAGCTGCAAAAAGGAAAGATGTACATATTTGTACTACCACATGGATGGGTCTTAAAAACATTATACCAACTGAAAGAAGCCAGACACAAGAGGCTATATGTTGCATGATTCTATTGACACGAAATGTTCCCAATAGACAAATCCATAGAGACAGGAAGTAGATCAGTGATTGCAGGTGTTAGGGAGAGGATTGGGAATGGCTGCTAAGGATACAAGAGTTCTGGAGGGGTGATGGAGATCTTCCGGACTGGGGGATGGGTTATCCAATATTGTGAATATACAGAAACATTCCACATGCTGATCGGAAATTTTTGAGCCTATAAGTGAAGCAAAACGAGGAACATTAAAATTATCAGCAATTCTAAACCATTTTGATTTCTATCCTTTCAGTCCTTCTAATTATATATAAGCCTAGAAAATACATATTTCCTTTTTTTCTAAAGAACAATTTCATGAGTAAAATGTGTTGGGGTCTTAAAGTTTCAGCTACTTTAAGAATTCAGAAATTGTATATAAACACGTGTGAGGACACATCTATGGAGACGTGTGTCTTCAGAGGGATATAAGATGGCGTGCTCGTGACCTGTGCTCTCTCAACATCTTCTCCACAAGTAAAATCTAACGCAGATACGTAAAGGTCATGGAGGTGGAACACAGGCCTTATGGGGTAGCTTGGGGGTGACATGGGGAGAGTGTAGACGGCATCACTCAACTGTTTGCTTCGTTGCTGAAGGATGGCAGGAAGGCACCTGGGTCTTCAGGAGCGTCTGGAAAGTGAAAATATCAGTAGAAGGAATACCCTTGCCCCGTCCCCCACCTTCTTTGACCCTGCCTGATGGGCCATGGGCCAGATGTTGGGGTCAAAGAGATGTGTGGATTTCCAGTAGTTCCAGGAATTGTTATATTTTTTTTTCTGATTTAAGAGCTGTGTGTTGAACCCAAATTCATAGCGCTGTATTCACTTGCACTTAGAATACAACCTTTACATCATAGTTATCCTGACTTAGAAAACTTTAAAACTTTATTTTGAACAAAATGATAGGAGTAAAAATATTGGGAATTATTACATAGTAGTTCCTGTGTGATAGACACTGTTCTTAGTGCTTTACTCTGTTACCTTACATCGTGCTCATAATAAGCTTTTGAGATAGGTAGTATTATGATCCTCATTTTGCAGATGAGAAAACCACAGAATGGTTAAGTAACTGGCTCAAGTTTGCACAGCAAGAAAATTAGAGCGAGGTTTCAAATCCAGGCATCTAGCCATTATCTCTGTCCATTACTCACATATAGTAGTCCACACGTGCTATGCAATGAAGGCTGGGTATATTTAATTTCAGGGGACATTAAATAATGCACACCAACTTAGTGCAGCTACCGGGCAGAGGGAGACCTTCCAATCAGTAACCAGAAGGAATACCGTGGTTGAGAGATGCTTTGATAAAGCATGCCCCTTACATTGTTTGGGGCATGGGAAGTACAGGTGCTGACAGTGCATTTCACATCACCAAGAACTTTGGTTGACAGCTAGTTGATATTTAATGTCAGGTTGTATCGAAAGAAGACCATATGGCTTTCCTGGCCATCCCTCTCACCCTGGGCCCAGCTGCAGACTATGAAGGGCTGGGGGCTGCTGAAGCAAGGCAGATTCCTTCCTCAGCTGCAACCCTAGCTGGCCAGAGTGGGGGTGAAATGAAGCACGACTGCATTCATTGAGGATGAGGTTATGTTTGTCTCTGTCCTCTGGCAAACAAAAAACATCTTTAGTACTTGTTTCGTCATCATATTTTTGAACAAGTGCCTAGCACAGTGCCTGGCAGTCACACTTGTTAAGGGAACAAGCAGTTCATTCCCTTCTTGAATGCACATTTGCCTGGGGAACCAGTTGTAAACAGAAGGTGGGGAGTGAGCATGAAATTGGCAAGGCTAGCATCATCAAGCTGCTACCGGGTGATAAGAATTCTACTCTTATTTCCTAATAGTTTGTCTGTTTTTAAAAAATAGTGAATGCATCTGTCCATCTGGAGTTAATTTGAGTGTATTGTGCATTGTTTGGTTTTGGTTAATCTTTCCAGTTTTTAATTAAGTCATTGGAATAGTATTCAGTTAATATTTTCCTGTTCTATAATTTTGAAAAATTATTTATATCATATCAATAGTTGTATCTATTTCTGAGCTCCTTGGAATATTCTATCTTCTATATTCATTTTAATACTTTCTATCCTGCTGTCATAAATATTAATTAATATCTGATTAGTTCATATTGATTTTCTTTATTTGTTTTGGAATGCATTTACTCTTGATCTATTTATTTTGACAAAATAAATTTATATTTATAAATAAATTGTTAATTTACAAAATTAAATATAATTATATTAATTATATTAATAATTATAAAATTATTTTATCATACCTTTTAAAAATCTCATTGAATATTTAAAAAGATCTCACTGAATTATTTTGTTATGCTTTAAAAAATCTCATTGAATATTTGTATCAAAATTTGTAAACAAATTGTCCAACTGGTGTTTTTTTCTGCAGGTTTAAGATAAAAAGAATATCTAATGGGACCCTTTGTGTGGGCAATAGAATGATGGTATTTGCAAAAGAGTAGAACATGAGTAACAGATTTCTATAGGAAAGCAATAAGATGGCAAGCAAATAGCACATATAAATTAAGATATATATCTATATTCTTAGTAAGCTGGACAGTTCAACCCTAGTAAAGATTTTATTGCTCTGGATTTTAATTGAAAAGGACGGAACCAGGGGCACCTGGGTGGCTCAGTCATTAAGTGTCTGCCTTCGGCTCAGGTCGTGATTCTCGAGTCCTAGGACGGAGCCCCGCATCGGGCTCCCTGCTGGGTGGGAAGCCTGCTTCTCCCTCTCTCATTCCCCCTGTTTGTGTTCCCTATTTCTAGCTATGTTTCTCTCTATCAAATAAATAAGTAAAATCCTTAAAAAAAAAAAAAAAAAAAAAAAGACAGAACCAGAGTGAAGGACACAATGATGACTGGTTACAGTGATATTTTTACCTCATTTTATCAGTTTACTTTTATACACTTTGGCATCAGTCTTTGGAAGAACAGAGTAACACCTAGCATTTATAGTTGTGGGCTCAGTGGCCAGACCGGCTCAGTTTGAAACAGTTCCTCTCCTTATTTGCTGGACTTCAGTTTACTCAAAATGGGACGATAGTATTGCCTCCTCATGGGGTTGTTGGGGGGAGTAATTGATATATGGAAAGGGTTTCACAACACCGGCCACTACTGTTCGTTATGTTAAGGAGATTTTGAGCTGCAAAGATCCTTTTTGTTTTGGAAGAGGCCAATTTACCTACATTTATTTCTTTCTCTTTCTTTCTTCTTCTTCTTTCCCACCCCCCCAAATCTGAAAGCCTACCCTGTTTTCTGGGGCACCATAACCCAGGAAGTCTGCACTCTCCTACCTGGCCTTCACCATTAATCAAGGAAATGCTCTTGAACTTTTGTACCTGACTTACTTATTGTTGCATTCTGGCAGACATCCCTTGGCCTCCTGGCAAAAGTACCTGGATTTCATTAAAATCCAATCTCTCTTGATACTATCTCTGCTGGATGAGAGGAGACTGTTACCCGTGGAGCTTTAGCTACCTGATTGTGAATAGATCGGGGCTGGAACATTCTAAGTGCTCTAAAATTACCATGTACAAGGTTTCTCTCCATGGCTGCCCACTTCCTGGTGCCTTTGGCTCCCTGTCTGCCTTGAGCCCATCCTCCCAGCACAGGAGCTCTGCCAAGTCTCCCATGGTTTCCTCGAGTTGGACACTGAGACGTGTCTTGCTTCATATTTCAGGTGCGAATTCCCTCCCGTGGTCCCAAGTTCTGGCTCCCGGGCCCCCTGTATGAGTGACGCCGCGGTCTGCCATGGAACCTGGCCTTGCCCTGGCCTGGCTGCTGCTCCTGAGCCTGCTGGCTGATTGTTTGAAAGCCGCTCAGTCGCGAGACTTCACCGTGCAAGACATCGTCTACCTCCATCCTTCAAGTAAGACTCCATTCTCTTTGCTGCAGAAATGTCACTCTGCTTTGAATAAGATGTGAATTGAAAGATGGACAGGACAAGTCAGCCTTCTGTCCCCAGCCTTGTGCAGGGGAAACATTGGGTGACTTAATTGGGGGTTGCAGGTGCTCCCAAAGATGTTGTATGTTTTATCCTCACCTTTTTATAGGGTGTTTGTTTTTTATTTCTAGGCAGATCGTTAAGTTGTTTTCTCTGGTCCCAGCACAGTCGTTCTGATTCTGAACACCCTTCCCTTTAACTGGTGCCAGCTCTCAATCAGTTATCAAAGTGATATGCCTATCCCAGGATGGAGGTGTTTGTCAAAGATCAGTCCTTTAGAGGCAAGATAATAGCTGGTCTTCCTGTCTGTGCGTCTGATTCTCTGTTTCAGTGTGATTGGTCTCCCACAACTTCCTATTCCTTATCCCTTTTGGTTTCCTGTGTTTAAGAATCCTCTGGGTAGTGCGTGATAGCGTCGGTGCCCAGATCCCTTCTCTGGAGTGTCTGATTGCACATATCTGGGACTCATGAGTTTTTGCTTTCAGTAAGAATTTCAGCTGCTCCTATTACTGGTGGTGTTCTAAGGGTCACACTTGGGGAAAACACAGCAGTTTTCCTTCCTCTTTTGGCCTCCATCTCTGTATTTATCTTCTCTCTTTTATTTCTGTTTGGGTCATCTTCTGCATGGCCCCCGTGGTGGTGAGAGCTTGGTCTGTTGGGTGTATTTTGACCCTTAGCTCTGGTCCTGAGTATGTTACTCTTTTGAAATGTTCTGTTCGGCAAACATCTTTTGAGTGTCTACTGTGTCAAGCATTGTGATAGGCATGGGAGGTATCAAGGCAAATAATTTTTTTTAATTGTGTTGTTAGTCACCATACAGCACATCATTAGTTTTTGATGTAGTGTTCCATGATTCATTGTTTACATATAACACCCAGTGCTCCATGCAAAACGTGCCCTCCTTAATACCCATCACTGGGACGACCCATTGCCCACCCCTCTCCCTTCTAAAACCCTCAGTTTGTTTCTCAGAGTCCACAGCCTCCGTGAGGATCTGGCAGCCCAAGTGGAGGCAGCCACACAGATTCTTTCAGCTCCACATGGTTAGAGTATTTAACGTGTCCGTGTTCTGCTTTAGATGCGAGGTGTTCCGCAGAATGCGCAAGGGCTTGGATTTTGGGTCGGTTGCTAGCTCAACTGCTTTGTAGCCTTCTGGATTGCAGGAAAATCCCTAACTTTGTGAAGGTTAAATAAAGGAACCCGTGCAATGCACTTAGCAGGGTATGAGCCACAGTAAATGCTCAATGAATGGTAGAGGCATTTTGTTAAGTGTTAAGTTCTACGTTTCTAGAATGGATAAAGTAATACACACCTTGTTGCATTATTTTGTGGACTAGAAAGAATATCCATATGATACTAGGCACATATATAATAGGCAATTGGATGTTTGCGGCTTATGATGTTGTGGTAATTGGCTTAGATGGTCGGTCAACTGAGGTTGCTGAAAATGTGTCCCTCTAATTTTTTAACTCCAAATACACATTTGACAGGCAGAAGATAGTTCCTTCGGACTTACTGCTGTTGTACGCTCTCACCAGTAAAGGCCAGTGCCTACTGGTTAATTGTATGGGAAGATTATCTGGCTCCTTGTTTTTGCAGGACTGTTGATTTTAGAAATCATGAAAAGAAGGTGCTTGGATACTTCCTGTGTTTCCTAGGATTGCATTTGTTCTTTTCCCCAAAGAGTCATGCTTTCCTATTAGACTTGGTGAATGAAAACCTAGATTTCAGTCTCAGTTGTGATGGCTAATGCCTTTGGTTTCTATGGGATTCTTTGTCCGCTTCAGTGAGAGACTCGGTAGTCACTGGGCTGAAAAACAGGCTTCCTCTGAGGCTGTCATTGTCTACACAGGGTGGGGAGGAAAGCCAGGGGATTGGACGTAAGTGCACAAGAATAAAACAAGCACACACACCATTCCTGCGCCAGTTGCAGGTCAGTGCCTGGGGTGAGAGGACCCCTATCCAAAAAGTCCATTTCAGAATGGGATCTCTGAAGGATGAGCTCTGCCAGGCCAGAGAATCAATCACACCGACTCTCTTGAAGTTGGCAGGAAAGTTCCGCTCATGTGGCCTGTGTTAATTAAATAAGGCCATGGCCTGATTAAAAAGAATTCACCATAGAGAGGTGCCTGAATGGCTCAGTTGCTGGAGCAGCCAATCCTTGGTTTCGGCTCAGGTCTTGATCTTAGGGTCATGAGATTGAGCCCCATGTTGGGCCCTGAGCTCAGCATGGAGTCTCCTTCAGATTCTCTTCCTCTACTCTCCCCAACTCAAGCTCTCTCTTTCTTTAAATAAACAAATATATCTTAAGAAAAAAGAATTCCCCATATAGAAAGAATTGGTGGGGTTTTCTGATTTTATCTTGCTATATGGAGGCTAGAAGATGTCATTTCTAAACTAGATTATACATAAATGATTCACCAGCAGCTCTGGGCTGAGTTCTCAGAGTCAGAAACTGGTCACGGGGAGTAAAAATTCTTGCTAGATTGAAGTTACTGTCAACAGTTCCTATTTCACTTTTCTCTGCACCATTTCAGAAGTTTTTGATGTTTGTTTGCTTGTTTTTACCCTTTGATTTTTTTAAAAGGTCATGTTCCTCTATCCCTGAGGCACCCACTAGACCAGGTTTAGATGGAGTGATCTCTCTACAAATAAGCAGGTATCTGTAGAACACAGACCATAAAAAATAGATGAAGGAAGAGTAGGATTATTTTGACTTTGAATTATTAATATGATCGCCTCACTTTGTGGATGGAGGCACAAACAGCTTTCTTGGGGTCAGTGAGTCAGCCGGATTCCACTAATGTTGGATACTGCTCAGAAGCTACCCAGGGAGAAATCAGTGATACCGGAGATGTTGAGAAGTCACGGATTTTCTGCACCAGGCAAACAACCTCATTTCCCATGGGCCATGAACAGCCCTCAGAGACCGTAAGTAGGGTGAGATTGAAACCCTGGTGGGGAAAGTTCAGCATCTCATGACTAATCTCCTTTGATCTCTGGTTCTCTAATTCTTCTGTTTTCTGTTTGTTTTTAAAGATTTTATTTTTAAGTAATTACACCCAATGAGGGGCTGGAATTCACAACCCCAAGATCAAGAATTGCATGCTCTACCTGCTGAGCCAGCCAGGCACTCCCTGGTTCCCCAGTTTTTGAAAGATCTAACCTTTGGAAAAAAAAATCAGCTTTATGACTTTCAAACTTGAGACACTCTCAATAACATCCTTTTCTATAATTTGTATGCTTTTCTTTTCTTTTTCATTTGAAAAATGATGTATTTCTTCCTACCCTATGATTAAAATACCAAAGACCAATAAAACCTTCAAAACAGGAGTTAGTGTTCAGAGAAATGGGGTGACTTACTAGGTTACCAGACATCAGACGAGATAGTAGAAGTTAACATCCTAAGTGGTTGCAACCTGTTCTTGGCCTCCATTTCTTTACTCATAATAGAAACCTTTCCTGAGAAATCCAGTTTTCCATTGGTTGCATATTCTGAGTCTTTCCTCAGTCACATAGAAGACTTATAGCTCCACAGGGGGCTTGCTTATGCCCAGATAGTGAGCCAACGAAGTTTCTTCATAATTATCTGCTATGTAAGTCTTAGAGAGTAAGGGTAGGTACCAGAAAATGCATTTCTGTCAGAAATATGCTCATAATATTCAAGTTATACTAACAATATTCTGTTGCTAGATGGAGTCATAAGGAAGATTGATTTATTAGATTTCTAGAAATTTTAGGTTTGCATCCAGTTTTGAAAAACAATGGGAATTGATTTGGCAAGAGTAAAACCAGTTTGGATGCATTATGTAGCAGCATGCCTTTTAAAACAAGATTCTCTTCTCACCACAGTTTCGATAACTGAAAGCCTTTGTCCAGGCAAAAGTTCCAAAAGATGGAAACAAAGATGAAATCTCTTCCATTGCCTTACGGTCGAACCACATCTGACCATGGGACTCTAATGGACAGATTATATTACAGGAAGTAACTGGGCACTTTGACGTTTCTTTTTTTCTTTACAATCACCTACTCTTGAGGGACCAGGGACTTATGCCCTGAAATACAGAATACTAAGCTTATTAACTCTGTGATCAAGAGCCAAATTAGATTCATTCACAGCTGAGGCCACGACGATTTGAAACTCTACTTGCCCTGTAATGCTTTGAAGTAACAAAGAAGAAAATAACACATCTCTTAGGAATCTTTTTCCTTCCTTTTAAAAAAAGAACTTCTTTATCAGATGCAGTATCACTTAGCAAGTTACTAGAGACAGTTGCTCATCTGTAGACCTTAATTTGAGTTAAATATTTCCAGAGGGAAGAATTTAACCATTTAAACCATTTACTGGTGTTGTGCTGTATTCAGCCACTTAAAATTGAGTCTATTTGAAGAGATTCGTCACTGAAAAGAGTTTGATTATTCACTGATCAGTACTACCAACCAAGATGCAAATACAAGTTCCTATAAGCAAATATTAGACTGTAGTGGTTGAGACTCACACAGATATGAACTTGTAGATTTAAAAGTAAAACTCACAGAAAAGGAGATCATTCGGTTAATTATCAGTGATATGTGCTGATAAACACGTTCAGAGATAATGATGTGATACAAAGCTTCCTTTTGCTACCATAGTGTGTTAGCTCATATCCCTGTTTAGATTTTGATATACTTTGGGTTAACTTCAGAGTCCAGGCTTCATTGTATAAGAAATAACAGTATTTAATTGAATATATCACTAGTCTTACAAAAGATCATTTTGAAGAGTCTCTTAAATAATCCAAATTTGGGAACACTTCAACTTATTAGTGTGAGGTTCTCAGTAAGTTTATTCTTGCAGTGGCTGGATCATCCATCTTCATTCAGAGTTCTTAATTCATCTCTTTGATGGGAAAGTTTCCAGGAATAACTAATCCAATATTCCAGCGAAAAGTTTTACTGGCTGTAGTGACAGATAAAATTGGATGCTCTCATGAATTAATCATGCAGTTTGAAGTGGTACGGCCAGCTTGCAGTCAAAAACCTTGTTGAATATGATGATAATTTTTTGAGAATACTTTTCTGTGACAAACCAATTTACATCTTTCCCCCCCAAAACTCTTACTTGGATAATTCCTCAAATTTAACAAGCTCTTTTAAAGTTCTTCTTTTAAACTGACATACATTACACATTTTTAAATTGATAGTGAAACTAGTTTTTCTGTGTATCCGATAGGACAGTTTCCTAAAATATTTTGTATGGGTTTTCTCTTAACATTATTTGTCAAAATAAACTAATTTGAGTGTCCATAAGAATATGGAGTGGCTTTAGAATTTAAGAACCTGTTTGTTAGGGCGCCTGGGTGGCTCAGTCATTAAGCGGCTGCCTTTAGCTCAGGTCATGATCTCAGGGTCCTGGGGCGACCCCCACATCGGGCTCCCTGCTCAGCCAGAGTGTCTGCTTCTCCCTCTATCCCTCTCTCCACTCATGTGTGCATGTGCACACGCTCTCTCTCAAATAAATAAATAAAATCTTAAAAAAAAAAAAAGAACGTGCTTGTTTTAAATTCTTCAGGCATGTACTTATCTAAATAGAATCTTTCAATTCAAATGTAAGCCACCTATCTAGATGGCAAGATGTGGAGATATAAACATTATTTGTGTGTAGTTTCACAAAATGGTTTACTTCTATTTTGTTATAACTGTACAGCGGGGAGAGGGTGTCTCCCCTTGGTAAAATTTCCTCATTGGGAAATGTGGATGTGTCTAAGCTGCTTTCAGTTGTAAGGCCGTCCATGTGCTCATGATCGTTATGTTTTGAAATTTGAGTCACCTACTATTTGGAGGAACATAGTTGGCCTCTAAAAAGGTCCAGTTCTTTGTCTTTTTTAGACAGTTTATGAGTTTGGATCCTGTCCGGTTCTTGGATGTTGTCAGTCTGCTCTGTAACATGTTGCAAGTAAGTACAAGGATGGCCTCCATTGCACGCAAGGTGAAAAGCAAAGTTAAAGCTGGCCCATAATTTTGGCCTTAAGCCGCTGCCTCCTCCCTCATTTATTTTTGATAACATACTTAATTGGTTCCATGTGGGCAAAGCAATTTACCCTGCGATGATGATTTCCACCAGGGGGATACCGGCTCAGCCATCTGCAAGGGAGAACAGTTGGTCCTGCAGATGAAGCGTTAGAGCGTCTGTGGTTTTCACAGAGGCCAGGTAATTTTACAAATTAAAAAAAATGCAAAAGTTCTATTTATGAAAGGCAAAACTCTGACTTGATAAGCAGCAAGGAAAAGCGCATCAGTGAAAAGGATGGAGACCCCCAGACGTTCCGGGCATCCTGACACTGTTTGGGGAGGCTCGTCCTTAAATGCCTGCCGGGCTCTGCGCGAGCAGGGAAGAGTCAAGAGCATGACTCTTACCAGACACCTCTCGGCCTGAGCGTAAGGGGAGGCAAAGATACCCGTACCTAGAGGACAGTCTCTTCAGGGGTAAGAAGGGGCAGTTCAAGAGGGAGGAGAGAAGAAGGGCTTGCAAGGACTTTCTGGAATTGTGTTCCCTCAGCCTCGTGCCGGAGGCCTTTAGTGCCTCCACATCCACCACGTGTCCTCAGCAGTCTGCCTGGTGGACGCTGGATATGGGCCCACCGCCGCACAAAATAGATTGTAGTAAAGAAGACTCTTTTCTTAGCTGTTACTTACTATTTCTAAGGATTTTTTTTTTTTTTTTTAAGATTCTGTTTATTTGAGAGAGAGGTAGAGAGAGAGAGAGAAAATGAGCGGGGGCAAGGAGCAGAAGGGGAGAGAGAGAGAGAGAGACAGAGAGAGAGATAGACAGAGACAGAGAGAGAGGGAGAAGCAGAATGCCTACTGAGCAGGAAGCCCAATGTGGGACTCGATCCCAAGACCCTGAGATCATGACCTGAGCCAAAGGCAGATGCTTAACTGACTGAGCCATCCAAAAGCCCCCGGATTCCTTTTTTTTTTTTTTTTTTAAATAAATTTCATTTATTTGACAGAGAAAGTGAGCAAAGGAAAGGGGAGAGGCAGGCAGAGAGAGAGGGAGAAGCAGACTCCCCTCTGAACAGGGAGCCTGATGTGGGACTCCATCTCAGGACCATGGGATTGTGACCTGAGCCAAAGGCAGATGCTTAACTAACTGAGACTCCATGGCACCCTGTCCATCTCTAGTGATTCTTAACCATTTCAAGTCAACCAGGTAAAAATATCAGATTGAGTCAGAGATATGGCCACTTTTATAGTTCAAAAATGGTCAAACATAAAGAAATTTTTAATGATTCAACTTAATATTTATATATACATATTGACATGTCTATGTAAGTTGAAACATAAGAGTGATTCATTGGAAATCTAGAGTGGCTATTTTTAATTGAAATTTTCATTGGGATAATTGTACATTTATAAGCAGTTCTAAGAAATAACATAGGGAGATCCCATGCTCACTTCACTCACTTTCCCCCAATGGTAACAGTTTGAAAAACTATAGAATAAAATCACAACCAGGTCATTAACATTGATATAATCAATCCACATGTCTTACTCAGATTTCCCCAATCTTATCTGTGTCCATGTGTGTGTATTTAGTTCTGTGCAGTTTTCTCACATGCGAAGTTTGTGCATCCACCACCCAGTTAAGACACGAAACAGTTCAGTAGCACAAGAATTCCTCCTGTTGGCTTCCCCTCCAGCTTCCTCTCACCCTGCCCCCAGCCACTCTCATCCCTAACTCCTGGCAACCACTAATCTTTTCTCCATTTCTAAAATGTTGTCATTTAAAAAATGTTATATAAATGGAATAATACAGTCTATAACCTTTGGGGATTGCTTTTTTTTCACTTTGAAAAATTCCCTGGAAATTCATCCAAGCTGTTGAATGTATTAACCGTTCACTTTATGGCTAGTGTTCCATAATATGGAGGTACCACCGTGTTTAACCAAAAGACATCTGAACTGTTTCCAGTTTTTGGCTATCACAGTTGAAGTTGCTGTGAACATTTGCTTACAGGGTTTTGTGTGAATATTAGTTTTCATTTCTCAGAGGTAAATGCCCAAGAGTGCAATTACTGAGTAATGGTAGTTACATGCTTAGTTTTTAAAGAAGTTGCCAGGCAGGCTGTTTTGAGAATCCTTTTTAAAAAATGAAAATGTCTGTCTTCAAGATCTGTGCTCAGTTTAAAAAAATTAATCATTTTTCTTGATCCTTTTTCTAGCCACACCATACCCTGGTGGATTTAAGTGTTTCACCTGTGAAAAGGCAGCAGACAATTATGAATGCAACCGATGGGCTCCAGACATCTACTGTCCTCGAGGTAAAGTCTCAGTAGACAGACTGGGCTGCCCAGAGCTGCCCCTGAGTGAACAGTCTTGTTGAATTTGATGCATAGAGACATGCTTGCAATCTCAACCACTTCTCCTGTCTAAGGCTATTAGTAGATCTTTTATCATCAGTGTATCATCAGAGGCTTTTAGAGACATAAACTAATCCTACGATTGTCCCCTTTCTCGTGAAGCATCATTGGAGTGCCCAAGGAGGTGAGTGACCCTTCCCACCCCAAGGCTCAGCCAAATGCGGGACAAGAAGAGAACAACCAGCCTGTTGGCCACTCTTGGAAGCATTAGTCACTACATAGGAACTTCTTTTATGTAAAGTATGAATTGATGTTCATATAAAGATCCCATTTATTACATATCTTGCCAGAGGCTTGTATCCTGAGAGTGTATGAAAGCTAGAATTCTAAATGCCATCATTGCACAAAAAAACCTGAGATTTTTAAACTATTAAGTTATTTTTGAAGGATGAGACGGATGCTCAATTGAAGCATGAAATTTTGACCCAGAGGCCCATTTCAAAATGAAGTAGAAGCTTCACATTCACATTCATATCTCTTTTATCCTCTCAGACAAAAAAAGACAGTTATATTTGACTATGGAGTCACTATTAATTTGCTGCTTTAATTTTGGAGGAAAGTCCATTTGATGGGGAGATGACGAGACAGAGCATTTTACTGACAAATGTTTGAGTAGTTAGGTGGGTTTCACTGAGATTTAATCCAGTTGTTAAAATGACAACACACCAACACCAAATCTTTTTTTTTTTTTTTAATATGATGCAGGCACTCTCACACTCACCCTAGGGAAAGGTACTCTGTCTCCCACAGAGGACTGGACATCAGGAGAAGGTAGAAAGTGAAATTAAGATACAGGTGTCAGCTTCCTAAGCCAATACTATTCAACCCATCAACTTCCACTGAGGCTGCCCAGTAGAAACACCTGTGGATCTCTTCAAAATCACTGGAACCTGTGTCCTCCCTGGGCCAGTGGTCCTCAAACTCGAGCATGATCAGCATTCCCTTGAGGACTTATTAAAACATAGGTTTCTGCCCTCACCTTGTCAGATTCTTGATTCAGTCAGTCTGTGGTGGGGGCTGAGAATTTGCATTTCTTTTTTTTTTTTTTTTTTTTTTTTTTTTTTTTTTTTTTTTTTTTTTTTTTTTTTTTTTTTTTTTTTTTTTTTTTTTTTTAAGATTTTATTTATTTATTTGACAGAGAGAAACACAGCGAGAGAGGGAACACAAAGAGGGGGATTAAGAGAGAGAGAAGCAGGCTTCCCGCCGAGTAGGGAGCCCGATGTGGGGCTCGATCCCGGGTCTCCGGGATCATGACCTGAGCCGAAGGCAGTCGCTTAACCAACTGAGCCACCCAGGCGCCCCGAGAATTTGCATTTCTAAGGAATTCCCAGGTGATAAGGATGCCCCTGGGCTGGGGACCACGTGATAAGAAATGCCGCTTTACCGAACTCCAGCCAGCGTCTCTGAGATCAGGGCCCTGCACTGGTAGATTCAAATATCACAGGTGATACTGATCAACAGGGGCAAGAAGCACTGGGAGGTCCTCTCTCCTCTAATAGAAACTGAAATGTATTCTGGTAATTTCCATCCAAGTTCCTCTTGTTTACTTTTAGGGAGGATTGCTAATGGGGTTCCAAATGACCATAGGTAAGAGAAAAACATGGAGATGCTGAAGACTGGCTTAATCACAATCTAGATATCCCGCCATCCTGGTAATCAAAGCTAAGTCCTGTCTGCAGTGCCTTGTGCAGTCACATGCTTATTTTGGACTAAGCCAGTGTATTTCCAACATTACCTCTACAGATGAACATTTGGGTAGTTTGCTGATGGACTTGGTCTAACCACTGCTTCTCAAACTTGGTTCCATTTTCCCCACTGAAATCATGGGGGAAGATTTTAAAACACCAAGGCTTGGGTCTATTCTCAGGGATTCGTATTTAAATGGTGTGAGGTGTGGCTGAGCACAAGGATTTTTGAAACCTCCCCAGGTTGATCTACTAGGCAGCAAAATGTGAGACCCACTGTAAACAGTGACTCTGGACAAAAACAGGATGGTTTGTTTGTGTAGCCAGTGAGCTTTGGGGTGGTTCCAGCTGGGACAGAGCTGGCAGGTCAGCTTCTGAAACAGTTGCCACGAGGTGGATGTACTGCAGAGGACACCTGGGGGTGCTCCTCCCAGCATTGCTCCGGCAGAGAGGATGCAGAGGACAAGGAGGGATTATAAACCGAGTGAGATTTCACAGAGGCCCAGTCTCAGTCTGATGGTGGGCAAGGATATCCCTGTCACCAAGGAAAAACAGATGACCAGTAGCACTCTGCTTGAATTTCTCTCAGAAAAGGAGAACAATCCCTTTTGATGCTTTTTTCAAAGATCAAAATCTATTCTTCCAATGTGCAGATATCTGAAAGAATCGAGGTGTTCACACAATTTCTCTTTTTCCCTTCTTTCCTCCCACTTTTATCTTTTTGTCCTTAAATTTATAAGGATAAAGGGAAATTGATGCCTTGAGGTTCAAGACACAGATCCACCATGCCAGGCTTTTCAGGGGATTAGGCAGCGAAAGATAGGAATCTGGTTTCTTCTTTCCTGGAGCACCCAGTTAGCTGGGGAGATCAGATCTGAACGCATCAAATGTCAAAAATATCAGGACAAAAGCAAGTACTAAATGAAGCATGGGATTCAGTGCCGTTGGGAGCTCATGGGAAAAATTACTGTTTGAGGGCTGAGCTTGCTAGGGAAGGCATTGTGAACAGGAAAGAGGCAAAAGCCTGACAAGTGGACAGCGGAAGTAGAATGTGGAGGAGGGCGTGGTTTCTGGAAAGTCACTCAGGGCAAAGGGGTGGAGATGGGATTTGCAGGGGTGCTCACAGGACAGGAAGAGACGGAAACTGGGCAGAGCAACTAGTTCATGTTGGAGAATAGTGGGAGCAAAGAAACATAGCTTGATTATTTTTGTAGAGCCTTGTACCTTTCAGGGAAAGAATAGAGACTAAAGCTGTAACCTGAGAAGAGATGGAGCCACACTTAGCTTGACCAACCCCACTTCCCAAGAGCCATTCATCTTTCCTCCTGGGCTTTCTCCAAAATTTTCTCATGATGAAAACAGGGTCATAATTCTTAGATTAAACTCTGAGTTGTGTCTAATGACTGAAAATACTGACTAACCCTAGATTTATTTTTTCTGTTGATTATTACTTTGAGGCAGCTAAAGGAATACCAGTAGGATTCATAAGGGAAGTTCAGTAGCTGCTATAGAAAAACATCCTGGCTTTCTGTGATATTGCTGGGTTTTTGTTTGCTTTGTAACATGTTTAACCAGGTTTTAATTATCACATGATATGAAAATAACTTGTTGAAAATGAAAAAAAAGTTTCTTGTAAGTATTTAATCTTATCTCTATGGAACCAGCCCACATTCCAAATTGCTCAGGGGATCACCTGGGTTTCAAGAATCTTTGAAAACTGAACTCAGTCGAATGGACCTACACAGAGACTATTGTATTTTAGCAGCTGAGGTAAGCTTGCTTACAATTCAGCAGACTTGTCATGAATCATCGTTTGGCAAAAATGAGCATCAAGAAAGCCTTATCCTAACTAGAATCACTCTGTTGGGCAATGGTGGTTATCCCCTGGCAACCTCCAGCCAACTCAGATTCCCTGTCACTCTTACCTTTGTCATGTGTGTTATGTAAGGATTTTCTTCTCTGTCACTTTGTTATTGCCTCTGGTGGTTACAGATTCCTGCTGCCAGCAGGAAAATTTCAGAGCCCTCCCCGCCTGGCTGTCATTGCTTCACTTGGCTTCCTTCTGTTTAGTCTTTGGTCTCCGAGTACTTCCTGGGCAATAACTAGAGTTGAAAAGAATCTTGAAATCATATCACATGAGGGACCAGTTAAGAGAAGGGGAGAAAGAAAACAAGAGTTCATAGTACGCATTCAGACCCAAAGGTCTGGCCTCTGTGCACGGTTACAAGCTCCTTGAGAGAGAGGGTGTCTCATTGTTTATTAAGAGTCTGTGGAATTAAATGTCAAGTCAAAAATATTACAGTTTTCAAAAAGTTCACTCTTGGGAGGTTGCCTAAGGCAGCCAAGGCTCTTGGGTTTCTTCTTGATTATGAAGTGCAGATGCCTTCCTTTAAGGCAAAATCTTCACGTGAAGTTACTGCCGATGCAAAATCAGACCAGGAGAGATCCTGAGATAGAGGGACATGTATCCTTTAGGGGCCAGCTTCTTCGCTGCTCATGGTTTTTCTGTGGAAGTGAAGAAAATGCTGGACATGACATTGGGCGACTCTTTTTACATCTGTTATCTGGTTTAAGCAGGAAATATACCTGTGGCCCCGGCATAACTGAAGACAAACCCCATGGTTACAAATTTTCCGGAAATTTATTGTTGACTTCTTTCAGATGGAATCCAGGCTGAGACAGACATCCTTTCTGTTTTACTTCACCTACAGTAGATGATTTTTTTCTCTTTTAGGCAATGTTAGGATATAGCCCTTCAGGGTTTCTACCATTCTAAAGGGCTCTTTATTCTAGCTCTAAACCCCATGAAAATCCCAGGCTTCACATTTTCTTGTGGTCTTTCTATTAACATCTCCCAGCCCCCACCTTCATCCTGGGTAGAGAACTCAGAACCTAGCGCTGGCCCTTACCATTTCTCTTACGTTCAGGAGAGTTCATTTGTGTATCTACAGAAGTTATTAGCTGTATGTTATCTGACACTCGTGGCTCCTACGTAATGAAGTGGTGTTTAGGTGATCTATGTTGTCATATTACTAAATGGAAGTCTTAGACTTCCTTTTGTTAAAGTAGAAATTTTAAAATTAAAGCGTAACATCCATACCAGAAAGTAAACAGATCACAGGTACTGAGCTCATTGAAATTTCACCAAGGGAACGGGCTGTGTGTGTGTCACCCATGTCAAGTAAGAGAACTTGAGAAAGCCACTAGGGTCCCCTAGTCATTACATCCCCTCTTCCAGAGGTAACACAATTGTGACTACTATCATTGAGCTGTGTATAAATGGAATCACAAAACGCATTCCTTTCTTTGCCACTTTTTCTATGTGAGAGTCATCCCTGTTTTTTGAGCCACAGAGTTGTTCTCACGGATGTATGTATACTAAAATTCATCCAGTCCACTCTGGATGGACTTTCGGATTGCCTCCAGGTTTTGACTGTTGTGAGCATTCTTGTACATATGTTGTGGTACACGTATGTATGCATACTGCTAGGTCTGTCCCGGGTTGGGGGGTTGCTGGGCACATGGTATGTGTGCTTTGGCCTTACTGGATACTTCCTAGCAGTTTTCCAGAGTGACTGGACCGATGTGTACTCTCCCCAGCAGCGCCTGAGAGTACCAACCGCTGCACAACCTTGCCAATGCTTAGTGTTGACAGAAACAATAGAAGCTAGAAGTTAATGGGATGACATTTTTAAGGCACTGAAAGTAAATAACTGCCAGCCTTGAATTCTGTACTCAGACTGCAGTCTTATTTCTCTGCATTTCCCTTCTCTCCTGGTACCCTGCTGCCTCTGAATTCCTGTCCCTGCCTCCCAATTCCCTTGAGAGTGATCAAGGCTCTGCTCAGCTTCTCTGCCCCTTAGCAGGGTTTTCTGCTTGGCTGAAGCCTCTGAGTGAGCAGCTTCAGAGTCCACAATGCCTTGAGTGGAGAACAGGGATAGAATGTCAGGCCCAACCCAACGTGTCGTTCATTTCACTGTATCTTGCTCTTCGAATCCTGTCTGCCTTGGTAGCTAGCTCATCTCTTCTTCCACACGGATTTCTATTGTTGTTATTTTGTCTGGCTATTGTACTCTTATTCTATTGTTTCTTGGTAAGAAGGTATAAGCTGGTTCATTTCAGGCATAGTAATTCCCAATTTATTCTTTAATTAGAATTTTTCCAGTAATTTTTACTCAAGTTCTACTAGCCTAAACAAGACGGGTTTTCTTTTGACACCCTGGATTCATCTAACCTCCTCTAATCCACAGTGGTTTTTGCCCAAGTATGTTCTGTTAACATAATTGCCCAAGATAGGAAGCATCTGTTTGATGCTTTTGTCTTACCATTTTTATTTTAACTACCGTTCACAGTAAGGTCCCCCTTATCCTCAACTACTTTGACAGACCTTCCCAACTACATTTATGGTCTTTTCCTGGTAATGAGCATATAGCTTTCGAATGAATTTCAGTGATTTGCTTTAAAAGAGAGTTTCCTCAACTTAACAAGTCACCTGTCCTTAGGAGGCATGGATTTATTTTTTTTCTTTTAAGACAAGACAGAAAGAAAAACCAGGAAAGTATCTCTTTGGCAGTTCTTCAGGAGGTGCCAACTGTAGGGTAAAGGAGGACGGTTATGATTCAGTCAAGTTGATAAGTATTCATTTATTTTTAATTTCTGCCTTGAAGAATTTTTAACTTGGGGTCAAGAAAAGAGTCTTTTAGGGATCTGTGGAGAGTAATTGATAGGATCAGGAAAGCCAAGAGATTAATCAGATGCCTGGGTACCAGAGACCTTGTGATGCTTCCTAATTGGGGTATGCTTTAAATAATTGAGCATATCTGAAACTCAGTTTGTAGCTCATTCTTTTTATAAGTCTATTTTCTTTTATCTTGGATTCTTTTTTCTTTCACTTTCCATTTCACTGAATTTGTAATTGAGGCATTACATACACGGAATAGTGAACAGCATGATGAATTTTCACAAACTGAACACATGAAAGCAGGACCCTGATTGAGAAGTTGATTATTTTCGACAGCCCAGAGTCTTCTTACATGACTGTTTTTGGTTACTATCTCTTCCACCAAAGATCCTGTTATAGGCGGCTCAGTTGTGTCCTCCCAATATTTCACATGGGAGTCCTAACCCCAGTACTTCTGAATGTGACTGTATTTGAAGATAGGGTCCTTAAAGTGGTGATTCAGTTTCAATGATGAAGGGGAGATTAGGACACACAGATTAAAGACCATATAAAGATACAGGAAGAAGTTGCCCCGCTGTGAGCCAACAAGAGAGGCCTCAGAAGAAAGGCCTGCTGACACCTTGAACTTGAACTTTCAGCCTCCAGAATTGTGAAAAAATAAATTTCTGCTGTTTAAGCCACCAAATATAATGTATTTTGTTGTGCAGTTTATCTAGAATCTATAATTACCCTGAATCTAAAACCACACTAAGTACCACCACCAACAAAAACCTGTAGTCTAATATTCCTTATGAATATAGTCTCAAGCATCCTGAATATAAAATTAAACAGATAGAATTTAGCAATATTTAAAAATAAGCCTGACCAAATGCAACTTATTTCAGGGATGCAGGGCTGGTTCATATTTGAAAATCAATCAGTATAATCCACAGTATTAACAGGCTGAAGATAATAAAGTCACATATTAATATCAACTGAGGCAGAAAAAACTTTTGGCAAAATTCAATATCATTCATGTTCAAAAACTTTCAGAAAAAAACAGCATGTGAGAAACTTCTTCAACCGGATAAAGAATGTTTATTTTAAAAAACTGTAGCAAACATTATACTTACTAGTGAAAGACAAAATACTTTCTGGTAAGATCAAGATCCAGGCAAGGATGTCCCTTTCTTATCCAGCATCATGCTGAAAGTTCTACCCAGTGCAGTAAAGCAAGAAAAGGAAGAAAAAGACAAGCAGATTGGAAAGGAATGAGTGAAACTATCCCATCTCACAGATGACATGGTTTTCTAAGTAGGAAATCCCAAAAAATCTACACAAAACTCTTAGAACTAATAAGTTCAGCAAGATCACAAGGTACTAAGATTAACACACAAAATTCAATTGTACTTATATATACTATCAATTAACATGTAGTCATTGAATTTTAAAAATTATACTATTTACAATTGTTCAAAAAATTAAATACTTCAAGGTAAATCTAATAAAACATATTTAAGACTTGTATGCTAAAATCATAAATGCTAATGAAAGAATTCAGAGAAAATTTAAGTAAATGTGTCCTTAGTATGTTCATGAATTGAAAACTCAATATGGTAGAGATGTCAATTCTCTCCAAACTTATATGCAGGTTTTACACAATTCCTATCAAAATTCTAGCAAAATTGTTTGTAGTTATAGATAAAATTATTATACAATTTGTATGGAAAGGTAAGAAACTAGAATAGTTAAAACAATTTTGATAAAAGAATAAAGTGAGAGCAAGCAATCTACCCTCTTTCAAGATTTCTCATGTAGTTATAGTAATCAAGACGGTAGTATTGTCAGAGGGATAGAAACCCAGATCAATAGAACAAACAGAGATCTCAGAAAGAGACTGTCAAAAATATGCCCAACTAATTTTTGCCCAAGGGTACAAAATCTGATTGACTAGAGGAAAGAGCCTTTTCAACAAATGTCCTGGAGCATTTGGACATCCATGAGCAAAAAATGAACCTCAAACTAAGTATAACATCCTTTATAAAAATTAAACTCAAAATTGATCATAGACTTAAATGCCAAATATAAAACTATATGACATTTAGGAAGAAAACACAGGAGAAAGTCTTTGAATCTAGGGGTAGAAAAAGAGTTCTAAGACTTGATGTAAAAAGCATGATCTGTACAAGGAAAAATGATAAATTGGACTTTATCAAAATTAAAAACTTTTGTTCTACATAAGACCCTATAAAGAGGATGAAAAGACAAACAACAAACTGACATGCAATATTTGCTAATCAAATATCTGACAAAGGACTGGTATCTAAAATATATAAGGAATTCTCAAAACACAATAGTAAAAAACAAAATAGTTAAGAAAAGGACAAAAAACATGAATAGATATTTGACCAAGGAAGATAGAGGGAAAATAAGCACATGTTCAGCATCATTAGTCATCAGTTAAATGCAAATTAAAAACATGAGATATCACTATACATCTGTCAGAATGGCTAAAATAAAAAAAAAAATAGCAACACCATCAAATGCCAGTAAGAAGTAGGAGAAACTAGATCATCTATATATTGCTGATGGGAATATAAAATGACATAGCTACTCTTGAAAATAGTATGTCAGTTCCTTGAACAACTAAACAAGCACCGACATATACTAATTATTAGTATAACCTAGTAATTCCACTCCTGAGAATTTATCCCAGAGAAATGAAAACCTATGTTCACACAAAAGCCTTTATACAAGTGTTGATGACAGCTTTACTAATAATATCCCTAACCTAGATACCCTTTTAATGGGTGAATGGTTAAACCAACCTTGGTACATCCATAGCATGGAATACTGGTCAGTATTAAAATTTAGCAAACTGTTGATCCAACAATCTGGATAAATTTCAAGTTAGTGAATATGCCTAATCCCAGAAGTTTACATACTATATGAGTCCGTTTATACAGCATCTTTAAAATGACAAAATTACAGAAATGGAGCACAGATTAGTAGTTGCCAAGGATTAAGGAGAGGTTGGAAGAAGATGGGATGAGGATGTGAGAATGAAAAGTTGACATGCGTGATCCTCGTGGAGATAGAAATGTTCTGTATCTTGATTGCATCAATGTCAATATACCGATTGCGCTACTGAATGATAGTTTTGCAATATGTAGCCATTTGGGGAAGAGTGGGTGAATGGTACATGAGATCCCTCTGTATTCTTTTTTTTTTTTTTTTAAAGATTTTATTTATTTATTTGACAGAGAGCGAGATCACAAGTAGGCAGAGAGGCAGGCAGAGAGAGAGGGGGAAGCAGGCTCTCCGCGGAGCAGAGAGCCCGATGCGGGCCTCAATCCAAGGACCCTGAGATCATGACCTGAGCTGAAGGCAGAGGCTTTAACCCACTGAGCCACCCAGGAACCCCCTCTGTATTATTTCTTACAAGTTCATATGAATCTATAATTATCTTAAAATAATAAAAACACTAATTAAAAAAACATCAATCAGTAAAAAAAAAAAAAATACATCAAGCATGCTAATGTTGAGGAACTCTGATTTTGAAGGAAAGCCAGACATACCAAATGAGGAAGATAGGTTCTGTGAAGCTGGTTGGGAGGAAAATCAAGGAAGGTTTCACAGAATTCATCCATTTAGATTGAACCTTGAAGACCAGGTTTCCAGGAGCAGAAGATAGGGGGAAATTTTTTGTTGTGAAGAATAGTCCAAATATGTAACATGGTGTCTCAAGGTATCCAGCAAGCAAAGATGAGGTATTCTGGACCTAGATCAAGGGGAATATTGAATAATAATAAGTGCTGAGTTTCCAGATGTGAGTTTTAAATGTAATCGGTTCCCTTAGCAAGGAAGAAAAGTTTCTCTTAGACTCTTGACACACAGCTTTAGGAGCCGGGAGGAAACAGTGGACCACCTACTGGCCATGCCATTAGGCTATATAAATCTCAACATGAAGGTTCACTCAGGCTCTCATAGACAGTGAGAGGCATGATCTGACCTTGGTTTCAGTAACGTAGCTGGTGAATGTCCAGCACCTGCATTAGAAAGGAGAGAAGTTAGAGACAAAGAAGACAGAAAATGATGAGATCTGGTACTAGGAAAATGGAAAATGGAACAGAAAGATTAGGTGGGTAAGGAAGGCATTTCAGGGGACTTGGAGGCACACAGCTTGGGAAGAGAATACTGAGCTGATTCTGAATTTCCTAGTCCAAGATGGAAATGTACCATCTCAGGATGTCCCTTCCTAAGATAGAATCACAGAAAGACAAATAGATGGGGAGTATTTGATTTGTTTGAGATACATGAGGTGTGGGGTGCTGCTGGCAATGTCCAGGAGATAGCTGGAGATTAGTTCTATAGTCTGGGAGAGTATCAGACCGGAGAGAATGTCATCAGAGGTTGAATGACGTCACAAGTGAGAAGAGGTTCAAGAACAAAAGGCAGGGAATATCAACATTCAGGTTAAGGAAAGTGTAGGGAGAGAAGGGACTAGAGGTGCAGAAGAAAATGTAGAAGACAAAACTCTGAAGCCCACAGGAATCACGCAGAGGACACTATACATAGTAGATCCTGGAGCTGCAAAGAAATCCTTTCGGGGTCACACATGGGAGAAGAGCATCCAGTGGGACACTTAGGCCAACAGTGATGGCAGAGGAGGGCCTGGAAGGAGCAGAGTCAGATGTGAAAGGCTGAGGGCACAGTCAGGAATCAGGCTGGGAGTGGCTGGCAGCTGCCACTAGACTTGTATTTTTTAATATAATTTGTAATATTATGATTAAAACTTTAATTATTATATTCCTTCCATCAATTTTCTTACACATGGTGAATGGTTCTCTAGTATCACTTTAATCATTACACATGTTTGTAAAAACAAACAAACAAACAACTAGTAGACCCAAAGGGAGTAACTGAGTAGTGAGGAAGCCTTTAACCAGAGAGCTGTTCATTTTTAACTCAAGTCATTTGAAGTATATTTTGTTTATTCCGGCTTTTGTTATTGGAAACTGAATATTAGTGGGTAAAGGAAATTTACATTTTAGTTTTGAATCTTTTTGGTTCCAAAAGCACTTTAATTTCAGAACTAGGTTATGGAACTTCTGTGTGTATGTGTGTGTGTGTGTGTGTGTGTTTCAAGAAAAATTATATATTTTTTGTTTTCTACTAGTTGATTAAGCTCTCTTATACCCAGTTCTGCTTTCAGTTGCATGTCTGTGTCTTGAAGTAAAAGACTTGTTTCTCAACCTCTGGGAATACCATGCAGTTGCAGAATATGAAATTTTAGAGGGTGAAACTAACCTGGTAGGAATTCAAATCCATCTTTTATCTTTTAGATAAAAGCTTTTGAAATCCTTTTAGTGTGAAGTTATCAGCAGGCTTTATTCTCATATAACCTCATTACTAAGCCAAGGATTATTCAGAATGTGTGGAGAGCAATGCTTTGTGGCTGCAACTCTTTTTTTTTTAATCAATTCTATAGCCCAGTGATAAGCCACATGTGGTCCACCTGTCCTGCTTGGGAAATGCTGCTGGGGTGCGCCCCCCCCCCCCGGGATCACAGTACACATTCAAGGCTCTCCTAAGTTGTGTTCTAAAGAAATCTGTTCAACTTAATTTGAATATTTCTAAAACTTATTTAACTATAGAAACTGTTTTTTTTTTTTAAGTTAACATTTCATATCTCACCTAGGGGTTTTATAAGATAAGAAGTGGAATGGATTAATTCTTTAGATCTAAGGTAGCTGCTGCTAGAAGTAATGGGCTGTTATCAAAATATCTTTGTTTCATGAGTGTGTAAGAAAATTTTTTATGTAGCTTCATCCCTGATCATTTTTCTCTCCTCAGCATGGCAAGAATTAGCTTATTAGGTACAGGGTTTTCACATATTTTCCCTGAAAAAAAAAAAGAAAAGCTCATGAGTTGTTATCTCTGCAGTGGAATAAATTTCCAATTAATAAATTAAAAGAGGGTTTATTATGGACACAGAAGTAAGAACCAAAAGTAGTTATATCAAGTTCACCAGTTGTTATTCGAGGCTTACTTAAGACAAGAGAATTTAATGCTTGGGGGACAAACCCAGTTTCCAAAACTGAAACCATGTAATGATTTACTTATTCCATAAATGTTTGATCTTATCTGCTCAGATTTACCTTTGGAGCAATAAAACCTCTGGCAGCTCCTAGTTGTCTGTGTGAAGAAGAGACAGGAGATAAGAGCATTCCTGTCTTTATTACTTTCTTGAACATCTGAAGGTGGGATGGGGTGGGAAAGGTGTACCTATCATGACCAAGAATGATACCAAAGAAGTAAACCAGTCCTCTTTGGGAAATGGGGTAAATCTCTCAGGCTACCGGTCTCCATCTGTTAAAGCCTGTCAACGGCTTAAAAATCAGAGACCTGCCACCTCCTTTGCATCAGAAAAACAATCACTACAATTTTATTAATTTTTCTTTAAAGATTTTATTTATTTGACAGAGAGAAACACAGCCAGAGAGGGAACACAAGCAGGGGGAGTGAGAGAGGGAGAAGCAGGCTTCCTACCGAGCAGGGAGCCCAATGTGGAACTCCATCCCGGGTCTCCCGGGATCATGACCTGAGCCGAAGGCAGTCACTTACCAACTGAGCCACCCAGGTGCCCCAAATCACTACAATTTTAAAATGTTTTAGCACTTTGGGAGAGTCATTGCTGGTGCTGGTTCCAAAAGCTGGTGCAAAACTTCCAGCTTTTCCTGTGAACTCATAGAGTGGCCTTACTTTCTCCATTCGTGGAGAGCTCTCCAGGACCCTGAGCTAGCTAGGGCTGCCTTGGCCTGGTTCGCACTAACAAAATTGTGGTCAGGGTGCAGTGTGGGAACAGCATTTGATGGAAGGCATCGACCAAACTCAGCCCAGGTACAGTCCCTGTTAATGTAACCATTAAGAAAATCTCTGTCCTTGGCAAGAATCAATCAGAGGTCACTCAGCTTCCCGTCAGGTGGGGGTGTTTGGGACGATTTTCAAAACCCTGAATTTTTGGAACTCTCAAGATGCGTCAGTGTGGTCTCATTCTCCAGGCCTAAAATTCTTAAGCTTCCTTCTTTGGACTTTGTACTTTGGTTAAAAGCAGCCAAAATTGTGACAGAATCTGGTGGGGGGGAATTTTTATTGCCTAATAAATAATATCATAGAAGGTCATAATTCCACATTAGCCACTACATATCCAAAATGTATAAAGCATGAAAAATTGAGTCCAAGATATGGATGAAAAACAGCTCAGTGACATTTCTTAAGAATTATTCATTTTCTTTTTCAATCTGAAAGGGGAGAAGGAACATTCTCCTAAATCCCAGGCTTAGAAAGCTGAACACTGCCTAGAGGCCTTAAAGAATTACTTTGACAAAGCCATTTTTCTTTGGTCTTTAAATTAGAAGTAGAAAAATTCTCCGTGGTAGTTTGGAAGAAATCTTAAGTTTTTGGATTCCTAAGACTTTGAGGGATGTCTAGAAACCTACATCATGATCTGTCTACATCTGCCATCCTAGAAATCCTACTAGGGAGAAATGATGCTTCTTAATTTCCACACTTTCACTCTGGGGTTAGATTCTAAGATCAAAATATGCTCATTATCAGGATATTCCTTCTTTTGCATAAAGTCATTTTCTCAAGACAAAATGAATCTGTTTTTTATTGGTCAGCCCTTACATGGGGATAGCTATTTCCACAACACACACGCACATACACATACACACACACACCAGCTTCTGCTATTGTCTCTTAACTCCTTGAAGACCATTGTTAACATGCCTAACTTCTGTTTTTTAAAATTGTATTCTTTGAACTTTTTAACCCTTTTATCTTCCTGAAAATTGCAGATTCTCACATCCTAATCATCCCTCCAAACCTCTAGTTCCCTAGAAATAAAAAATCAATAGAGTGGCAACATTTTTTTAAAAGGCAAAGAATGATACCATTATATCTTGGCTTCTGGAAATAATGACAGGCAGAGAGACCAGTATTCTTCAGAAGGCTCTCCTCCTACCGTGAAGTGCACCTCTCCAAGGACGCCGTTGGGATTGGACAGAAACTCAACATGGTGTACATCTCACAAGCTGTTAAACCTCTTCGGGACTTGTAGTGCTGACACTCTTGTTGTTTCCCTTCCAGGCAGGTTGGGTTAACATTTCCCATCACAACTGAAACATATTTTCTCTGTTGACAGAGACCAGATACTGCTACACTCAGCATACAATGGAAGTCACAGGAAACAGCATCTCTGTCACCAAACGCTGTGTCTCACTGGAAGAGTGCTTGTCCACTGGCTGCAGAGATTCTGAACATGAAGGCCACAAGGTCTGGGCAACAAAACAAGTGATGGGTACAGCATAGTCAGCCTTCCTCCACCGCAGACGCGTGCCAGTGCTCATGAGCAAATCCTCACTCCTTGACGTCGCTTGGCTTTTGACGGTCCTTATACCATTATGAAGATTCTCCTTTCCTGTTGGCTCTAAGAGGATAAATTTATACCAGAGTGTAGGAAACCAGTATAAATTTTGTAAGCATAACACCAAGAGGGTATTGAAAATTATTGTAAGCCCTTTCTTTACTCAGAAGAAAGTAATCAAGCCACCAGAAGGAAGAGGAATGAGGGACCAATAATGTCCTCGGTGGTAAAACATTGTAGACATAGCAACTATTTACTCGGCTGAGGATGGCCACCGCAGTTTAGCTTTGATAGCTGTCTGTGAAGTGAGGTTCATGTCTTCATTGGAATGCTGATTTGGGGGAGGCATCCCATTGGCTCCTGAATCATTTAAGTAGGTGATCAGAGGACCATGTGCTTGTGGGTTTACTCCCCTTAACCTCCATCTGGTGCTTATCCAGAAACACTGAGTGTTAAGTGAACTTAAGTGCAGCTTGAAGGAGAAATAAAGGACCAGAGGAAGGCAGCCTGACTGTGGTTGGAGTGGGGAATGCCCCTGACTCTTCCTGTTGACTGTTCAGAGCTGGCTCCACATGTGATCTTGCATATCTGGCCTTGGCCTTTATTTGGAAATGGCTCACTTCTCCCCATCAGGCTGCCTTCCTGGTGGGCGGAGGCAACTTCTACTCTCAAAACCCTGGAATGCCACGGTTAGTAGCGTTTAGTAGAAGACATCCAATTTTCAAGCAACTTGTGAAACACACTAAGAATTCAGATTTAAAATATAATCTGTCGACTTGATCCTGGTTTGAAATGTAAAAGGTAAACCCAAGGGTTTTGCCACACTCCCCACCCCAGTACCTGCAAGCTAGGCTCTCAGGCTTTATTGTGGTGACTTTATTGTGGATAAAGTTAAAGATCAGAGAAGTGACATCATGTGCTCACAGAGAGAGTTCAAGCTCACTTCTGACCTTCAGTTTCTCTGCTCAAGATTATAATGTCTTCCTAGCCCATGTCAACTGTGACCAGCCTCAAATCCTTGCAAGATAATGACTAAATAAGGTATTGACCATCAGTTTTTTTAGTATTATTGTGCATACAGATCGATTGGGGATCTTATTAAAATGCAGATTCTGATTCCCTAAATTTGGAGTGAGGTTTGAAATTCTGCATTTCTAAGAGACTCCCAGGTGATGCTGAAGCACCCAATCTGTACCTTGTGTAGCCATGGCCCAAAATATTTTCAGCCAACAGTCCTTTAGATTTCTTTCTTGGTCACGGTTCTTGAATAAAGTAGTGTAAAGCAGGAATAATTACATTAATGAAAACACTCCAAACTTTAACTCACCCACAAGAATGGTGGTGGTTATGTAGACAATTGTGATGAAAGTAAATAGTTAAGTTTAAGTTGGGATGTTTCCACCTCACTTAACACTGCGGAAGTTTGGCAAGTAAAAGTTTACCCTCTGAACTGTGTCTTCAAGTAGCCAGAAGGGGTGTCTTCGAGATAGTAGGGTATTATAATTCCCATTTCACAGACAGAAAAGCTGAGACCTAGGAAGGTTGTAGAACCATGTAATAACCACCTGGTGGGATTGTTAAAAACAGAACTCATGTTCCTTGAAGCTTAATCCAGGGGGTTTTCATGTTGACCACATTGCTTCCACATGCAATTTCATCCCGCTTCCTTAAATTGCAGGAAAATAATAAAAACACTAATTAAAAAAATTAAAAAAGAGGCTGTTGCCTCTTTTGTGGAACAGGTAATTCTCATTTCGGTCTGACTGTGAGGGAGACTGTTCCTTCTAAAATCCTTGCCTCCTTCCAAGATCTGCCAACTTCTCATCAGCCTTCTGTTTCTCTTCCTTTCTTTCAGGTCTGCACTTCCTGTTGTGAAGGAAATATCTGTAACTTGCCACTCCCCCGAAATGAAACTGATGCCACATTTGCCACAACGTCACCCATAAATCAGACAAATGGGCACCCACACTGCATGTCAGTGATAGTGTCCTGCTTGTGGGTGTGGTTGGGACTCACATTATAGCAGCTCCAAGACGCCATGTACAGTAGCAATTCATGGGGATCTCCATGGTCCACGGTCATACATGGTCATTGGCTTGACAGTAGTTACACATGTGAAACCAGGACACTCACAGAGTTCTTCACAGCCAAGCATTTCCACCTACCATGAAGAACAAGCATTGCTTCAGTGTAGTCATTTCAAGCCCAAGACCTCATCAGAGCCAGCCTGCCCCCAAAGTAGACCCTGAGTTTTATACCACAAATCTTTCTTTTCACTCCAAGAAATAGTTCTGCATTTATTGAGATCTGAGGCTCTTAATTTAGAATAAATGCATGAGCCATAGGAGGTCCTGGGACCCTCTGAGATGTTAGACAATATGTTATATGGACATGCATATATGTGTGTTCTTCGGGAGAAAGGCAAAGGACCACTGGTTTAAATATAATCATGGATTTATTTATAGTTTTAAGGTTGTAAAATTTTGATTCTGAAATGAATGGACTATTTCCTTCTGAGTCCTTCTGATTCAGTCAGAATCTCTGGAAAAGTAGTAAGCAGTTGTCCAACTTAATTTTCCCAACATTCTTCTCCCAGTGGTGGGAATCATATTCCCTCTACTCTGTGCAGGAAATTAAAGCCAATCATAAGTCTGTTGCATAGGGAGAGGAGTAGCTGGAGAAGGATCCTTCCCAGCTTAATGGAACTAGCGTCCACAAAGTAGCTGTGTAGCTCCTTTCATTGTAATTGCTGAGATTGGCCTTGATTTGGCACCTCATTAATGCTCCATGAGATCCTGATTTCTACCTGGGCCAAGGAGTATCCAAAGAGTCCCCAAACAGGATGGGTTTTTCTCCACTCGTGGGATTCTATTCAGGCATAGTTAAACTAGACATGGAGAGGATTTCGGAATGAAATGATAGAGATGTGTGGAGGTTGGCCCAGGTTCACTGTGAGGGCCACCAGTCAGGTGCTTAGCCAGAGCTCCTGTCTGCACTTCATGTTGCCAGAGAGCCCTCCCAGGTTCTTCCTCTTTCAGATTCCCAGTGACTTTCGGGAGAAGGTTCTGCATCACATTACCTCAAGATTGATAGGGAAAGAAGACATAATATCCTAAGAGGAGAAATAGGTGAGCAAGTTGTGTCATGGTGAGACTAGTAAGAAGACCCAATGGGAATTTTTCTTTCTTTTAGGTGATTGCTTTTGAAGTAGATGGCAAAATTTTTGCCATCCTTCCTATACTTTTGGCCTGAGTTACAACTTGTTCTTCTTCCTTGTAAATCATTTATACAATATTTATTTTTATATGGCATAACTAGAAACTTAAAATATATTGTAAAATATTCTTTACTCTGAACAAAATGACCAAGTTAGAACACTTATTTTTCAACAGTGGTAGAGCTTGTGATACATATTTGTTCAAAGTTATCTATAATATTGCACCAGTGTTGAAAAGAATTAACTTATGTTTAAGCAAGAGGAATGTGTTGGCCTCAAGGGTTTTTGCTCATGGTTTCCTCAGTGGTATTGTCCCAGAAGTGTTCAGATGGTGCCCATCACTGGTATGAGTTTCTCTGCAGGGTTATGAGGTATATTTTCATAAAATCTGGTGTCACCATTATGTCAGGGTCCATCTGTCCTGCCCAGGAAAATGTCTGTGGCTTATAATATGAGACCCTCTCAGGGATTACCAAATGTGAACAGTGGTAACTCGGATATGAAATAATCTACATTGCATCAAATGGCCTTAAATCAGAATTTGGTAGGCTTATCAATATATTGCTTATAATTGGGGTGAAGGAAGTAGAGGGAGAGAAAACAAGACACTTACTAAACACCTCTTATGTGGCAGGCACTATGCTAAGCACTTTATATAGAGATATATACATATTAAGTCATAAAACCTGCAAGCACCCTCTAGGGAATATTACTAGTATTTTCACTTTATAGATGAAGGTACGGAGACTCTTAAAAAGCTCAATAACAGGAAGCCTTTTCCTTCCAACTTAGGTTATATAGATTGAGGTGAGGTTGAAGAGGGAAGGGAAGATGGAATTACCACCTCTAGGAAAACTTCCAGACCTGACCAGAGGAATCTGTCCATCTGCTCATATGGAACCTAGTCACACTTCTGTAGGATTCATTTGTATGTGTCCCCTAGATTGTGTTTTTTTTTTTCTTCCAGCGGTGGAAGATACAGCTTCCTAGTTCATTCCTCTTGCCAAAAGAGGTGACAGGTTAACTCCTATAAATGCTCTAAGACGGTGAAACTTTGATGTTGTACATATCTACAAGTACTGTTTTTGTGCATGGCCTCTCTCCACTGATCCTGCCACATACTGCATGCAGTTTGTAAGAGACCAAGTCCAAATGTTGGTTCTTAATGGGAAAGTGACCACTCCAGAGCCTCCCTGTCTGGTGTGAGGGACCAGGTCCACAGTGATGCGAACTCATCTGCCATGGGGGGGAATCACTAACTACAAACTCTACACAGATGTGACCGCATGCATCTCGTGTGCCTATCACAATGGCTGGTGTTTCATTCTCTTGAAAGAAAGTGATTTGCTTGCCATCCTCAGCCTCAAGGAGCCAAGGAAGGTCCATTCATGTGGAAGGCCCAGGACTGGTCATCCGTGTAACTTTTCTACCACATTAAAACTTTCCACTAAACCATGGTTGGTGATGGCTTGAAGTGCCAACAGCTGTGATGTGTACATTAACCTATGTGCCACTTATTTATTTTCTGACTCCCCGTAGCATTCATGTCAATATGGGATGAATGCCTAAATTTTGTAAATATTGTACATTTTGTAAACCAATGAATAAAGGTTTTAAGTGTATCTCACCAGGCTCCTCCCTGCAAATGGACACGTCAGTCAGTGATTAAGGCGCTCAGGTTATGTATAAGGCATGGCGCTCAGGACCACAGGGAACTTCCTTCTAAGAGCTCATTTTCTTGTTGTACAGATGAGAAGTACATGCATGAGGAGATACAAGACAATTCACTCACGCCAAATGATTCACGTAGACAGTAAGTGCTGCAGAAAATCAAAGAGGGAAAGATTACCAGACTTTTTAATCAGGTCTGCAGTTCCCCTAGAGCATTTTCTTTGTTAAATCAGGAGAAATAAAAGTGTGTGTGCGTGTGGGTTTCTAAGTCCTATCCCATTAACTCTTAGTTTTTAAATCTAATTCTGTTCTGTTAGTGATGATAAAAATAGAAAGCGTTTTCTGTTGATGGTTTCTTCTGCAACAGGAAACAAACATTTGAATAGTATAAATATTTATCTATACAATGAATTCATTTTATTTTTCATAGTAAAATTACAGATATTGAAAGTGGCCTTGAAAAACTTCAGCTTGTTTGTGATCTCTGGTTATTCTCTTTTATGTATGTATGTATGTATGTATGTATGTATTTTTAAATTGAGGCGTATTGACGTATAACATTTTATTAGTCTCATGTCTGCAACATAATGATTTGACATTTGTATACATTGTGCAAATGACCACCATAATTGTAGTTAACATCTGTCATCTTACATAGTTAAAAGTGCTTTTTGCTTCTGATAAGAACTTTTAAGATTTCCCCCCTTGTATCTTTCCAGTATACAGTACAATATTATTAACTGTAGTCACTATGCTGTACAACCCATGACTACTTACTTTATAATTAGAAGTTTGACCTTTTGACACCCTCCACCCATTTCTCCGATGTACCTCCACCTTTGGCAACCCAGTCTGTTCTCTGTATCTATGAGTGTGGTTTTTTGTTTGTGTGTTTTTCAGATTCCACATATAAGTGAAACCATATGGTATTTGTCTTTCTCTGACTTACTTCACTTAGTGTAATGCCCTCAAGTTCCTTTCATATTGTCACAATGGTAAGATTTCATTATTTTTATGGATGAATAATATATATATAATTATATTTATGGGTGAACAATTATATATATATGTATATTCTTTATCCAGTTATGCATTAATTGGCACTGAAGTTGTTTCCATATTTTGACTATTATAAATAAGATTTCAATGATCATGGCAGGGGCAGGGACAGGAGCACATAAATCTTTTAGTGTTTTTATTTTCTTTGGGTAAATACCCAGAAGTGGAATTGCTGGGTCATATGCATTTCTATTTTTAATTTTTTGAGGAACCTACATACTATTTTCCCCAGTGGCTATACCAACTTATATTCCCACCAAGACAGCACAAGGGTTTCCTTTACTCTGCAATGTATTATTGTCTTTTTGATCATAGCCATTCTGACAGTTGCAAGTTGATATCTCATTGTAGTTTTGATTGGTGTTTTCCTAATGATTAATGGTGCTGAGCACCTTTTCATATGTCTGTTGGTCATCTGTATATTTTTTATCTAAAAATGTCTACTCAGGTCCCATGCCCAATTTTTAATCAGATTGGTTTTAGGGGGTCAAATTGTATAAGTTCTTTATATATTTTGGATGTTAATACCGCTGATTAGAAGTATCATTTGCAAGTATCTTCTCCCATTCTGTAGTCTGCCTTTCTGTATTTTGATGGTTTTCTTCACTGTGCAGAAGCTTCCTAGTTTGATATAGTCCTAGATGTTTATTTTTGCTTTTGTTGTGCTTGCCTGAAGAGATCCAAAAATATATTGCTTAGACTGATGTCCAAGAGTTTAATGCCTATGTTTTCTTTTAGGAGTTTTATAGTTTGGGGTCTTACATTAGGTCTTTACTCCATTATGAGTTCATTTTTGTGTATGGTGTGAGACAGTGACCCAGTTCCATTTTTTTCAATATTGCTGTTCAGTTTTCCCAGTACCATTTATTGAAGAGACTCTCTTTTCCCCAGTATATAGTCTCGCCTCCTCTGTTGTAGATTAAATGACCATATGAGAATGCATTGGCTTCTGGGCTGTCTGTTCTGTTCCATTGAATTATTTTTGTACTTTTGCACCCATACTATATGATTTTGATTACTGTAGCTTTGAAATCAAGGGGGCATGATGCTTTCAGCTTTGTTCTTCTTTCTCAAGATTGCTTTTGCTACTCAGAGTCTTTTGTGGTTCCATACAAATTTTAGGATTGCATGTTCTATTTCTATGAAGAATGCTACTAGAATTTTGATAGGAATTGCCCTGAATCTCTACATTGGTTTGGGTATTATGGACATTTTAACAATATTGATTTTTCCAATCCATGAGCACAGAATATCCTTCTTTTTTGTGTGTGTATTCAATTTCTTTTATTAATGTCTTGTAGTTTTCTGTGTATGGGTCTTTCACCTCCTTGGTTAAGTTTAGTCCTAGGTATTTTATTCTTTTTGATGCAATTGTGAGATTGTTTTCTTAATTTCTCTTTCTGATGGTTCATTATTAGTGTATGAAAAAGTAACAGATTTTTGTATATTGATTTTGTGTCCTGCAACTCTATTGGATTGTTTTATTCTAATAGTTTTTTGGTGGAGTCTTTAGGGTTTTCAATATAGTATCATATCATCTGCAAATAGTGACATTTTTATTTCTTCCTTACCAATTTGGGTGCTTTTATTTCTTTATCTTGCCTAATTGATGTAGCTAGGACTTCCAATACTTTGTTGAATAAAAGTTGGGAGAGTGCACATCCCTTTCTTGTTCCTGATCCTAAAGAAAAATTTTAAGCTTTTCACCACTGAGTATAATTTTAGCTATGAACTTGACATATATTGCCTTTATTATGTCAAATGACATTCCCTCTCTACACACTTAGTTGAGAGTTTTTCTCAAAATGGATATTGAGCTTTATCAAAAGCCTTTTCTGCATATTTTGAGGTGATTGTATGATTTTTATTGTTTATTTTGTTTATGCAGTATATCACATTGATTTGTGGGTATTGAATCATCCTCAGAATAAATCCCACTTGACTGTGGTGTATGTTCCTTTTATTGCATTGTTGAATTTGGTTTGCTACAACTTTGTTGAGGATTTTTGCCTCTCTGGTTCATCAGAGAAATTGGCCTGTAATTTTCTCTTCTTGTGGCATCCTTGGATCTGATATCTGGATCTGATATTAGGATTATGCTGTGCTCATAAAATGAATTTGGAAGCATTCATTCTTCTATATTTTTTGGAAGAGTTTGAGAAGGATTAGTATCAGTTCTTTGAATATTTGGTGGAATTCACCAGTGAAACCATCTGATTCTAGGCTTTGATTTGTTGGTAGGTTTCTGATTACCGATTTAATCTCCTTACTACTAATCAGTCTGTTCAGATTTTCTCTTTCTTTATGATTCAGTCTTGGTATGCCATAGGTTTCTAGTAATTTATCTATTTCTTCTGGAGTGTCAAATATGTTGGTGTGTAATTATTCATAGTAGTCTCTTATGATCTCTTGTATTTCTGTGATATCAGTTGTAACTTCTTTTCATTTCTGATTTTATTTGAATCCTTTCTTTCTTCTTGGTGAGTCTAGCTAAAGTTTTGTCAATTTTGTTTATCTTTCCAAGGAACAGCTCTTGAGTTTCATTGATCTGTTCTATTGTCTTATTAGTCTCAAGTTCATTTATTTCTCACTGATCTTTTTAATTTCTTTCCTTTTCCTAATTTTGGCCTTTTTGGGGGGTTCTTCTTTTTCTAGTTCTTTGAGGTATAAAGTTAGAGTTTTTGTTTTTTTCTTGTTTCTTGATGTAAGCATTTATTTCTATGGATATCCCTTGTAAAACTGCTTTTTTTGCATCCCATAAATGTTGGTATCTTGTATATCCATTTTAACTTGTCTTAAGGTATTTTTTATTTCTTCTTTGATTCCTTCTTTGACACATTGGTTTCTCAGTAGCATGTTGTTTAATATCTATTTACATAGATACAATGTAATACAATCTATTTACAATTTGTGGCTTTTCAAGTTTTCTTCTTGTAATTGATTTCTAGTTTCATACCACTGTAGTTGGAAAGATACTTGATATGATTTCAATCTTCTTAAATTTTTTAAGACTTTCTTTGTGGCCTAACATATGATATATCATAGGCACTTGAGAAGAAAGTGTACTCTGTTGTGTTTGGATGAAATGTTCTAGATGTATTGGTAAGTCTGTCTGGTCTAACATATTTTTTAAGGCCAATGTTTCCTTATTGATTTTCTGTCTGAATGATTTATTCATTGATGTAAGTGGGGTGTATTAAAGTAAATGGGGTGTATTAAGCTATTACTGTGTTGCTGTATACCTCTCCCTTTAGATCTATTGATATTTGCTTTATATATTTAGGAGCTCTTATGTTGAGTGCATAAATATTTTCAAATGTCGTATCCTCTTCTTGGATTGACCTCTTCATCATTATGACATGCCCTTCTTCGTCTCTTATTATAGCCTTTGTTTTAAAGCCTATTTTGCCTGATATAGATATTGCTACCCCAGGTTTCTTCTGGTTTCCATTTGTATAGAATATCTTTTTCATTCCTTCCTTTTTAGTCTATGCAGTCTTACCCATGAAGTGAATCTCTTGTAGGTAACATATAGATGGGTCTTATTTTTTTGTTCGTTGTTTTTCTTTTATTCAGCCATTCTATGTCTTTCGATTCAGAATGTAATTTGCATTTAAAATAATCATTTATAGGTATGTGCTTACTGTCATTTAGTTAATTTTTCCTGGCTGTTTTATAGTTACTCTCTGTAGTTTCTTCTTCTCTTGCTCTCTTCCACTGTGGTTTGGTGATTTTGTTAGTGGTAGCTCAGAATCCTTTCTCTTCAGCTTTCATGTATCTACTATAGGATTTTGCTTTGTGGTTACAATGAGGCTTACAAATAAAAACTTAAATCTATAACTGTATTTTAAGTTGGTGACAATATAAGTTTGATCATATTCTGAAGTTCTACATTTTTACTCCTCTCCACACCACATTTGATGTTTGTTTTTGATGTCACATTTTACATTTTTTCTTGTGTATCCCTTAACTAATTCTTGTAGTTATAGTTACTTTTGCTACTGTGATCTTTTAACTTTCATACCAGCTTTATAAGTGATTAATCCATTACACCAATACCATATATTTATCTTTCCAGTGAGAGTTATTCTTTCATATGTTTTCTTGTTACTAATTTGTGTTCTTTCTTTTCAGTTTAAAGAAGTCCTTTTAACCTTTCTTGTAAGGTCAGGTAAATGATCGTGAACCCCTTTAGTTTTTGCTTGTCTAGAAAACTGTCTCCTTCAATTTGGATTGATATCATTTCTGGATATAGTATTTTGGGTTGGAATTTTGTTTGTTCATTTGTGGTTTTGTTGGGATTTTTATTATTATTATTATTATTATTATTATTATTATTATTTTGGATTTTAAATATATCTTGTCATACCCTTCTGGCCTGCACAAGTTTTTGCTGATAATCTTATGGATGTTCCTTGTTTGTAACAAGTTGTTCTTCTCCTGCTGCCTTTAAGATTTTGTCCTTGTTTTTAACTTTTGACATTTTAATTACAACATTTCTTGATGAAGATCTTTTGGGGTTTATCTTGTTTAAAAGCTCTGGGTTTCCTGGATCTGGATGTCTGTTTTCTTACTCAGGTTAGGGAATTTTACAGACATTATTTCTTTGAATAATTTTTTGCCTCTTTTTCTCTCTCTTTTCCTTCTGGGAACCTTGTAATACAAATATTAGTCATTTTGATGTGTCATATGTCCCTTAAGCTAACTTCAGATTTTTCCCCGCCCTACTCTGGTTAGGTGAATTCTACTACCTTGTCTTCTACTTCATTAATCCTTCCTTCTGATTCATCCATTCTATCATTCAACCGCTCTAGTATATTTTCAAGTTCAATTATTGTATTCTTTGGCTCTGTGATTTCTGCTTGGTACTTTTTGTTTGTTTGTTTTAGTATTTTCTTATATTTTCTTCTCTGTTGAAGTTCTTACTAGGTTTATCCACTCTTCACCCTAGTTCAGTGACCATTACTTTGAACTATTTGTCAGATAAATTACTTTTCTTTGTTTTATTAAGCCGTTTTTCTCCTGAGGCTTTATCTTGTGCTTTTGTCTGGAGCATATTTCTCTGTTTCTTCACTTTGCTTGGCTCTCTGTTGGCTTCTATGCATTAGATGAAATAACCACCTCTCTCAGTCTTGAAGTAGTGGCCTTGTGTAGGAGATGAACCTTGTTCAACTCTGTTCTAACTCTTGGTTGTCCCTCAAGCCTCTGGTTGTCCACATAGCTTATTATATTTTAAATAGCTCACACCTGTTGAGGGTGTGCCAAGACCTGTCAGTGTCCCAAAGGAGAGGATCCCTGTCAGCACTTAGTTTCAGGCTAATTGGAAGCCAGACCCTCAGGGAGCAGCTGAGGGTCCGCTGTGGGACTACAAACGTAAACCCTACTGTCCATCAGAGCCAGGTAATCTGGAAGTTTCCCTAGGTGACAGTCACAAAAATCAGGGAGCCAGGGAAATATATAAGTTTGTCTCTGGGAGATACCAGTGAGCAGCACAGCAGCAAAGGTAGAGAGAGCATAAAGATGGCATCCCCTGATCAACATTCCTTGCAAGCACCTCTGTAGCCTCTAGATGTGTGCAATCCTGATGCCTTCCCTTCAAGCCAAAGTCCAGGACAAGAAAAGAGGTCTCCACAGAAAACTGGGCGGGGGGGGGGGTATGCCTCAGTTTGCCATCCATACACTGCTCTGGGGGTGTTAGCCTGCCAAGAACTGTCTCTCTGATTGTTACAGTCCCATGGGACCCAGGAATACAAACTGCATTGGCCACCAGAGCAAGGTGGTCAAGGGGTGTTCCCTTGTGGCAGCCCACAAAAACTGGGACACCAGCCATGAATCTTTGTTCTTTTTAAAAACTCCATATTTTGACATTTTCAGTGAAATACATGTTTTCCTTAAAGTTAGAGATTTTCTATTAGGCTCTGGATCTGTGACATGATTATGCTTTTAAAATGTCATAGTTCCATGAAAATAACTCTTATCACTAACCTCTGTGACTAGCTCTGTATGTTTAATATAAACAGAATTTCAGGTAGACTGTACTTTTAGAAAATCTGATTTTGAAAACATAGACTTGCATGATAAGACAACTTGGTGTTTAAAAGGATTATTCACTTTATAAATGCATTTTATATGTCTTTTTAACACATTTATAAGATTTTATTTACAAACAACATTTAAAGCATACCAGGTATGAAAAGCCAGATGATATACCTTGGCCACATTATGATAACTTTTATCTAAAAGGCCTAAAATACTTTTACAAATGGTTTTAATAAATTACCTTTAACTTACCTACTAGGAGTGAATTACATGAAAACTCCTTGAGCATGTACTATTAATCTATGTTGTCTTTGGGAGAGCTTAACCTTAATCATCCAGCCATTTTTCTAAGTTTGCATAGCAACTTTGAAGCAGTACTAAGCATGAATATGAAGTTTAGCCTAGAGTGTCTCCACTAGAATCTACTAGAAAACAGGTCTGATTTTTTTTTTTTACATAAAAATTTCTAACCTAATTTGGTGTTGCAAAGCCAACTCAGGTTTCCAAAATGTCTTTCAGATCAAGCCTTTATTTTCAGCAGTTACTCTCCTTAGCTAATTTTAAAAGCATGGATTTTCCCATTAGCAAATTACTATTGTCTTGCTATTTCTTTGGCAAATTTTAACTCCATTGCAGTTGCTGAAATTGGATGGGCGGTGGGGGTTGCATCTCTATGTAGCTATATTTTAAGTGATTGGAGACCAAAAATCCAGAGGCTGAGAAATGATTTCTTTTTTTTTTTTTTTTAAGATTTTATTTATTTGACAGAGAGAAACACAGCCAGAGAAGGAACACCAGCAGGGGGAGTGAGAGAGGGAGAAGCAGGCTTCCCACGGAGCAGGGAGCCCAATGTGGGACTCGATCCTGGGTCTCTGGGATCATGACCTGAGCCTAAGGCAGTCACTTAACCAACTGAGCCACCCAGGCGCCCGAGAGAAATGATTTCTGAAGGACCCTCTTTGCAGTTCTCCTAACAGTAACCCCTGATTCTTGTATTTGATTTTATTTTCAAAGCACTTTCCCATACATTGCTTCAGTTGATCAACATGATCCCATGACAGCTTTCACAGCTAAAGCTTTGAAGTGGTTAAGGAGGTCCCACTGATAGTTTATATTATAAGAACTTTGATTCCTGATCCAGGACTCTGTTCCACACCCACCAAAGTGACATGCATGGTGACTCCACCTTTCTGTGGCACTTTTACTAAAAAGCCATTTCTCGAGCCACAGAGTTAGAAGTGAATAGGAACTTAGAAAACTTCTAGTCCATCTCCTTTATTTTGTACATGAGGAAAAGGAACCCCAGAGAACCCAGGCCATTTGTCTCTGAGAAAACTACATTGCTTATGTTAAGAAAAGATAAAACCATCAAAATCTCCCTTCTTTGATGCTCTGCAACATCAGAAATGGACAACAGTTTACACGTTTTCTTTTCCTTCACACTCACTCTATGCTTAGCAGTATCACCTGGACCATCAGTATAGGAAAGGGCACAGAATAAATGTGGGGAAAGCAAGCCAAGGAAGGAAGCTAGCCTCTGGAAATATAGTTATTCATTCTAACTTGAGAAGACAAACATTAAGGGAAATAAAAATTTTCAGAATCATGAGTCTAAAAAGAACAGAATGATTTGTCCAAATTAGAGATTATAAACTATTCAGAAATGGTTTTCTCAGGGGTTATGGCATGTCCACTCTCAGAAGCCAACCTCAAAAGCCATGTTCAGACCTGGAATTCAGGCTTCCATTTGAAGTCCTCCTATGGAAGTGACAGGAATCATTTTGTCAAAGTCTGGAAGGTATGGATGAAGAACAATTCTGCTGAGTTTAGGTAAAATGAATAAAATACTACCAGAATATACTTATTATGCAAAGGAAGGGCTAAAATAAGCTATACCCTCAATAAATTCATTCAGATTTGAGAAGAATTCAAACTGGCTCACTGTCTGATCCCTGTTCTCCTTATAATTCATTATAAGGAGAATGTTTGGCTCATGGGAGGTCTACTCAACCTGTATTCTGCCTGCCTTCCCCCTGGTGTTCACTGGGTGATGCCTCCTGGTCTAGCCTCACAGCTGCCCAGAAGCTTGGCTTCATCTCCACTCCAGCCACTCCCAGCAATAAAACAAGACAGAGTGAACAACTAAGGACCTGTGTATCACACAGTGATATATGAAAATGAATCATTTAAAGACAGGGATTATGCTTGCAGTGTTTAGAGTGAAAAGGTGCGGCGTAGACCTCCATGATCTGAGAAAAAATATTTGGGCTTACTTGTGATTCATGCAGTCTGGCTTGGTCCTGACACATGTCAGAACTAGGCTTATCCCTACCTTTAAAGTCTTTATAAATGCTTAAAATATTGGGCCCAGCCTTGACTTTAATATCATAATTAATTAATTATGCTGTGTGTGTGTGTTGCCACTAACCTAAAAACCAAGTGTACTGCATAGAGACACACCCTCCTTCATGTGAGACAGCCCAAGACCAAGGTTTGTGAAAATGTGAAATTGTGAAAATATGATCAGACTTCCCAGGAACAATCTCCTCAAAGTCAAATAGTCTAACAAACTGAAAAGTTGATTCAGAGTATTGAAAAGAAAAGCATAGCTGGTATGTTTAGGCCAGCTTAGGTATTAGATACCCAGCTTGAGTATCTAGTCAAATAGCTGACCCATGGCCATCTTCATTTTATGGGAAGGGGACAGTGAGGACCTCTCTGTGTGTCTACCTCAGGAGCTCCAAGCAACCTGAGAAGCCTGCTAAGAATTTGATTTGTACTGGAGTCCCCAGGTCACTGTTCAGTTGTCCTATCCACTGAACATATCGGGCAGACTACCTCAAATTCTCAGAAAACAGGGAACTTACCCTTTGATACACAGAGGTGAACATTTGACTAGCCTGGGAAACGCTTCTTTTTTTGGGGGGGTGGGGTGGGGGGAATGTTTCTTTTGAGCATGACTATGGATGTTTTCACTTTAATATTTTCAGCCTGGTAGCTGGGACACTTTTTTCCTGGTACTTACACCAAGGAATGATAAACTTAAAGGAACAGAGCAAAGTTTGGGAGGTCTAAAAGAGTAGGTTGCATGAAAAACTGTAGATCACTATAAATAACAGAACTCTTTCAACTTAGGGAGCAGTAGAGGAAGCATCAGCAAGAGAGCAGCTGGGGACATACCACCCACACACTGGGTGTCAATGGAGATAGTGACAAAAGTCTCTGCATGGAGGAGAGAGGTGGATGGATGGTTGGAGTTCCTATAAATCATGTGGGGAAGGAAATGAGGTCAAAATTACTGAGATTAGTGCAAATCTCACAAAAGGAGCAAGAGCCTTTTCAAACACAAACATATGTAAGAATTAAATGAGACCCGGTGGAAGCAGGAATGCCTGGTAGGGAAGGAGATAGAGTTGAAAGAGGCAAATAGTCCCATTCTAATTCTGCACCCTCACTCTGAGACCTGAGATCTGATATCCTGTGAACAAACCCCAGTGCCCTTGTAGTTCTCAGAGCCCCATAACGCTGGGTCTCGACACCAACTACTTATTAGAACGACCTGGGAGCTTTCTAAAACTAATAATGGCTCGGCTCCATGTCCAGCAATTCTAATCTAGTTTTCCTGGGGTCTTGAAAACAATAGGCAGTTAGTAAATCTCCTCCTTTCCCAGGTGACTCTAATGGGCAGCAACTGAGTAACAAACATGAAAGGCTAAACATGTATCAGGAATGATCAATAATATTCGCAGACATAACCTTAGTGAAGACCAATCTAGACAAATCATGAACCAGTCCACTGGCATCCAACTTTTTCAGCTACACGCATCTACAGCTAATTACCAACTTCTAACACTGATTTCTTAGCTTTCCTAAAGTTCAACATTCACAGCCCTTTGATACCACTACACACTAGTTCTTTTCATTAGTCAAATGGTTGCTCAGTTTTCATGTTTTGGATTGCATTCATTACGCATTATAGTTGGAGAGCTATCCTCCACTAGCTGATCCTGTCCAGTGATAATACTGTACCCAGAAAGAAGTGACTCATTTAAGCTAAGTTATTGAACAATAGATCTTATAAGTAGGCTGGGAATGGGGAGGGGATTAGAAAGCTTTCTTTCCCTCTAGTGCAAACATCTTGACCAAGAGGTCCTTGCCTTACCAGAACCATTCTGAAAGCTCATCTCAGTCCTCAGCTTTCACCAGCACTGCTTTATCAATGCCTTGAACTTGGAAATTGCAGGCAATTTGGTCTGGAGGATCAAAGTACTTAATCCAACCCCTTAGCTTCACTGTCTTCAAAACTTGCAAGCCTTCAAATTTCCCCCTCATTCTCCACAAATGGCACTCCTCCTATTTACATGAGATGAGAAAAAGGCAACAGAGAACACTTCAACTTACTTCTACCAAACCATGCGCCTTCTTCCATCTGTACTAATGCTGTCTATCTCATGACATGGATGAGGTTACTCATCTATGCAAGAATCCCTTTCCCTCCATTCTTCTCAGGGACCTCACGGTACAGATTACTTTCCCCTCCACATATTCAGCTTCTTCCACTGCACTCTATCTTCCTCATCCACATTCAAATATCATAAAGCAAAACAAAGCAAAATGGACTCACCCTGAGTTTTCCCCTCCAGCTACCCCTCTTCACACTCTGCAACCAAACTTCTTTTTTTTTTTTTTTAAAGATTTTATTTATTTGACAGAAACACAGCCACAGAGGGAACACAAGCAAGGGGAGTGAGAGGGAGAAGCAGGCTTCCTGCTGGGCAGGGAGCCCGATGTGGGACTTGATCCCGGGTCTCCGGGATCATGACCTGAGCGGAAGGCAGTCGCTTAACCAACTGAGCCACCCAGGCGCCCCTGAAACCAAACTTCTTGAAAGATATCTGTGCTTACTATCTTTATTCCTCACCACCCACTCACTTCCCATCCACTCTGTTCTCCTAAGCCTGCAGAAAATTTCCTGAATTCACTAATGGCCAGCCGCTCAGACCAGTGTCACTACTCACTCCTCCTCTCACCTGATTTGTCACTGGTAGTCTGTACTTGGACTAATCCCTCCATGGTGAATCACTTCCCTTGGCTTCCATGAACTACCCTCTCCCTTATTACCCTTGCTTTCTCAATCCCCTTTGGTAGGTTATCCTTCTCTATGAAATTTAAATGTCAAATTTCCTCAAGATTTTTCACTAACCTCCTTCTCACTCTGTAATCTCTTAGTTAATTTCTTCATGCCCATTATCTAAATTTCCAGCCATTTCTCAGTAGCTGCCAAATTTCTATCACAGACCCCTGTGAATTTTAGAAAGTTCTCTGCAGATTACCTTCTCAAGATATCATTTGTGTGTTACTTTAAATTCGAGAGAGACTAAAACCAAATGTTCCTTCTACCTCCCTTCAGTGTCTCCCCCATCTCAGTGAACAACGCCAATGCCATTTAGCTGTATAGGCCAAAAACCTAAGGTCATTCTTGACACTCCTTCTACTTTACCTCCCAAATCGAATCCACTGCCAAGTCCTTTCAATTTTATCTCTTTTGGTTCTATCTGCTTCTCTCCATGTCCACTTGTATTACTCTGGCCTAAGCTATGATCCTGATTTGTCTCTCCCATTCTTCCCCCTCTCCATTTCAATCCACTTACCACAACCAGAAATACTTCTAAAATACAAATCTGATTATGTCACCCATGTTCTTAATACTTTTCAGAGAGATTTCATATTGTTTATGTTGTAGAAAAACAATATCCTCTCGATGGCCTAGAAAGTGTCCCTGAGCTGGTCCTAGTCTTCCCCCTGCACTCATTCTGGTCTCGTTCCTCTTAACTCCCAGCACATCAGCCACTCTGATTTTCTTTTCATTCTTTGAAACATGTGCTCCCTCTGGTTCAGCTCTTTGAACAGTGTTCTTTCCTCTAACACTTGTACTCCTCCTTTTCTTTCTATAGTTCATATCTCAGCTATATTACTCAAGGGAATCTTCTTCGAAACCCTCAGATGAGATCAAGTCCCCTTGCTCTCCATGTCATGGAACCCTGAACTTTTTTGTCACAGTACTTTTCAGTTTGTCAGTGTGAGTTTGTTGTAATATCAATGTCTATGTATCTCCCCTTCACAGGGCAAGGACAATTGTCTGCTTTCTTACCACTTGTAGTAGGGTTTTGATGCATACCCTGATTTCCATTAGGAGAGAAAGACTTATGTCCCCAGCTGCTGGGAGCATTGCCACCCACAGCCCTCAGTTCACAGTCTTCCTCAGAAGTTAACAGGGCTGAAGAGAGGTACCTCACCCAAGGTCATGCCTGCTTCCCTGTGCAACCAACATCCAGTCACTGAATGAAATGAAAATGTAAATGCCCAGTCCCTTACCCCAATTTAGGCTACTTTTGAAGGCATATCTCATCTTCACAGCTGCACATGGGGTTGGCTATAGTTTCACTGAGACTTTGTGGCAGCCCTCCTCCTCACTCGGCCGTATCTTGCATTTGTCAACTCCTTTCCATGTATGTTGATCCCAAAGCACTCTGCAATCACTCTCTTGCACACTAATCTCCTTTTCAGAGTCTGCTTCTTAGGGGTCTCAACCTACAACACTATTATACTCCCCCGCCCTGAGCACAGCGCCTGGAATCCAGCAGGTATTCAATAACAATTTCTTGAATAAATGCAAGAAATGATGAAGAAAGTTTAAGGGAAAAATCTCAGAAGTCACTGCTAGTTAGTGAAAGAATAAGAGTTAAAATCAAATGTTCCCTTCTGATAGCCCTAGCGTACTCCTGATACATTTTTCACATATTAAATTTGCAACAAAAAATTTATAATATCAAATCCTGCAAAACTAGGATCTCTTGCTGACTGCAGTATATATGGTTAAAGCTGTTTAGCAAAGCAGTTTCGATTAACCAGTTGAAGGCTATGAGCATGGACATATCTTGACCCATAACCCCACTCTTGTAAATGGCCTGAAATATGGAAACACGGCTATGAGCACATTTCTTCCCTGCAGCATTATTTGTAATTTTAAAAACCACACAATAAATAAAAACTCAAGAAACTTAAAGGTGCAAACGTAGGAGAACAGTTAAATCAATAACAGCATATCTACTTGGTACAGTATCATCAAAAATGATTGCTCTGAAGACATTTACAATGTCAAGTGAAAATAGCAGCACTAAAGTCATGTGTTCATGTGTCATACTATCTAGGAAGTGAATATATACATTAAAAAAATACTTGGAGGAAATAGACCAAAATGCTCTTATTGCATATGTTACAGTAATAACTTTTTCTTTTAAAAAATATTTCCCAATTTTTCCATAATGTGCCTATATTACTTTATAATGAAAATCATAAATATAATAAACAATTGAGATGATATATGGTTAAAGTAATGGTTGTTATTAATTTGGAGGTTGCTTTTCAGTGTTGTTGTTAACCTAGGGCAGACCTCAGATTCCTAGAATCTGATTCTCAGCCCCGGCCTCCCACTGTGGTCCTTGGGGCTCTTTAAAATCTACTGATGCTGACATCTTTCCCCCAGAGATTTGGATTGTACTGATCTTAGATGAGATCTGGAAGGCATGATTTTTTTTTTTTACATTTTGTTTAGCTGTTTATTTCAAAATAATTCCAAACTTACAAAAAAGTTTCAAGAAGACTCATTAATTTTTGCTATATTTGGTTTATCATTCTTTCTCTCTAATAATATAATTGTTTTATCATCAAACCATTTTACGGAGGGTTGCATACATACATCATGCTTTTTTACCCCTTAATACTTAAGCATTTCCTAAGAAAAACGATGTTCTCTACTATAACCACAGTGCAGTTATCAAAGTCAAGAAACTTAATATGGATACAATACTGTAAAATACATCATCTAATTCTGAATAAGCATGCCTCAAAAAAAGCAGTTATGGAGAAATTGGCTACCTTCTAATTGTAACATGGGCAACAAAAGCCAAAAGCTGCCAAGAGGAGCCAGCTCTGCCCTTTTTCCTGTTCTTTTTTTCCCCTCCCCATCATCTCTTTAATCCTGTGAGCTTCTCTCTATTCCTTCTAAGAATTCTTGTTTATTCCAGTGAAATCCTTAAACTAGCTGAGATCACTTTCTGTTGCTTGCCAACTAGGAATTCTGCTGGGTCAGAGTAGTAGAGCTGGGACTGTTTATAGAGCCTACTTGGGTCCCATGTGGGTTTCTTTTGACCTTTTTAGGCTATTCTAGAACATTTCTTCCTCTCCTTTTTTAGGACACCAAATGCTCCATAAATAAAGAACTGGTAGAAGACAGTGTTATAAAGAAACAGGTGGAAGGCAAGTGCTACCCCTATCCACAGGAGAGCACATTTGACAAATCCTAGCTCAAGAAAAGTCCTGACAGGCTAGGGCTCTGGGTGGGTAGAAAGCATGGCTGAAAGCCTGCTTCTCTCATGGCTGAAAGCCTGAGGCAGCCATAGCCCAGGACTTCCTCGAGATACAGGAACTTTAAAGAGCACTGCATCAATTCCCTGTGCCTGGAGACCTCACCAGATGGGAGCCCAGCAGAGAGCGGTCAAGTATAGAGCTGTCAGTCTGACAGCCTCAGGTCTGAGATGCAGGGAAAGCAGTGTCTGTGGGCCCAGGGGATGCACCTGTCCTCCAGGCAGGATGCTGGAGCCTGCCAACATCTGGTATTCCAGCATTTAGGCATTCAGGTCCCGAACTCTTGCCTACTCTGTAATAAGGGAACATTGGATCAGGGAACTCGTATCTCAGCATATCTGCTAGGCTCCTGGAGTAGTGAGCTGTGTATTTCCCAGGAGAAGGAAAAATGCTTAAAAATGTGTTTCTTGCCTCTCTACTTCCCACTCTTCAACTTATGTTGGTTGAACATACAGGACTATTGTGTTAAGAAAGAAGGGAGACTTTAATGCTCCCATTGAATTCTAAAACATTGGGAGGTTTCTCCCCCTTCTATATTCCTCCTTCTCTCAAAGGTTTGCAGAGGCACCTCGCTGGCTCAATCAGTATAACATGTGACTCTCCAGTTATAAGTCTGAGCCCAACACTGAGTGTAGAGATTACTTAAAAATAAAATCTTTGAAGAAACGTTTACAAACCACTGGACAAGAGTGATTCAGAAGACTCATTGAACAGAAAGAAGGCTTGGACTCAAACTTTGCAAATAGAATATAGTTTAGGGGATAAATTTACACTATTTACAATTGGTTCAAAATGTTATTAAACCAGTGGTACATCTTACAATCATTGCTACCAATCCAGAAATTACAATATATATTACAGTGAAGGGAGAATTGTGAGATGGAAAGAACAACAGCTTTGGATCAATATACTTGGACTTAAGTCACAACTTGGCCACCAAAAAAGCTAAAGGACCTTAAGCAAAGTTCTTCACATTGTTTTGAGAATCAAAAGAGATCTTAGAAAGCTCTTGGTGCTGAACCTAGCACACAGTGAGCTTACAACACAAGTTATTTGATTTGTGTGTGTGTTGATCTCTCCTAGCTGGCTTCTTGAGGGTGGGGACCATCCATCCCTTTGAACCTTCTGCATCTAGCATGTACTTGGCACAGAGTAATTGCTTATTACTTTGGTTGACTTGAACTGAGTAGAACTATAGTGGTATCATCTGATTTAGGTTTTAAGTTCATCAACTATTTATTTGACTTTTTTCAAATAGTTGGGAAATGGATTCAAATAGAAGAGGATCTGACCTATTTTTTCTGTGTTAAGTATTTTTAACATTTATCTTATTGCAAACAAAATGATCTATTGGCAATGCTGATGGTCTACATAGGAGATAGGACTGTGGTATATTTACTGTTACACAAGATTTGTTCTGAGCCCCAGCTTCTGCCCAATGAGGAATCTAGTTTCAGAGAAGATACCAAATGGAAGTCTAAAATTTCTGTCATGGGCACGGAGAACAGAACACTTGGATTTTATGGAAATATCATTAATAACAGAGAAAAATCAGATACAAATGTGGAGTCTCAGTAGACCCATAGCGACTATATAACCCATGTACCCCAACCCTGCAGAACATGGCAAAGCCGTCCTTAAAAATCAGTGGATTGAAGCTTTCAGGTTGTTCTTTGAGAAATTTTGTGAGCAATGGTTAAAAATGGGATTAAAAATAGATATTGTAAGTCAGGCCAATCCTAGTGACTCTAGAATAAATTAGGATAAGAAGAATCAAGTCTAAACCAAACCAGTTACAATGAGCAAATAAGTAATTTATGGGAAAATGTTGGGGTGCCTAGGTGGCTCAGAGGGTTAAGCTTCTGTCTTTGGCTCATGGGAAAATGTTCGGGTGCCTAGGTGGTTCAGAGTGTTAAGATGTCTGTCTTTGGCTCAGGTCATGATCTCAGGGTCCTGGGATCGAGTCCCACATTGGGCTCTCTGCTCAGTGAGGAGCCTGCTACCCCTCTCTTTCTCTGCCTGCCTCTCTGCCTATTTGTGATCTCTCTCTGTCAAATAAATAAATAAAATCTTTTTAAAAAATTATGGGAAAATGATGTAAACTACAAAAATTATTTAGCATTTTTAGCATTATTTTTCCATATTCCTTTAAGAATGTCTTAGCTTGCCCAGACCACACATGTCAGGGCTGATAGTGCTAAAAAAGAAAAAGTTGGAAACTCAATAATCTAGCAATTTCTGGTTAGCTTCTCAGTTTTATTCTGGTTTGGGCTAAAGGCATATTGTTTCAGGATATCTAATATCCTTCCACAGTGTTTTGACTGTGTGTGGTATCAGATCTTTAGAAAGGAATATTACTAACTGGGCCCTTCCTAGGTCCATGGGCTGAAATCTAAAGGACTTGTAGTACAAGTACTCACAGCCAAGAAGTAGGGAGAGGTGAAATGCTTGCACCTCAGGGTGGAGAAGAGGAGGACATTTTTTATGCTCCTGAAGGGAGAAAAACTTTTGTAATTCCATAATGAAATGGTGAATTGGTAGACTATAGAAAAGTAACAATTTCCACTTAGCACAAAACTGAGGTGAGTGATACATTGGGAAAAGCACTTGAATGCATCTTTTCTTGTGACTTTAATATACTTACCGAGGTGAAATATGTACAGTTGGAGCAAGAATTGTAGTTGAACAAAGAATTGGTTTTAGGTGCTTAGAGGACAGTGATGCTAGATGCTCCACAACTTTATATCACATAGCTAATACTAGGCCAAATGCTTCTCTTCCTACCTGCAGGTCATTTATGACTTGGAAACATTCTTGTTAAGACATCAGCCTTGGAATTCTCACTTCCCATGACAGGAAACCTGCCCTGTTCACCTGATTCTGAGACAGTGACTTTGGATCCTGCCAGAATCCACTAGCTCATCCTATATCGATAGCATGGTTAATTTTAACATAGTAATAATAACATGGTAGCTTCCATATTTATACATACATTATCTTCCCTAGTAGCCTTGTCAGAAAGGTGAGCTCAGTAAGATTAATTTCGAAAGACGGGACTATTAAAACACAAAGACACTAAGTGGGGAAATGCAAGGTGGAGTCAGTTCTGCAGACCTAGACATTATTGTCTTAAAGGAACTATCTAATCCCTCTAGACATCAGGGCTGTCATCTGATGAAGGAGTTAAAGTTGAATTGATGGTTTTAAAACTTTTCTGCTGCCATTTATATTAATACTTTGCAGTGAGACTCAATGTGTACATCTCTATGTATATAAAATATAACTGAAATTATGTTTCACAAAACTATGCATTATGTCTCCGTTTTTCCCCATATTCCATTCTATTCCAGTTCACTATTTTTAAAGAAAAATCTGAGTTGTGACTCACTATATGATTTCAGGATTCACTAACGTGTTATAATTTACAGTTTGAAAAACAGTGAAATATGTGATCAAAAATAATCTTTCCAGTGCTTATTTCTTATTGTATACCTGAAATCAAGAAATCAGGATTCAACACTTGGTCGAGGGTCCGCTTCCCCTCTCTTGCTCAGGTGCTATGAGAGAGGGAGAAGCAGGCTTCCCGCTGCGCAGGGATCAGGACCAGAGCCGAGGGCAGTCGCTTAACCAACTGAGCCACCCAGGTGCCCCAGTAAACAAGTTTTAATTAGAAAAGCAAAATCCTCCCTTCTACTCCTCTCTCTTGCCCTTCTACACAATAACCTCTATTAATAATTTCTTGAATATGCTTTTATATTTTCTAATGCATATATAAGCAATTTTAAATATATTCATACAGTTAAATATATTCATACAATACAGAATGGTATCACATACACTTATAGAAAATGAATTCTGCAGTGTATCTTTTAATCTTTTATTTTTTTACATTTATTATTATGTATTTGCCATATTCTTATGTTAATCAGTTTATTCATTATAAGGGTCACTTATTTGATAATTGCCTGAGGTTCATTTGAGGTGCAGATCTTTGCAATGTAGCTTTTGAAATGAGTACATTTGGGGTATCTTTTGTCAGAGCTTGTAGATCTATCATTTTTTAAGTGGCTGTATGAATTCCATTGTATGGATGGATCATAATTTATTTAACTCATTCCCTATTGATCCACATTCAGCATATCCTAAATACTGTTTCTAGATTTTGCTCTCATAAACAATTGTGCAATGAACACCTGTGCACCCTCCTGAGATAACTCTAGGCTAACTAGTAGAAGCGGTATATTTTTATGCATTTAAAATGTTGATCTATAGTGCCAAAGTACCCTCCAGAAAGTTGTGCCAATGTAGACTTATGCCAACAGTGTTATAAAGAAATCTGTATACCCTTTCTAAAGTTGGTTGATCGATGCTTTATTTTGGTGATCTTTTTTTCTCAATAAATATTAACAAGAATGTTAGAGTAATTCAGGTGAGGAAAGGAGGAGATGTGCGGATAAGAGGGAGTAGTGGCCTTGCCAATCCTGGAATAATTTGGGGAGATTTGGGGAGTTGCACATGAGACAGGAGAGATTTGACTTTCAGGAAAGACTTGACTGGTCGTTGGCTCTCTGCAGAACACACTGTTTTGTGAAGACTTGCAGCATCCACCATGTGTCAGATCACGGCTCAAACGGCATCAAACAAGCCTGGTTAGCACTTCTCAGTTCTGCCAAACACGAGCTATGTTGACTCTGATGTGACTGATTTTGCTTCCTCTCCTTGATTCCACCAGCTGAGGGAAATGTAACACCACCACCTTTTGTTTCTTAGGACTTGGCTTATGAAGAAAAGAACTTTGACAAATGGAAATCAGTGCTCTTGTCTTTTGCAGAACAGATGCTGAGATTCTGTTAAGAATCTTGGATTAACTCACTTGCCATCTCCTGGCAGAAGAAAATCCCTCACAAATTCTTATCCAAGTCTGCAACCCTGAATTCTGGACTTTCTCTTTAAATCTACAAAGTAGGAATATCATCATAGAAGCAATTGATGTTTTGTTTAAATAGAAAAGGGCAACTGTTGGATGATACAGAATACCTATTTTATAAGCCCAAATGTCAGTAATGACAAAAATAAGTGGCAAAAATAGCTTATGAAAGCTAGAGCAGATTCAAATAACCAACTGATAAGTATCCAAGCAAGAAAACCAAGCAAGAAAATGTTCATTATATGGATGAGGACATGGTATACATAATGTGACTTCTTGAGTCACTCAGTCTCAACCCTAACCCTCCCTCACTCTGAGTCCAACGCCTCTTTTGCTGCATCACTGTCCCTCTGTTGAGAAGATCAGGTAGAAGGTAGAAGTGGGAAATGGATACAAGAAAGGAGATTGCACTTGTCCAGAGCAGCGGGTGGGGGGACAGAAGAGAAGGACATGAAAGAAGAAAGGTTGGGTGGGGGGGAAGAGGCAAAATAAAACATTTGATTGGGGGAAATGAAAAAGAAAGTTGATACCAAAGGTGGATGACTTACTGCGCAAGAGCACATCCTATCTTAGCTTCTAGAGAAACGAAGAGGCTATTTGTTCCTAGCATTAGTTAATATTCTAAAAATTAAAAGCAGTCATTGTAGTGGCATCTGAATGATTTAGTGGTAGAGCTTGTGACTTGATCTTGGAGTTATGAGTTCGAGCCTCATATTGGGTGTAGAGCTTACTTAAAAAGAAAAAAGCAATCATTGTAGTCATGCATCCTGTTTTTGTTTTAAATACATACCTAGGACAATAGCTAATAGGAATGGCCTGTTGAAGTCTCAGAAGTATACACATGTTTGATATTGAAAGACAGTTATTTTGATATGCAGACTATTCCTATGTGTGCTGAATAAAATGATGGGCTGATTCTACTCGATTTAAATGGAGACAAGACCCAGTTCAGTCCGTGTGCAGAATTTTACGGCATTTTTTATCACCTTCTTTAGTTGATTTGTTTCCTCCAGAACAGCACCCCTGCTAAGCATCATGTTTCCATGAAACTGCTTTTTTTTTTCTTCTTTCTCTCTCTCTCTGCAAATATAAAGCTCAGATTTAGCTCCTATATAGTGGATATCCACAGGCAGGCTCTTGGCTACACTCACGTCCAAAGAATATTTAATGAAATGTCTTCGAACTTCCTGGAGAAACAGGTAAGAGTTGTAGTGGTAAAATCAATGGAAAAAAATTACTTCTAATTTGAGAAATTCTAGTTTTCCCAACCAGTGATACAGAAAAGATAGAAGACAGTCTGTTCTATTCAGTCAGTAATGCTCACTTGCAACCAGATGAGAAATTTGTTAAAGCTCTCCCTAGGAAGTAAGGTGGAACATTGGAACTTGTTCAGGATTCAGAAGATTTTAATTAAGTCTTTGAGATGAATTGGGGGGAAAAGAGAAAGGAGGAAGAAAGAGAGAAAGAAAGAAAGAAAGAAAGAAAGAAAGAAAGAAAGAAAGAGAGAGAGGGAGAGGAAGAAGGAAAGAGAACGAGAGAGGAAGGAAGGGAGGAAGGAAAAGAAAGACCTACCCAGGAGGCTTTCTGCCTGCTTGCATACCGGAAACAGAATATTTGCTATAGCTGGCCTTGCAGAAGAAAAGAGTCTGGCCTATGGCAGAGTTCCCTTTCACCTTTGACAGAACACCTGCTGTTAGTGGCAGGCAGGAGGCTAATCAGCAGCCTGGTGCTTACTGTGTGGAGCGTATTTTCAATTTATTCTAGTTTTTTTAAATTCTCAGTCATCTTTCAGTAGGTTATGCTACAGTAACCAACAACTTTAAAATACTGATGGCTTCAAAAACAAAGCATTTCTGTCTTGTTACGTTTCTCCCCTTGGCTCACATTATGTATCAGCTGCAAGTTAGCTTCATGGATCTGCTTTATTCTGGAATTCAGGCTAAAAGAGGCTACTAAAGAGGAAAGTAGATCAAGGATGTTGGGAAATCCACCATGCCTCTTTGAACTTTCTGCGGCCCACTTTCACTTTCACTCACATTTCACAAGTCACGTGGCCAGGTGCTGCCCACAAGGAGGGCAGTGCGCCCTCTAGCCAGGCTCTGCAACATCAGAGGCAGACGGAGTGTGGGAAGGGGCGGTGAACACTCAGCCATGGTGACACAGCCTACCACAGGGTCCTTGACTCAGCAGTACGCATGGACCCTGGCTACACTGTGTTCCTCAGAGATCAGAGTGGAGTTCATGCCCTGTGACATGTTCTGACCAGTAGCTCTCAAACCAAAGGGCATCACTATTAAGTTTTGATTTTAAAACTCGGAATGGAGTGGGTTAAGGTCAACCTGGATGGGTGTGTGGTTTTCACCACCCATGTTTTCCCTGTTACTTAACAATGGGTTTGTCTGATATGGTTCCTACATTTTTAAAAATTGGGCAGAATGGTAAAAACAGGAAAATATTTATAGGATGTTTTTCCATAGGGCTGAGACTTGGCTTTTTTTTATGTGGAAAACAGTAACATGGGGGATTTTGAGTGGAGGTTATAAAGGAAAAATTCGATTTTGAATGATTTCTGAGCCTACTTACCTATTTGTATGTTTAGATAAAACAAGGAGGAAAGGCATCAGTGAAGATAGGCTGATTTTTAAACACTGAATCTACCTTTTTTTTTTCCCCATGAAAATCAGCCTTAGACATCAGTGATCCTGAAATGCACGCCCAGCCCTAGGCAAAGGGTTTTCAGTAGATGGTTTGTCTTGAATATTTCCTACTGGCATCTTCGGTCAATCAGTCCCCTCCTTCTGCCCGCTGCAGGCAGAGAGCCCCGCTGCAGCACCGTCTGGCCTGAGGATCTGTAACATTCAGCAAAAACGTAGGAAGCTTGTAGTTAGGGCTGGGAACCAGGACAGCAAGAGCTCTCACACAGCCTAGGGAGCCGGTAATCTCACAGGGGAAACAAACCAGTAAACAAGAAATAATATGAGAGTGATAAATGCTGCAAGAAGGAGGCACACACAGAGAACTTTCCCAGTACAAAGAAGGGAATTACAACTCACTCACACAAAATGGATGTGTAAACTGAGAAATGACGGATTTGGTGGAGTCAGTCAGGTGACCCGAAGGAGTGGAAATTCACTCTGGGGCTCAGACAGCGGACTCCTAAGCAGGAATGAAATGATGAAGAGGCTTAGGGTTCACTCCCTGCCCTGTCCTTGCCCCCTTGTTTTACTATTTTTTTTAAATAAACTGCCATTTATTTATTTATATTATGTTCAATTAGCCAGCACATAGTATATCATTAGTTTTTGATGTAGTGTTCAACAACTCATTAGTTGTGTATAACACCCAGCACTCATCACATGTGCCCTCCTTATTTTGAAAAATAATTTGAATGCCAAAAAGTTTTTTAAAAAGATATTAAAATAAATGTCCATGCAGCTACAACCCAGAATTAACAGATATTAATATTATATCATATTTTATCAATCTTTTAATAAGTAAACTATTACCATTAAAGTTGAAATCTCCTATAAACCTACCCTGGGTCACATTTCTCTTTTTCTGTCTCTTCAGAGTTAAGTGCTGCCATGAATTTTGTGATTCTGTCCCTATTCTTATGTTTCTAAATATATATTGATAAACAACATAGATTGTTTATATGTATGTAAATTTTATGTTAATGATTTGCTGTTCTATAAATAATTTTCTATAACTGGAATGTTTCTTAATATACCACATATATACATATATATAATGGAATATTATCGAATGGATAACATCTTTATCCATTCATCTATTGGACACTTGAGGAGTTTCCATAATTTGGCTATTATAAATAATGCTGCAATAAACATAGGAGTGGGTATATCTTTTTGAATTAGTATTTTCATTTTCTTTGGGTAAATACCCAGCAGTAAATCATATGGTAATTTTATTTCTAATTTTTTGAGGAAACTTATTGTTTTCCACAGTGGCTGCACCAGTTTGCAGTCCCACCAACAGTGTCTGAGAGTACCTTTTTCTCCATATTCTTATAAATATTTGTTATTTCTTGTGTTTTGAATTTTAGCCTTTCTGACAAGGGTAAGATGGATCTTATTGTCGTTTTGATTTGCATTTCCCTAACAACTGGTGATGTAGAACATCTTTTCATGTGTCTGTTGGTCATCTTTTTGGAGATATGTCTGCTCATGTCTTCTGCCCAATTTTTAATTAGATTATTTGTTTTTTGGTGTTATGTAAGTTCTCCATATATTTTGAATACTCACCCTTTATCAGGTTTGCCATTTGTAAATACCATCACAATCAGTAAGTTGTTTTTTAGTTTTGTTGATTGATTCTTTTGCTCTGCAGAAACTTTTTTATTTTGATGTAGTTCCAGTAGTTTATTTTTGCTTTTGTTTCCCTTGCCTCAGAAGAAATATCTAGAAAAATATTGCTCCAGCTAATGTCAGAGAAATTATTGCCTGTGCTCTCTTCTAGGATTTTTCTGGTTTTAGGTGTCACACTTAGGTTTTTAAATCATTTTGAGTTTATTTTTGTGTGTGGTATAAGAAAGTGGTCCAGTTTTATTCTTTTGCATGTAGTTGTTCAATGTTCTCAACACCACTTATTAAAGACACAGTCTTTATCAAATTGAATATCCTTGCTTCCTTTGTCAAAGATTAATTGACTACCTAAGTAAGCATGGGTTTATTTCTGGGCCCTTTGTTCTGCTCCATTGATCATTACATCTGTTTTAGTGCCTGGATCATACTTTTTTGATCACTGTAGCTTTATAGTATATTTTGAAATCTGGGATTGTGATAACTCCAGTTTTGTTCTTTTTTTAAGATTGCTTTCATGATTCAGGGTCTTGGTGCTTCCATATGAATTTTAGGATTTTTTTGTTCCAGTTCTGTGAAAAATGTTTTTGGTATTTTAATAGAGATTGAGTGAAATTTGTAGATTGCTTTGGATAGTATGGTTATTTTTAACAATATTTGTTCTTCCAATCCATGAGAATGGAATACCTTTCCACTTGCTTGTATCATCCTCAATATCTTTCATCAGTGTTTCATACTTTTCAGAGTATAGGTCTTTCACTTCCTTGGTGAGGTTTATTCCTAAGTATTGTATTATCTTTGGTGCAATTGCAAATGGATTGCTTTCTTAATTTCTCTTTCTGTTGCTTCATTATTATCTATACATATGCCACAGATTTCTGTACAATTATTTTGTATCTTGAAACTTTACTGTTTTATCTGTTCTGGTAATTTTTGGTGTCGTCTTTAGGGTTTTCTGTCTATAGTATCATGTGATCTGCAAATAGTGAAAATTTTATTTCTCCCTTACCAATTTGGATACTTTTTATTTCTTATTGTCTGATTGCTGTGGTTAAGACTTCCCGTACTATGTTGAATAAAAGTAGTGAGAGTGGACATCCTTGTCTTGTTCTTGAACTTTCTGAACAGTTCTTCCTGAACTGAAAAGCTTTCAGTTTTTCACCATTGAGTGTGTGTTAGCTGTGAGTTTTTCATACATGGCCTTTATGATGTTGAGGTATGTTCCCTCTAAACCTATTTTGTTGAGGTTTTTTATCATGAATGGATGTTGTCACTTTGTCAAATGCTTTTTCTGCATCTATTGAAATGATCATATGGTTTTTATCCTTTCTTTCATTGGTGTGATGTATCACGTTGATTTGTTTGCTGATCCTGAGCCAGCCTTGCATTCCAGAAATAAATCTCACTTGATTATGCTGAATGATTTTTTTAATGTATTGTTTGGTTACTGGATTCAGTTTGCTAATATTTTGTTGAGGATTTTTACATCTATGTTTATCAGAGACATTGGTCTACAGTTCTCTCTGTCACTCTCTCTTTGTAACATCTTTATCTGGTTTTGGTATCAGCGTGATGCTGGCTTCATAGAATGAATTTCTCAGCTTTCTTTCCTCTTCTACTTTTTGGCATAGTTTGAGAATAGGTATAAACTCTTCTTGAAATGCCACCTGGTCTTGAACTTTTGTTTGTTGGGAGTTTTTGAGTACTGATTCAAGTTCATTTCTGGTGATTGGTCTGTTCAAATTTTCTATTTCTTCATGATTCAGTTGTGGGAGGTTCTATATTTCTATATTTCTTGTAGGTTGTCCAATTTGTTGACACATAATTTTTCATAAAACTCTCTTATAATCCTTTGATTTCTGTGGTGTTGGTGTTATCTCTCCTCTTTCATTTCTGGTTTTGTTTATTTAAGTATTCTCTCTTTCTCTTTATCTCTCTCTTTTTATGATGAGTCTGCTAAAGGTTTCTCAATTTTGTTAATTTTATCAGAGAATCAGCTCCTGGTTTTATTGATCTGTTCTATTGTGTTTAAATTCCTATTTCATTTGTTTCTGCTCTAATATTTGTTATTTCCTTCCTTCTGCTAGTTTTTTGTTGTTGTTGTTGTTCTTTGTCTAGCTATTTTTGGTGTAAGGTTAGGTTGTTTATTTGAAAATTTCTTGCTTCTTGAGGTAGGTCTATATTGCCTTAAACTTTCCTCTTAAAACTGTTTTTGCTAAATCCCAGTGATTTTGTTCCACCTGTGTTTTCATTTTCATTTATCTATTTTTTTTTTAATTTCCTCTTTGATTTCTTGGTTGACCCATTCATTGCTTAGTATTATGTTATTTAACCTCCGTGTATTCTGTCTTCTTTTCTTTTGCAACCCTCCATATATTTGTGTTCTTTCCAGATTTTTTCTTGTGGTTATTTCTAGTTTCATAATGTTGTGAATAGAAAAGATGCATAGTATCATTTCAATCTTTTTAATTTGTCAAGACTTGTTTTGTGTCCTAAATATGATCTATTCTAGAGAATATTCCACGTACACTTGAAAAGAATGTGTATCCTGCTGTTTTAGGATAGAATGTTCTGACCAGATCTAGATCCATATGGTCCAATGTACCTATCAAAGATTGTTTCCTTACTGATTGTCTTTTTGGATGATCTACCTCTTGATGTCAGTGGGGTGTTAAAGTCCCCTACTATGATTGTATTACTATTGATTACTTCCTTTATGTTTGTCATTATCTACTTTCTTATGCATTTGGATGCTCAGATGTTGGTGCATCAATATTTACAATTTTTATATCTTCATATTAATTGTTTCTTTTATGATTATGTCCTTCTTTGGCTCATTACAGTCTTTGTTTTAAAGTCTGTTTTGTCTTAATAAGCACTGCTGCCTCAACTTTCTTTCACTTCATTTGCATGATAAATAATTTTCCATCCCTTCCCTTTCAATCAGTATGTATCTTTAGGTCTGCAATGAGTCTTGTAGGCAGCATATGGATGGGTTTTACTTTTTTATGTATCCTATCACCTTATGTCTTTTCCTTAGAGTATTTAGTCCATTTACATTCAAAGTAATTATTTATAGGTGTATACTTACTGCTATTTTGTTAGTTGTGTTATGTTTTTTTTTTAATAGTTCTTCTCTGTCCATTTCTTCTCTTGCTGTCTTCTCTTATGGTTTGCTGGCTTTTTCTTTATTTTTTGAACACCTATTACTGGTTTTTTATTTGTGATTACCATTAGGTTTGTATATAACAGCTTATACATATAGCAGCCTATATTAAGCTGATAATTGCTTAATTCTGAAATTCTTTAGTTCTCTCCCCTCAATGTTTCAGTTTTTTGGTATCATATTTTACATCCTTTAATTCTGACAGATTTTTACAGATACATTTGTTTTTGCATTTGTGTTTCCTATTTTTCTTACTCTTACTTATGGGTTTTGTTTTCCACTCACAGATTCCCTTTAAAATTTCTTATAGGACTGGTTCAGTGGTCATGAATTCATTTAACTTTTTTTTTTTTTAAACTCTGTCTCTCCCTCTATTCTGAATGATGTCCTTGCTGGTTAAAGTATATTTAGCTGCAGGTTTTCCCTTTAAGAATTTTGGATATATCATGCCACTTTCTTCGGCCTACAAAATTCCTGCTGAAAATCAGCTGATAGACTTATGGGATTTCCTTTGTATGTAACTATCTTTTCTCCTGCAACCCTTTAAATTCTTTCTTTATTATCATTTTTTGCCATTTTAATTACTATGTACCTCGGTGTGTATCTCCTTGGATTGATTTTGTTGGGGGCCTTGAATCTGGATTTCTATTTCCCTCTCTGGATTTAGGAAGTTTTCAGCTTTTATTTCTTCAAATAAATTTTATGCTCCCTTTTCTCTTCTCTTCTCTTCTCTTCTCTTCTCTTCTCTTCTCTTCTCTTCTATTCTCTTCTCTTCTGGGATAACTGATGAGAATATTATTATGCTTGATGGTGTTACTGAATTACCTTGGTCTATTTTAATTTTTTATCATTTTTTTCCTCTCTCCTGTTCAGTTTGATTGCTTTCCATTACTCTGTCTTCCAGGTTGCTGATCTGGTTTTTCTGCTTCCTCTAGTGTACTATGTTCCATGTAATGTATTTTTAATTTCAGTTATTGAGTTCTTCTGATTAGTTCTTTTTTATTTTATTTTATCTCTTTGTTGAGGTCTTTATTGTTTATGTCTCACTGAGGTCCTACACTCTTCCTTCAAGTCCACTGAATATAACCATTACTTTAAATTCTCTATCAGGCATATTACTTATCTCTTTTTGCTCCCTCCTCAACCTCCTCATATCTGGAATCTAGAATTTGAAGGTAATGGACAATTAGGTGAGTTTATAATTTTCATTAAAATGTTTGTTTACCCATTTCTTGAAAGCTACTTTCAGAAATGTGAGGTTTTTACAAAAGGGAGCTAATTCTGAAGTTCACTTATTTTATGATTCCAGGTTTGAAGTGAATACACTTACATGGTGAGAATGTGAAATGACAGGTAGCAACTTCTGGGGAGGCATGCTGGGTTCCTGCCTGTTTGTCCCTCCTCGCCCCTACCCCCAATTATGAATATAACAAGTCTGTCCTGTAAATATATATGACAAGCAGAGACGTGGTCTCTTCTAGGCTTTGACCCTGAGAATTTCTCCAGCAGTGGATGCATTTCTACAGCTGGGGGACCCAGCTGAGCAAGCAGCAGCTCATTCAAGGGTAACAGGCTCTCTTGCTGTAATGGGTCTGGAATGTAGACATGGGATCTGTCAAAAGAGCTTCTCTCTTCTTCATATTGACAGCTTGTGCTTACTCTATGACACAGGTGCTGCAGAAACCTGACCTGGAACTGATATGTTCTGGCAGAAACAAGCTGGGAGATTTGGGGCTCTTTTTCTCTGCTTTTTTTTTCTCTTCCCTGATGGTACTAAATTGTTGAAGCAGAAGGGGGCTGTCCGAGAGGGTTTCTAGCACCACCATCAAAGCCAGCTCTGTGGCCCACTAAATACATGTGGAGGCCATTCCTGGGATTCTTGGAAGATAACACTGTTATATGCATATGAAATTGTACTGTAGATTGCATAAAATTCTAAGATGGGATATCTGTAATATAGGGACTAAAAGAATAGAATAAACAAATCAACTTTTAGACAAGATAACATGAAAGTAATACAGAAAAGGGATATGTGACTTGATTTTTCAATTCAATATACACAATCAATTTTGGTGTTGGAATATACAAAGTATATTATGATCGGGCTTATTGGCTATATAAATAAAATTAAAATTAAACTTTTTCTGTGTAGCATTACAATTTATTTTTTTGGAGGAAAGAGAAATGAAACTTTGCTTTTGAAAATTCTACTCAAGTCATCAAGCATATGTTAATACATTTATTCAACAAATATTAAATAATACTTACTCTGAGTTAGGTACTAAGAATACAGTGGTATACAGGAGACAGATGACTCCCCTGAGGCTTATCTTTATCAAAGGCAGAAATTGATCAAAACAAGTACCCAAATAAAATAATTACAAAATCTTATAAAGCATATGAATGAAACTGAGAGGGGCTGAGAAAGGAAGTATAAAGAGTAAGGGATTTCTTAAATAGATGGTTAAGGTGAGATTCAAAGACTGTAAATGGGATAGTTGTGTGGGGGATGGGGGACGAGCATCTCAGGTAGGGGGAAAAGTAAATTCAAAGGCCCTCTCAAGATTTGTTCAAAGAACTGAAAGAAAACCAGTGTGGCAAAAGTTGAGAAGTTGAGGAGGCTAAAGTTGAGAAGGATCAAGAGGGCCAGAGAAATGATCAGGAGAATAACAGGTAGAGTATAGTAAGGATTTTGGATTTTAAATGTGATTAGAAGCCCATAAAGAACTTTTATCAGGGAAGAGACATAACCCAGTACACACACACACACACACACACACACACACACACACATTTGTTTTTAAAACAATCTCAGTCTTAAAGTATAGCTCTTCCTCCAGAACCGTTTGAGAATAAGTTGTAGTATGATATCCTGTGTTTGCCATTTATGGCTGTGAAACAAATTATCCTACAATTTAGTGACTTAAAACAGCTTTATAATCTCAGAGTTTCTGCAGGTCAGAATCTGGGTATGGCTAAGTTGGCTCCTCTGTCTCATAGTCTTTCATGGGCTGCAAACAAAGTGTTGACAGGGACTGTATTCTTACCTGAACACCTGACTGTAGCAACACTTCCAAGCTTGCTCAAGTGGTTGCTGGTAGGATGTGCTTCCTCCTACATTACTGATCCAAGGCCTTCCTGAGGTCTCAGTTCCTCACAGGTCTCCCTCAGCTCCTTGCCATGTAGCACTCACTATAAGGCATCTCACAACATAGCACTTGACCTGTTTCAGAGTGAGTGAGCAAGAAAAGGAGAAAGAGCAGCCAGTTTGGGAGACACAGTCTTGCTATTACCTAATCTATTAAGTGTTATGCCATCACTTCCATTGTTTTCTAATAATTAGAAGTGAATCCCTATGTGTAAATATGCTCAATGGGAGGAGATTGGGCATGGATATAAAGAGGTAGGTATCATGAGGACCATCTTAGAGACTACCTACCACATGACCCATCACACCAAGCACTTTACACTAAGGATGTTCTACTAACCAAAACGCAATCACCAAAATTAGGAATTCAAATCAATACTAACCTCAGACCCTACTCAAGTTTTGTCAGTTATTGTAGTAATGTCCTTTATGGCAAAAGGATCTAGCCCAGAATTATGCTTTTCTTTTAGTTGTCATATCACTTTAGTTTACTTCAATCTGCTTGCTTCCTCAGTCCTGTCTTGACAGTCATGGTCTTGACATTTTTGAAGATCTGCAGGCTACTAACTTTGTAGACAGTCTCTTGGTTTGGGTTTTTCTGATGTTACTATATAGTTGGATTCCAGTTATGCTTCTTTGGCAGGAATATCATAGAACTGATGCATTGCATCCTATCAGGTGGCACATTGATCAACCCATACATTGCTGGTGATTTTAACTTGGATCCCCTGATTAAGGTGATGTCAGCTAGGCTTCTCAACTATAAAGTTAGTTACCTTTCTCCCTCCCTTGGAATTAATAAATATTTTGTGGAGAGGTGCTTTCTAATTTTCCCATTCCCAGTGAAACATCCAATATATTCATTTACTGATTTGTATCAGTGTAGATTAGTCAGTATAGATTTCCATCTTACTACTATCACTATTAATTTTGTTTCGAATTAGATTCATGGGAACTCTTTCAAGCTAGCTTCTATGTTTTTTGACATGTTCCCATCATTTTTGAGCACTTCCTTAGTTTCTGACATAAAACATGTTCCAGGCTTATCTTGTACTTCCCCTACCCCAGGCTTGGGATCATCCATTTCACTAAGGAGTCCTGATTCCTTTTAGTGGAGAATGGTATTTAGAAACCAAGGTATGTGCATAATGGTACTGGGGTGTTACAGCTTACAGGCTTTCTCAAAGGACTGAGCTAGGGAGGTATACATGTATGTTGCACACACTTGTATATTTATGGTTATTTTAATGTCTTGATATATACAGGGAATTGTGAAGTCACATTGTTATCTCCAATTCCAATGCGACACTACAAGGCAAATTCTATTTTTCTACCTTTATGTATTTGTAGTCCCTTTTCCCACTGTGAGAAACCTGACTTCCACTATACTTCATATATTTACTTGTTTGAGCCATATCTCTGCATGTAATCACCCTCCAGTTTCTACCACAAATCCCTGCTTCCCTGCTTCCCCGTATGGATGATCTCCTGACTGCACTCAGACTCCAACAGCCATGCTGGGCTATTACCAAGTCCATCTCCCCTGTCTATCTATCATTCTCACCCATCCAGGCTTAGGAAATATGTACCATGACATCACCCTATGTAGATGTCCTCCTCAGCTCTGCTTAGGTTTTGGTCCCTAGTTCTAGGCCATTGTGGTTAATCCCCCACTACATGGATGCCATCTTTGTTTAGCACCAATGAATGACTTTTGGGCTGAATTGGTTTTTTTCCTCTCCAGTTTTATTAAGAAATAATTGAGAGATGGAACTGTATAAGTTTAAGGTGTATGGTATAATAACTAGACGTATATGTTGTGAAATGATTATCACAATAAAATTTAGTTAACATCCATTATTTCATTGGATACCAAAAAATGAAAAATTTTTCCTTGCAATAAGAAGGAAAAAATATATACCATATAACAGTATTAACCATAGTCGTCATGTTGTACATCTACCCCCAATATTTATTTATCTTATAACTGGGAGTTTGTACCTTTTGATCACTTTTTTTTTTAAGATTTTATTTATTTATTTGACAGAGTGAAACACAGGCAGAGAGGGAACACAAGCAGGGGGAGTGAGAGAGGGAGAAGCAGGCTTCCCGCCGAGCAGTGAGCCCGATGTGGGACTCGATCCCGGGTCTCCAGGATCATGACCTGAGCCGAAAGCAGTTGCTTAACCAACTGAGCCACCCAGGCGCCCCCCTTTTGATCACTTTTATCCAACACTCCCTACCCTTTGCCTTTGGTAAACACAAATCTGATTTTTTCTTTTCTATGAGTTATTGTTTGGTTTGGTTTTGCTTTTTAGATCTAAATATAAGTGAAATCTTCCAGTATTTGTCTTTCTCTAACTTATTTCACTTAGTGTAATGCCTTCAAATTCCATCCACATCATCACACATGGCAGGATTTCCTTTTTTATGGCTGAATTATATCCAAAGGGCTGAATTTCTGAGAAGGATAGGAAAGCAAAATAGAAAAGAAGAAGAGCCACAGTATATTTTAAGCCAGTATCTCTTATTGTTTTATGGAGCATGGAGGAGAGAAGGCAGGAACTGAGCAAGGAGACCAGTGGAAAGGCTATTTGACAATGTCATCTGAGAGATGTGATGAATGATTTAAGAGGCAGGTAGTGGAGTGAAAAAAAATTGGAAAAGTCAGAATCATTTTCTCTTGGATGACAGTGGGAAGAGCAGGAAAGGTAGAAATCTAGCTATCTTAAGCAACTCATTGAAACATGGTGCCCTCTACCAAGATAGGAAGAAACTGGGGTTGAGGGTATAGTGTTCTGAAAAGAATCAATCATTTTTATTTTTTTATTTTTTGGGGGGGAGTGCCTTCTTTTTTAAAAAAATTAATTTATTTATTTTTATTGTTCCTTAATTTTTTTTTCAGTGTTCCAAGATTCATTCCCCATTCCCCACACCCAGTGCTCTATGCAATAGGTGCCCTCAGTACCCACCACCAGGCTCTCCCATCCTCTCACCCCCCTCCCTCCAAGTCCTTCAGTTTGTTTCTGTGTCCAAAGTCTCTCTTGTTTTGTTTCTCTCTCTGAATTACTCTACTTCCCATTTCCTTTCCTTCTCCTACTGTCCTCTACATTACCCCTTATGCACTGCAAGTAAGTGAAACCATGTGATACTTGACTTTCTCTACTTGGCTTATTTCACTCAGCATAATCTCTTCCAATCCAGTCCATGTTGCTACAAAAGTTCGATATTCATCCTTTCTGATGGAGGTGTAGTATTCCATTGTATATATGTACCACATCTTCTTTATCTATTCATCTGTTGATGGGCACCTTGGCTCTTTCCACAGTTTGGCGATTGTGGCCATTGCTGCAATGAACATTGGGGTACATATGGCCCTTCTTTTCACTACATCTGTATCTTTGGGGTAAATGCCCAGTAGTGCAATTGAAAGGTCATAGAGTAGCTCTATTTTTAATTTTTTAAGGAATCTCCACACTGTTTTCCAAAGCAGCTGCACCAGCTTACATTCCCACCAACCATGTAAGAGAGTTCCCCTTTCTCCACAGCCTCTCCAACACTTGTTGTTTCCTGACTTGTTAATTTTGGCCATTCTGACTGGTGTAAGGTGGTATCTCAGTGTGGTTTTGATTTGAATTTCCCTAATAGCTAGTGAGGATGAACATTTTTTCATGTGTCTATTAGCCATTTGTATATCTTCTATGGAGAAGTGCCTCTTCATGTCTCTTGCCCATTTTTTGATGTGTCAATCTTCTTTTTGGATGTTGAGTTTGAGTAGGTCTTTATAGATCTTGGATACCAGCCCTTTTCTGTCTGTAGTATCATTTGCAAATATCTTCTCCCATTCTATGGGTTGCCTCTTTGTTTTGTTGACTGTTTCCTTTGCTGTACAGAAGCTTTTTATTTTGATGAAGTCCCAGAAGTTCATTTTTGCTTTTGTCTCCTTTGCCTTTGGAGACGTGTCTTGAAAGAAGTTGCTGTGGCTGATGTCAAAGAGGTTACTGCCTATGTTCTTTTCCAGGATTTTGATGGATTCCTGCCTCACATTGAGGTCTTTCATCCATTTCGAGTTTGCCTTTGTGTGTGGTGTAAGAGAATGGTCTAGTTTCATTCTTCTATATGTAGCTGTCCAATTTTCTCAGCACCATTTATTAAATGATGCCATGAAATGCTCCAATATCAGAATTATTGGAATCCCTGAAGGAGGGGAGAGAGAGAGAAGCCTAGAAGATATAGTTGAACAAATCATGGATGAAAATTTCCCAAATATGGGGAATGAAACAAATATTCATGTCCTAGAGGCAGAGAGGACACCCCCCATGATCAATGAGGTCAGAAAAACCTGCAGGCACATAATTGTGAAATTTGTGAATCATAAAACCAAAGAATATGTCTTAAAGGGCAGCTCGGGGAAAGCGATTCCTTACCTATAGTGGGAGGACCATCAGAATAACGTCAGACCTTTCCACAGAAACCTGGCAAGCCAGAAAGGGCTGGCAAGACATATTCAGGAAGTTACATGACAAAAATATGCAACCAAGGATAATGTACCCAGCAAGGTTGACTTTCAGAATGGAAGGAGAAATAAAGAGCTTCTAGGACCGCCAAAGTCTAAAAGATTATGCAACCACCAAGCCAGCACTACAAGAAATACTAAGAGGGGTTCTATAAAAGAGAAACGAACCCAAGAGTGACACAGAACAGAAATTTACAGAGGTAATCTATAGAAACATGAACTTCACAGGCAACATGATGTCAATACAAACGTATCTATCAATAATCACTCTCAATCATTATTTTTAAACATGTCAAGCTTGAGATATATGTGAGACATTTTTTTAAAAAGATTTTATTCATTTATTTGACAGAGAGAGAGAGATCACAAGTAGGCAGAGAGGCAGGCAGAGAGAGAGGAGGAAGCAGGCTCCCTGCTGAGCAGAAAGCCCCATTTGGGCCTCGATCCCAGGACCCTGAGACCATGACCTGAGCTGAAGGCAGAGGCTTTAACCCACTGAGCCACCCAGGCACCCTATATGTGAGACATTTAAGAGGAGATGTGAAGTCGGTACGTGGATATAGGAGTGAACTCAAAGCAGAAGTCTGGGTTGGCAATATAAATTTGGGAGACATGAACATACAGAAGGAGTTGAGAAAGGGAGAGTATCCAGGACTGACCTGCAGAAACTCCAACAATCAAATGCCAGGAAGAAGAAATCTAACAATAGAGTTTGAAAAGGAAAGGCCAACGAGTAAGAGAAAAACCAGAAAAACAAAAGTACTACTACATAACTAAGGGAGGAGCATGCTTTAAGAAGGCAAAAGTAATTGATTATATCAAACATGTTGAAAAGACAAACATGAGAATTCAAGTGTCCATTAGCTTTGTGTATGAGGAAGACGGTGATTTTGACAATGTTACATTCAATGGTGTGACTGGGGAAGAAATCAGATTGTAGTGGATTAAGTAGTTAAGGAAATACAAGAAAATATACATGTGGTGGGAGATAATGCTTTTGAGAGGTTTGCGCTGAATGACAGGAAATGTAGTAGCATCACTGGAAGAGTATTTGGGGTTGAGAACGAATCATTTTAAGATGGGTGATATTGGAATCTGTATTCTAAGGGCAATCTGTATTCTAAGTAATCTCAGAGGAAGAAACTGATAAGGCTGAGCAAAATGGAAAAACCTAAACAGAAATCCTTGAGGTTGATGAGGTTTGTTGACACAGGACAATTTGATGATTGTTCTCAGTGGTAAGGGAGAAAGAGAGAGATGGTGGATTAATAGATCTCTTTGTAGTGTAGTAAATTGGGAATTAAAAAAAAACATATCCTGGTGTATTTTTTCTTTATCCTCATCTGGGTTTTTCTTCCCTAGCCTTCTAGTATAAGGCTAAATCACAAATCTTACTGCCCCAGGGAAGAAGTGGAGAATATTGCTTTGAATAAAGTGTAAAAAATAGAAGGAAATGATGTGAGAGGAGTTCCTGCCTGCCAGACAGGGAAGTAGGAAGTGAAGAGAGGCTAGAGAAGAGAGATGTATGTGAAAGAAAGAATCCTGTTGAGGTCTAACCTGAGAGTATGTCATGTTGGAAAGTTCCAGATGGATTTGCAGGAAAAGAATCCAGACAGTTGGTATTTACTCCCTTGGGGGCTAGCCTAGAGTGGCTGAAATCCTCTCAAGCCCGCATTTGACTGGGCTTCACATCCAGCAAGGCTCAGGAGTGGCAATGAAATCCAATTGAAAGAGACACAGGGGAGTTGTCTTACAGAGCCTTTCCACCAACACAAACCCACTCCTGGGGGTGGGAGAAAGAAGCTCTTTCCAGCTCCCTGGAGGGGTGGAGGTTCTGAAAGGAACAGAGGTGCATATAAGCCTGAGCTTGGGATCAGACGCTTGTGATGTGGCAGGAGACAAGGGCACCATCTGTGGATGCCACGGGACAGCCAGGAGCTGATTAGAATGAGTTAAGCCCTAGCCAGGATTGGTGAAAGCTCGAAGGATAGTGCATGAACCAGAAGCTTCTCTTTTATTTTTGTAAATACATGTGAGCTTTTTCTATGTCCAAATGCTTCCAAGGAGAGGAGAAAGACAATAGGAATTGGAAAATACCTTAAAAGATTATTTACAGCAAGGAGTATATTTAACCAAAGCCTCTTTCTTTTAAGTTGAAAGAAACTAAGTTACTTTTAATAAATTTGTTTTTATTTTCCCCATGGAAATAGGAACACCAGAGAAAGATGAAGTGAATGAGAGAAAATTAAATTCATCATTTTCCCAAACATGGGTTGCTGTGTCTCTCTGGGCAGCAAATTGGTAGGTTTGTTGATGTGAAGATGAGACAGGTTGCATCTCGTGGCTTTTATTGTGCCTATGAATGTGAAGTGAGTGTTGGCTGAGAATAGGAGTTAAAGAGATTTGGGAATTTGAGAAAAGAAGAGAAGGTATAAAATTGACTCAGGGGAATTCCAAATGCACACTAGTATCCTAAAGTCTCTAAAAAGTCTTGATTTAAGAAAAAAGACTCTTGTTCAAGTTTATATACAAGCTAGGACAGATCCAGTTTTGGTGGATCCTGAAGCTTATATAGTTTGAAGACCCTTTAAGAAAAAGAACTCAAGGGATGCCTGGGTGGCTCAGTTGGGTTAAACATCTGCCTTTGGTTTTGGTCATGATCCCAGGGGCCTGGGACTGTGTCCTGCATAAGGCTTGTTGCTCAATGGGGAGCCTGCTTCTCCCTCTGCTTGCTGGTGCTCCCCTTGTTCCTTCTCTCTCTCTCTCTGATTAAATAAATAAATAAATAAATAAATAAATAAATCTTTAAAAAAAAAAAGAATACAAATTTTAAATACAAAATCCAGAACACTTGGAAGGGACTCATGGAAACAATGGTCTCTGAGGCTCCAGCTTTATTAGCTTTACGGAAGAGCCACCTCTATCTGTGAATTAAATGACCATATTTGCTCATGAAAAGACTTCTTTCTCTCCCACACCTACTACTGATGCACACAATAGGCTACTTAACATCAGGGTAGGACACGCTGATACCAACTGTTGTGGCTTCCCCAACTTGCCTTTCTTCTCTCATCTCTCGCCTCTCTCACCTCAAGCATAAATACTGTGGACCCCTGAATAACATGAGAGTTAGGCCCACCAACCCCCACATAGTTGAAAATCCATATATAACTTTTGACTCCCTTAAAAGTTAACTACTCATAGCCTACTGTTAACCAGAAGCCTTATTGATAATATACACAGTTGATTAACATCTCGTTTTGTATGTTGTATGTATTATATATGGTGTTCTTACAATAAAGTGAGCTGGAGAGAAGAGAATGTTACTGGGTAAAATCTAAGGAAGAGAAAATGCATTTACAGTACTGTATTTATTGAAAAAAATCTGCTTATAAGTGGGTCTGTGTGGTTCAAACCTGTGTTGCTCAAGGACCAGCTATGCATCATCCCACGGCTGCTTGTTAATTTACTAATATACCCACGCCATAGCTCTCTACAGCTTAACTTCCAGCCTCTATAGATGGGTGCCTTTCAAACTTCTTACCCCACAACCCATGACAAGAAATATATTTTATATTATAATCCAATACTCACATATATCACTGAGAAAACTTTCACAAAATGCATCTTAATTTTTATGTGCAATGTACTGTAATATTTTCTAGCTGATGTCTTGCATATTTAAAAATAATTCTGGTTGGGGGACACCTTGGGTGGCTCACTTGGTTTTGGCTCAGGCCATGATCTCAGGGTCATGAGATTAGCCCCAAGCTGGGATCTGCCCTCAGTGTAGAGTCTGCTGGAGATGATCTCCCTTGCCCTCTCCCTATGCTCCTCCCTTACTTGTGCTCTCTCTCAAATAGAGAAATGAAATCTTAAAACAAAATAACAATTCTGATTGGGCTATATTAAAATGATCATATATGTAGCCAGCAGACTGAGAAATGCCCTCTAGCTAATACTGTACCTCTAATGCCATTCTTTGCTCTGTGATTCCCTCACCCTGATTACCCTTAATCTGTGCTATGATTTTGGAGATCATCTTCATGCCTCCCTCCAGTTTAAAATAAAATTTTACAAACTTTTATATAAAGCCATCCATTTAATCCTCTGCGCTCTCATGGACTTTGTATTTGTATTGGTATGACAGATATTTTATTCAGCTTTTGACTATAATTATTTAAAATTCAGTACTCTTTACTTGATTGTGAAGTCCTTCAGGGTAAGATTATATCTGATTCTGGCATGGTCATTTCTGTGACTCCTGTAGCATCTAGCTCCTACTACCCTGTGAATTTGTAAAGTTAGAAAAAATAGTAGTGGCTCATAGGGTTGTTATGAGGATTAGATGAGAGAATACACTTCAAAACTAACGGTATGACTAACACCTCCTATACTTGCTTTAGATCTGAAACAATTGGCTTAGGGTCACACAGGTTGTAGTTGATATAGCCACATCCCACATTCCCAGCCTCCATGCTATTCTCCTAGGGAAGTGTTTCACCTGTAGGACACACTCAGTAATTGGCGGCCACTATTATCACTTAACAAAAAGGTATTGAATCAAAATTGAATGAATGATTTGGCAGAAACTATAGCTTATCTGTAATAGCCTTTGTGCCCAGGGATAATTTCATTCATCATTCTGCTATTAGCTTGCTATTTAATCTATTTTATTTTTCTGTGTGAGTGACTGTGACTATATGATTAAAAATCACCAGATCAGGAAAATGAATTTACTGTCTTTAGTAGTCTTAATGACCACATCAGATTAACTGCAAAACTGATTCCACTATGCACAAATTAGATATTAAGATAGATGAAAAGAATCCAATTTGACCAAAAAATGATTTTGAGACTGCATAGATGAAACTAATTTTCTTCCTTTTGCAACTCAGTTTAATTCAGACATTCAAATTTACAGTGCGAAGCACCACAGGGCATAGCAGGAAAATAAGCATCATCCCCTGTTGCCAAGGAGTTCACAGTCCAGTAGGGCTGTGGGTGGAAGGAATAAGATGTCTATATAAATAACCCTAATATAAGGCAGAATAAGATCTGCTTCGTGAGGTTGCAAAGCATCCTGCGGTCCCAAGGAGGAATGGGTTGTTTCCCCAGGGAGAGAGCTGTGGGATGGAAGAGAGAGCTTGAAAGATGGGATGGACACGTGTGATTCTGGTTCTCAAAATGCAGAAGATGTGGGATTTTCTGCATGGCAGACCAGTGGCAATTTCATTGATTTTTAGGTAAAATTCTAGGGTTACCTGGTTACAGGGTGGTAGAGAGATCAGATATATAACAGGAAGCTGAGGATTACTAAATATCATTGACGAAGTCATATCAAACTAATCTATTGTTCAGGGTGAGGGGTCATGGTTATTAAACTGAAACTGGTACAAATGAGAAAAGAGATATATATGGAATAGCCAAGTTTCAAGGACAGCCTTGGGGACAAAACAGAAGAAAAATGAGGTACATTAAAATTGATGAATTGAACAACTGTATTCAAAGTATGTTGATTAATAGATAGATGTTACCCTGAAGGACATTTTTTAGTGTCTTTTCATAGGCCTCTAACTTTAACACTGGTTGATTCATATTTAATTGGAAACTTGAATAAAGACACGGAAGACATGTTCATTAATCTGCAGATGAACCAGAGCTGGGAAGGATGGCAAACAAACAGTGACAAAATCAGGACCTAAAACAATCTTCATTAGGTTGAAATGATGGCTCAAATATACCAAGATAAAGCTCAGTCATCTTGATCTTGGTCTAAAAGTCTAACAGCACATGAAAAAGATGGTAGACATATGACTTAGTAGCAGAAAAACAAGCTTCTAACTTTAATTAGTTGACTATGATGGACCAGCAATATTACATGATCAGTGAAATTTTCATCACCACCACCACCATCACTACTACCACCATCACCACCATCACTACAGCCATCATCACCCCCACCCCTACCACCATCACTACAGCCATCATCACCCCCATCACAATAACCAAAATCACCACCATCACTACAGCCATCATCACCACCATCACTACAGCCATCATCACCCCCACCCCCACCACTATCACCCCCATCACTATAGCCATAATCACCCCCATCACAACAACCACCATGACCACCATCACTACAGCCATAATCACCCCCATCACAACAACCAACATCACCACCACCACCACCATCACCACCATCACTATAGCCATCATCACCACATCACTACTACCACCATCACCATCATCACTATAGCCATCATCATCACCATCACTACAGCCATCATCATCACCACCACCACCATCACCACCATCACTATAGCCATCATCACCACCACCACCATTGCCATCACTACAACCACCACCAGCACCATCATCAACACCATCACCACCACCACCAGCAGCAGCACCACCATCACTATAACAATACCACCATCACTACCACCATCACTACTACCATCATCACCATCACAAGCACCATTATCCTACTACTACTACCATCACCAACATTGTTACCACTATTACAACTACAACTTAATGAGCTGTGGTCATGGAAAGAATTTCTCTGGAGGAGAGAGGGTAGTTCCACCAATCACATCATAAGTACAGTTCTCTGTGCCATGTGCACAATTGGGAGAATGTTCAGGGGGAGAGCAACTCTATGGGAGAAAAAAATAAAAATGTGTTATATTCAGAAAATTTTAAGGCCCTGGAGTTTGTTAGCTTGAGGTAGAGAAGTAGCAGGAATATGATGAGTTCCCAAAGAGTCCAAGGGCTATCATATGGGAAAAGCAGTTAAACTTTTTTATAGAACTTCAAATGGTAGAACCAGAATCAGTAACATTAATTATAGGACTATAGTCTTCAGCTTATTAAAGAATTTTGACATAGCTAGAGTTGTTAACAAATGGAAAGCATGGCTCTTTCTGTTTCTTATTGCCAGAGTGTTCAAGTATGGACAGATTCCTTTGGGGGTTTGGTCTAGGGTTTAAAGTATCTGTTAAATAGTTTGAGTTCAGCATTTTTAATTCCTAGACTGACATTACTGAACATGGTGGAAATGGGGGGGCGTGGAGGAGAGACTGCGGAGACAATCTCACAATCAGATGGTGGGAGCACCCGAGGAGACTGTTGAGGAGAAGAGGCCACGGAATGATCATCTGGGGGTGGCTGACCCCTGCTCAAGTTTTGGTAATGGGGTATAGGATGGGAGAAAGGAGAAAGTGGTACCACTAGGGAGACTCCCCAGTGTTAGGGAGGATAAATGGAAAGGCAGGTTTTAGTAGGAAATATATGTGGAGAAAAGTTTGATAAGCCCAGAGACTGCAATAGAATAGAGACGCAGGAAATAGCTTGAGAGAGGATGGACAGATCTGAAGTGGGGGTGTTGTCTGAATTGGAAAGCCTGGGAGTCCCAGAGCCAGCGGCAGACAAGTTTTGAACCAGGACAGCAATCTTAGGTAGTAAGGGTTAAGGAAGCAGGGCTTGGGGGCGCCTGGGGGTGTAGTCATTTAAACCTCAGAGTCTTGGTTTCAGCTCAGATCCTGGTCTTAGTGTCCTGAGATTGAGCCCTGCATCAGGCCCTACAGAGATTCTCCCTCTTTCTCTCCCTCTCCCTCTACCATTCCCACTGCTTGCACCCTCTCTCTCAAATAAATAAATGAAATCTTAAGAAAAAAAAAAGCAAGCAGAGATTGGAAGTTCTGTTTGAGTGTCATGCGGGCCAGAGGAACAGGAGTGTAGAGGCAGGTTCTGGTTACTGGAGTGGCTTCGAGGACCCGCTGCCCCATTCCTGCCCCACCGCAGTCTCCACCCAACACAAAGGCACGCCCCGTTCTGTACCAGTTAGCACAGTGTCCTGAACTCCAGACCTGTGTAACTACTGGAACAGAAACTTGACTTCAGTCCCCCATGTCCTTCTCTTACCAAATTCATATTTGTTCTGCAGGAACTTGCCATTCCTGGAGGGTTGGTTCCCAGGGCAGATTGCCTTTAGGTGGTCCCTTTCCCACCTGACTTCAAACAGACACAGACTCCATGATCTTAAATTCTGGACCTAAGGCACATTTTGACACCTGAAGCACAGATTCCGAGGCAAGAACTCACAAGGAAACAGGGTTTTTGAATTTTTTTTTTTTTCATTTCAAAATCATGAGAAATTCTGCCCTAGTAATAGTTGGATTCAGTAGCAGGTAGAGGATATTTATATACTGTATTTCCTCTTAGAAGGTCTCTAAACATTTTAACACAGGTGTGGTCGTCACAAAGTCCTTGTGTAGTGTATGACTTTGCAAATAGCTGCGGACATGCTGGAAACCATTTAGATGCATTTAAAGAGAAGGTGAATTTCCTTCCCACTTTGGATTTGGCCTTCATTTCTTCTTGGTCACAGGGTAGAATTTTCCTGCTTGGCTAAATAGCCACATTTTGCTTGTCTGGAATCTGAAATAAGATTACTCTGTGTATGGCTGTGTAACATAGTTGTCTTAGACTTTCATACATTTTCTTTAAAATAACATCTTTCTAGATGGCTCCCATCATTCCCGTGGCCCCAAAGAATCAAGTTTAGAAATATAGAAAGATTGTATGAAGATTTTTTTTTTTTGTCATTTTAATTTGTCTTCAGAAGTTGTTTGCGAGGGCATTCTGTTCTACATACCGGGCAGGCAGGATCACCGTATTGGCCGTTTTTCCTAATGTTATCTCGCCTCTGGCAGAGGAAGGGCAATACAAAAGACTCCTTCCTGTCTCTCTTCTGCCTGTGTAGCTTTCAGGGAAAGCCGATCCTTTTCTCCTGTGACCCAGAGTGTGGTAAGTGCAGGTGACACACACTTTCCCCGTTACTGTATGTCTGCTGCCTGGCCGGTGCTCGGCGGCTAGTGGGCCTCGAGTCATATTGATTTATTTTGAGGGTGTTGTACTAGATCAGGTTCTACCCAGAGGAGCATCTTGATTAATCATGAAACCATTTCCATTATTAGATTTGTGTGAAAACTAGACTCCTCACAAGCCTCCGGTGGGAGAGAAAGGAAATCTGTCTTCTTACTTATTCAGAATTAGAGAGGTCTGGGTTGGAATAAGCCTAATAATAAATACTGTTCCACAGAAAGTGGCTTTGCTGGCCGTGACTTTGAATCATCTTGCAGCTGCCAGGGACCCCGAAGCTGCATGTGTGGAAAGAGCCTAATAAGACGGAAAACAGGGGAGCAGAAAATCTGATTCGACAGACAAGCCAGCCTAATCAGAAAAGAACCACATAGGCTGAACACAAACCTGCTGTTCTCAGCCGATTGCAGCTGGAAGTCCTTTCCTGTGAGCTTTTTTTCCCCCCACTTAATCTTCATCCATTTTCTTTCTCTTTTACAATATCCTGGTCTTCGGTTTCTAACAAAGTTGGCCTGTGATAATTGTGATTTTGTTACAAGATGCAAATGCAATCCTGGATGCATGCAGGGCTAAAAAGAACATCTGTGTAAATATGTTCGGATTTGTAATCGCATCCCACCTCCAGCCTCCAGCCTTTGACAGGATTAGCTGAAAGACTAGTACCCAGGTCAGTGTGCACTGACTAAAGCGCGTATGAGCCCCTCGTGGGTTAATCAGACCATCATAATCAGGTTCCCAAGCACGAGAGTGTGTTCTTTGGAGAGCACTGTGGAGTGAGTGTTCTCTCTGTGCAGAGCGGGTACAGCAGCCATGGGCAAACTTAATGTCTTTCATCACTGGATCATTTTCAGACATGAACCAAAGGCAAAATGATCCAGAAAAGCTGGGAACTAAGCCAAGCGGTGGACGACAGCCAGGGAAGGGGAAGTGCCTAGCATTCTGGTAAGTGCAGGAAGCCTCTAGCTAAGGGTACTGACCAGTCTTCTCCACCCAGAGGTGGGGACAGGCTCGTCAACCAGAGAGGTCTTTTCACACACACCCCTACTCCTTGTTTAATGCATCTTACACTGCTAAGGGGCAAACGAGACATACTGTTTTCCTGACAATTGAGAGAGCACTCGGGTCACAAATATCTTAATGCCTTGTTGGACCTCAGTCAACACCCAACAAGTAGGAGAACCCGTGCTGTGATCCAATATATCAATGCACCCAAAATACTAATTGCAGTATCAATTAACCAAGAGTTAGCCAAGAGGGACCAAGTTCTGAGTGACCTGGGCAACTGCCCATTCTCTCATGGTGTACAGACGTGCTGATTGCGAGTGTGTGCACTGAGCTGCCCACCCAGGTCTGGCCTGCAGGGCTGGCTAGAGAGCTTGTTGCTGCAGTGGCCAGTGGGATGCCGTGCTCCTGCCATCACCATGAGTATTCTCACTGAAGTCACCGGAAGGGTAGTTGTCTGTGACTTTGGCCTCTTGATTGAAATCTTGTTTGCAGGGCAGACTCAGCCTTATGGGACTTGAAGCTTATACCATTTCAAGCATTCTCTTTAAGAAAAAGAATACAAAATCTGGTGTAGGAGTTTGTCATAAAATTCAGCACACACCTACTGTGTAAGCCAGCAGTTTCACTCCTAGGTATACACCCAAGAGAAAGTTAACATATGTCCATAAAAGGATAAGCACAAGAAGATTCATAGAAGCTTTATTCACCATAGCCCCCAACTGGAAATAACCCTAACATCCATCAGCAGGCTAACGCAGAAGCGGAAGAGGGACATTATATATTGGAATACTTCTCAGCAGTAAAAAAGAATGAGCTGCTGGTACCTGTCGTAACCCAGATGAATTTCATGTGCGTTATACGGACAAAGGAAGCCAGACAATGATGCCATTTCTATGTTGTTCTAAAATACGCAAAGTTAATCTATGGCACCATTAGAATAATAAATTTAAAAAATTTTTGAACTCTGGTGGGAGTGCAAAATGGAACAGGCACTTTGAAAAACAGCTTGACAGCTTCTTATAAACACACCCTTCCCACACAACTCAGTGATCCCACTCCTTGCTATTTACAAGTGGAATGAAACTCTGTTCACATAAAACCCTGTACGTGGACAAATGTTTACTGTGGTTTTATTCATAATAGCTCCAAACTGAAAACAATCCAAATGTCCTTCTTCTGGAGAATGGATGAGCGAAGGGTGACATGCCCATAATGGAATGCAATCCAGCAATGAGAAGGGAGCCAATTACTGCCGAGTGCCACAGTATGGGGCAAGTTGACGTGCTCTGTGTTCATGAAAGGAACCACATCCAAAAGACTGCATACATCCTCCCTGGTTCATTTATGTTACTTTATAGAGAAACCAGATCAATGGCTGCAAGAGGCCAGGGTACAGAGAGGGGCTGGCTACAAGGGGAAATTTCCATGGGGTAAATTTGGGTAGGAGTTGGAAATGCTCTTTAACTTGATTATACTGGTAAGTTATACAACTCTGTTCATTTATTAAAAACTCTCAGAATTATGGCCTTGACTTTCTAGATATTTCTTCATCAGCAGAAGCTGTAAATATTATAGAAACTAGGAGAGAGACAACAGGAGGGAAGGGGGAATCAGTGAATTAGACAGAGGGAAATATCCATCAGGAGACTTAGCATGAACATCCACAGGGCACTCCTTCCTATCTCTTAAAATCAGATTCTCAAGGCTGACAATACTAAGTCAGCATCCTTTTCTTTCAAAAATTTTACCTCACGACTTGGTAAACTGAACATCTACTTTATTAGGTTATGGAAATAACCCTTTGGCTGAGAGACAACTGACTCTAAGGGAAGTCATTTCATTTTTTGGTCAGGTTAGACTAAGTTGAGGCAAGAAATAGATCAAAGGCTCAGTGGCTCGATACAGTAGAAGTTAGCTGGTGCTCAGCCAGTGACCATTTTGAACAAAAAGGGATTCCATTAAGTGAGATCTAGGTATGTGCCGGGGAAAAGCGAAATTGAGATTTTGGTAGACGGTTAGCAGTTTCTTTCATATTCTGACACCATCCAAAAGGGAAAATGATACCTTCGGCTGCTTTGCTTATTGAGGATTTGGTTTAAATTCGGCAGCTATTCACTTCTCTGTTTTTACCAGTGTTTTTGATAGGAGGATAAGGATGAGGGACAAAGAAAGAGAAAAACTGTCAGAGAAGGGTCAGTGGTGAAGGATCTTATAATTATGGGCTTGAAAGAGGCCGTTGAATTGTTTATGGGTCATGATGACATAGGTCTCCGTCTTCTCTGTGATTGTAAATAAAGATAAGGGTTGAAAGTCATCGATAAGTTTAAATTTTTATTTGATACAATATTTAATATGCAAATAGCTATTAGGTATAGCTGCTTTTGAGTTGACCTGTATTTAGATGGCAGAATAGAATGAAATCTTCCAAACAGTAAGATGCTAATCGGTGAGAAATTCTAGGCTTTGCACGTGGTTTTTAAAAAGTCAAATGCATTTCAGTATGAGCAAAGGGAAGGTAATGGCACTGGGGAAAAGTACTCCAAAGGAGTAATAGAAGCCAATATTTTAGACATTGGGCACCTGAGTGGCTCAGTTGGTTAAGCGACTGCCTTCGGCTCAGGTCATGATCCTGGAGTCCCGGGATCGAGTTCCACATCCGGCTCCCAGCTCCGTGGGGAGTCTGCTTCTCCCTCTGGCCTTCTCCCCTCTCATGCTCTTTCTCACTCACTCTCACTCTCTCAAATAAATAAATAAAATATTTTTAAAAATATTCAGACATTGATTTGGAACAACTTTAATAACGATCAGTGACAATATATAATGAACAGGTATTGTTGTAGTCAAAGAACAACAAAATGTAAGCCATCCTGAACAGGAGCAGTGGGAACGCAACATGGGATATTACCCTGTCTTTGCACCAAAATACGGAAGCCCACAGCCAGGGTCCTGTGGCGAGTGCGACAAAGAGCTGCCTGGGAAGGCACAGTTAAGGACAAGTAGGTGAGCAAGGGAAGAACAATATAGTTCTGTGAACGTAAGCTGTGGAGAAAGTACAAGTCTTTAGCAGTCAGAAGAAAGTGCTCAATAAATATTTATTAAATAAGTACATTAATTAACCAAATCCTATAAGATATGGAGCATAGATTTATTCACCAACTACCAGAAGTAGGTATAAAGAGATACGTTTAGCACACTCACAGAAAAAGGAAAACGTACTTTACATAGTAAACCTAAGGAACTTGCTTCCTTAAGAGGCAGAACATGAGGAAATCAGTAGGGTTGAGAATGTGTAAATAAATTCATGGATAATATATGACTAATGGCTACTTTGGGAAGTGAGGGATGCTTGAAGGTCATCTGCCATGGACCAGAGGCACTGTCATTGATACGGGTTCCCTCTGCAAGCCACGGAAGCCATGACCCTTCCTCAAAGTGAGGGAGTGAGGCAAGGTCGCGGTCATCGACGCCATGCAGCTTTGCCTTCTTTGTTCTCCCTTTTCACCTGATTAGTTCTGAAAAACACTTCTCTCTTTCTATTTACAATTATATTAAATCTTTCTCTGCCTCTACTTTTAGCTTCTTACATCAAGCCTCAAGTTTCACTCTACCCTTTTAAGACATGATAATTAATAGAAATAATGAGAAAAATAATCATAGTAGTATGGTAGCTGCATTGTAACTAGCTTAGTTCAAATAAAAGAAATCTCATAACCACATGACCACATACTAACCTCCCTGCATTTAGGGGAGGCAGAAAGTTCTGATAGGATAATGATCGATAAAAACCACCTGAGCAAGACACATGATGTGCATCAGTAAAGATTTGTCTTTGTCTGTAATTGATTGTTCCTTAGATTAGACTTTAACCAAAACGTGCAATAAATAAAGAACCCTGAGAACAATGTTTTTGGGAGATCTCCACACCACTCTTCGAGTCCGGTCTCCTCATTATCGCCATCGCCGTCCCCACCTTTTTGGTCCCAACTGTTGCTGGAGCTGGCCCCCAGCAGTTATCTTTTGAGACTGCCACTAAACTGTAATATAACCTGGGAAAAGTTCTCCAAACTATGCTTTTCTTTTGTTGTTTTATTTTTTTATTATGTTGAATTAGCCAACTTATAATATATCATTAGTTTTTGATGTAGTGTTCAGTGATTCATTAGTTGCATCTAACACCCAGTGCTCATCATCATACCTGCCCTCTTTACAAACTATGCTTTTCTACAAATTGTCTCTTGATGTCACTGTCAGAAAGAGGATGATGGGCTAAGCGGCCCATGTGCCTGACTCAGAAATAGTTGGCTGTCTCTCTGAGGCTGATCAAAGAACAACGCTCTAGGATTGATGATCACCAATCTAAAAAGACATCTATGATAATGGAGGGGTGGGGCCACTCAAGCATTGTCCGTGCGCCCATCTGTGTCACAAGAATAATTGTGATAGAGCTTCTCAAGGCTAGGGGATTCGGGGTAGAGATTAATTAATATTCAGAACATTGAGAGTGAAGGCCCTAGTTATTTTCGGCTGCTATATTTTTCTGGAGTAGAAGGCTGAATGGGGAAGGAAGCAGAAGGTGGAGAGAAAAGAGGGGCAGAGGCACTTGGAACACCCCCTGCCCTGGCCCAGTATACCCAGCTTTTGTGCCAGAGAACTAGCCCCTCAGAGTAGTGTTGTCATTTCCTAAAAGCAGAAAAATGCACGGGAGTCCCTACACCCCCACCTCTCCCAAGCCCTGCCCATGGAGCACACACAATGGGAGAGAGTTTGTGTAGTATCCTGGAGGAGCTGGAGTGCAAATGTGAGAACAAGGAAATGAACCCAGTCTATCTGCACAGCTCTGCTGACATCCTTTGAAATCGGGTTTCCATTCTGAGATTTCCTCTTTGATCTCTCAGTTGAAAAGTCTGGTCCCCACAATGCACAAATCCCCTATTCTGGGATAGTGTGCCATTTATCCATTTCCTCCGCTGGGCACCTTTTCTCAGGACAAAGTGGCAGCAGTGCCTGCCAGCCGACTGACCCCAGGCCTTCCTGGCATGCGCGATGTCGTGTCACGTGAACGTGAACATCACTTGGATGTTGTATCATATGGACAGAGGTGCTTTTCCTTTCTCTGCTCTCAGCTTATTTCTGTTTGTTCTCTGCCTTTCTCACTATGCACCTGTGTTTCCTTTCCCTCCCTCCCCTTCCGCCTGCCCTCTCTCTATTACTTGCTCACACAGGACATTTTTCAGTCTACAAAATGTAGCAACACATTTATCACCCCTGGGTAACTCCACAAACAATCAAGAAAATGCTTTTCAGCATGATGAAGTGTCATGAGCAATGGATGTATAGCAAAATAAATTACTCTATAAATGAAGAAAAACATTTCACTAATGCAGAGTCCAGGAATATCTGAAGGTAACAATTTACTTCAATTAACAATGATTTGGGAGGGGAAAAAAAGCCTCATGAGTCAAAGCCTGGTATTTACTAAGAGTTTCAGACTTATAGTGGGCAATTATTCAGCAGGTGGTCTTGTTAGGAGGACGATAGACTGCCATCACTGACGGCCTGCTCATCCTTTACATTAGGTAGCTTTCTGTGAAAGCTTTGGTTGATGCACCCTTAATTCTCATTACCCAGGTGCATAACTTTATCTTGCATTTAGCACATTGTTTTGGGATTGCCATTTCACGCACATGCACCCAGCTGGCCAGATTGCAAGCATTTCGAGGCGTAGGCAGGGCTTCAGATGATTTGAGCTCTGCATCCTGGGCACCGGGCACAAGGTCCTCAACGTGGTAGACAATTAATACATGTTTGATGAGTGGATGAATGGATGGATGAATAATTGATATTGACCCTCAAACCTTGACTGATCTCTGAGATGGCAGGATGCAAAATCCAGGGTGTGTTTTCATGTCTCCTTCTGACCTGAGATGCAGGCCAGACCAAGTGGTCTGTGGAATCAGTTACCTATCATGGATTGCCTTTTGATGACCTCCAGGCCAGCTTCACATAGGCTGGGCTCAGCAGCAACCTTTTACCAAGAGCTCATGCACTGTCATTATAGCACTGGGTCACCTTCATGTCGCTTGAATATCACCTTCATCACAAAGCCCCTCTATCACTTTATTTTAGTTGTCCCTGCCCCAGTCAAGTAGACTCCTGATTCCTCTTACCCTGCTCTCCATCTTCTTCTGTGGCTCTTATCTCTTTCTAATGTACTGAGTAATTTATTTATTCATTCTGTTTGTTATTTGCTATTGTATCACCGTATTATAGTACTATATTTATAGTAAGTATACAGAATCATTATATTTGTATTACTATAATTATATTACACTAGACTGTACATCCCACTATGCTCTTGGCATGTAATAAGCACAAAAATGAATGCTAAATGAATGAAAACTACCCTGTAGCACTGGCTAGAAGATATAAACCGCAGCTTAAAGCAGTGGATTCTTTTGTCTGTGTCCTTTGGAAAAATAGACTTCCACTGAGATATCTGTGGCTGAGGGAAACTGAAAGAGGATAAATGGGCCAGTGTTTAGTTCCCTTGACTCAACTACTCTTCTCTGTTTTATCTGTGGAAATTTTATAAAATATTTCTTTTGAGAAAGAAGTTCTATTGCTTTTAAGAAAACACGCTTCATTCAACTCTTTCATCTCTCAGGAGGAAGCTGAGAGCTGAGAGTTTTTGTGCACTTGCTCCGTGCTGTGTGGGGGAGGATCCAACATCTCCCAGCCTGAGGCAGATCGACTATGTGAAACCCATCAGAGCTCAGGTTCTGGCAAGACATAGCCCAACCCTCTGGGGCGCCCCGCAGAAAAGTTAAGGTGCTAGACACACGTATGGACATCTTCCTTCCTGTAGGTAAACTGAGAGTGATATATGCTTAACATAGGATACCATTCAGTCTTTAAAAAGAAGGAAATTCTGCCATATGCGACAACATGAATGGAAGTTGGGGATACTATGCAAAGTGAAATAAGCCAGACACAGAAGAACAAATATTGCATGATTTCACTCATATGAGGTGATCCAATATAGCCAAATTAACAGAATCAAGAGTGGAATGGTGGGTGCAAGGGCTTGGAGAGGTAGAAATGGGGAGCTAATAATCAAGAGACATAAAGTTTCAGTTAAGTAAGATGAGTAAGTTCTAGAGAGCTTATTATACACATAAAGTTTTGTTAAGAGGGTAGCTCTCATATTAAGTGTTCTATCACAATGAGATACTTTTCTTTTAAAAGGAAACCTGTTAGGGGCGCCTGGGTGGCTCAGTGGTTGAGTGACTGCCTTCAGCTCAGGTCATGATCCTGGAGACCTGGGATCAAGCCCCACGTCGGGCTCCCTGCTCGGCGGGAAGCCTGCTTCTCCCTCTCTCACTCTCCCGCTTGTGTTCCCTCTCTTGCTGTGGTTCCTCTGTCAGATAAATAAAATCTTTAAAAAAAAAAAAAAAAGGAAACCTGTTTGAAAACCACTGATTTATAGCAAAATGTACATCTTTTTTGCATCTATGGGTTTACAGACCAACAACATCATTGCATGGGAGCTTATTAGAAATGCAGAATCTAAGGCCTCATCCCAGACCTTTGAGTGCAAATCTGCATTCTAAGAAAACCCCCAGGTGATTTGAAGCCACCTCAAAGGACTATTGTTTTGGTGCTGTAGTTCCTCCCTCCCCCTAGAGAACTATGGATGCAGTTGGAAGCTAGATGCAGCTAGACGTGGCTTAGGCTGTGTTTCTTCAGGTAGAGTTGGTAATGCATCAGACTGCTGCCAAAGTTGGGTAGATGGAACAGGCAAGGGTGGGGGTGGGGTCAGGAGAGAAGCGGGGCATATGAACAACCCACACTTAGATTATTAGACTTGACTAGCACTCCCAGGACTGGATTATTTGGCTAAAGACAGAGTGAAGGAACAAGTAATTGAAATATACCATATTCCCTGAACTTCATTCCAGCCAATACTTTCAACCTGTTCCTGTAATAAATCTTCTACCATGGCTGCTAGCAAGAGGTAAAATGAATGGAATTAAGTTTCGGCTCCTTTCTCAGCTCCTTTGCCAGGTGGAATTACTAACAAGTGATGACATATCTAGAAACTAGGCAATAGAAAACAAAACAAAACAAAAAAAGAAGACATAAAGAGAAAAATAAGCAGAGGGCCTATATAATACCCAAACTTGATAACCAAGTTATGGCCTATGAAAAAGGAAGAGCTGACCACACATTAATTTGAAAGCACATCCCCCTCCCCCCCCCCCGCCAAAAATCAAGCTTTTATTAATTACACTCGAAGAGTTTAGTAAGGCAGCCTAGTTTTACCCACAGTATGTTTTTAAGTTGCATGCTATCAAATGGGAAGATGCTTTCGTATTTCTTAAGTAAGCGCAAGAGATCCTATAAATGGACCTTTCAGCTCCATTTTATCTTTCCTATAACATAGGGTTGTGGTTCTTGATGAGTGACTTGTCATCTTCCTATATGATTTTGATCATATCATTTAGCAGTACTGTAGGAGAACAGTTAGGTGGTTTAGCTCTGAAACTACCCATTAAGAGATGAATACAAAGTCAACAACATTATCTACATCATTAACTTATGTAATAAAAAGTGATTAAATACAGCTAGCTTTCAAATACATGTAAAATAGATCTAGCTGAAAGTATAAATTTTTATAATGTTTATGTTCTGCTTGGATTGAATTATCTTAAAAAACAGAAAATCATCATCCTACTTCACTTGATAACCATCAACAGTGAAGTCATCATTGGATTATGAAAATTTTGAGACAAAGATTGGACAATGCTATAATTTACATTGCCTGCATTGTTACACATCCCTTTGGATAAATCCCCCAAAGCAGACCAATTGTATCTTCAACAAATAGTAATTAGAGCATGTGCTTTTAAGCTGCTGGAGGTGGGAGGAGGGTGAATGAGAAAGGGAAAGATGAACACAGCACCTAAGAAATACATATGCTTTTGTATCACCAAAAGATTTGGTGAGTTAGATGTGGGTGTGTTCCCGCTCTGATTTTAGGGACTACCAGAAATTATGTGGAATTCCCATCTTGCTTCCATATTCCTGGCCTTCTTTGAATGGAGAGTCTAGAGAGGGAGGATCCAGGGGACTGTGGTTTTGGAAACTCCATATCTGAAACACTTTCCAGGTGGCTGAGTCAGACCTTATTGCTGAAGCCATTTGGAAGGCCACCAAGTCTCAGTTCCAATATTATCTTCAGGAACTCCATTGAACATTTATGAACCAGGTTCAATAAAAATCAGCCCTGGGCACAACTTATCATTCAAAAGTTGTGTCTAGATTGGGGTTTGGGGAATTTATTTCATTTATTGTACATTTTCACCCATGGAATTATATTAAATTGTCACAACCAATTGTTTTCCGTTTTTATCTTCATTGACCTCTTAGCATTATCCAAACCATCTATTCATGTCGATCAACCTTTTCTCTTTGAAACGTTCTTTCTCTTGTTTCCACTATGTGGAATTATGGTGATGTTCCTTGTGTTTCTCTAACCACTTTCCTCTTTTAGTGACACAATTTGACTGTTAAACATTGGCATTCTACAAATTCACAGAGGTCATTAGTCTTGGTCCTAGGTTGGTTCTGCTCGCTTCTTACTCTATTCTTTCTCCCTAATCAGTTTTTTTCACTGCATGACTTCAATGACTATCTATTGATAATGACCCCTCAGTTATTATCTCCAGCTCAGAGCTATTTACTGGGGCACACTGTCTCGTGTGTATGTACAACTTTCTTCTCAATTGCTCTGCTTGGATTTTGACGAACACCATTTATCCTCTCACAATAGATTTATCTTCTATCCCATTCAAAGGCACTGCAATTCAATAACAGTGATCAGAAAATGAAGCATATCAATTGACACCTGCCTCTCCCTCACCACCCATATTCAATCATCACCAAGTTATCACTTTATCATTAGAATCTCTCTCAAATGTCTCCAATTATGCTAATACTACTCTAGTCCATTTTTCTCTTCCACCAGTATTATTTTGATTGAATAAATCATTTTTCATACTATAGCTAGAGTGATCTTCTAGAAATGAAAATCTGATCATGCCTGTCCTTGTTCAATAGCTTCATACTGTTCTTCTATTAAGTACCAAGCATTCCAACTGTACCTACAAGGTTTATTCAAACTCACCTCCTAGCTCTCAGCCAGTCTCATCCTTTCCAGATTTACTCCTAAGTTCAGAAGCCTCAGTTCCTCACCTGTTCCAGGCTCCTCCTTTTCTCAGGCCTTTTTCCAAACAGCTTTTCTTCCTGGATTCAGTTATCCATTTTGCTGCCTTCCTAGAATATTTAATATTTTTTCTTGGACTTGATCTCTTCTCTTTTCACTTCTCACTCAGTACTTAACCACTCCTGAAGTGTTCAGTAATCATTTCTGTGCAGACAGTACCCAAATATACATCTTTTAAGGCTGCAAATGACACTTATAATAATGGATATTTATACTCAAGTGTTTTATAAATGTCTTAACTTTATATGCCCCAAATTCATCTTCCCTCCACAGCTGTTCCTCCTCATGTCCTCTGTACCCCAGTAATAACATCATTGGTCTTAAAACTATTTCTTTTTAAAGTAATATTGTTATTGAGATATGATTCACATACCATAAATTTCACCCTTTTGAAGTGTGCAATTCATTGGTTTTTGGCATATTCACAGTTATGCAATCATCAGTACTATCTAATTTTGGAAGAATTTCATTGCCCCCAAAAGAAATCCCAAACCCATTAACAATCACTCTCCCTACCCTGTCTTTCCCCCTACCTCCTAGAAACCCATTAGTCTACTTTCTGTCTCCATGGATTTGCCTATTCTAGACACTTAAATAAGTAGAATCATGTGATTTGTAACTTTTTGTTCTGTCTTTTTTCATTAAGATATTTTCAAGTTTCATTCATGTCCTAGCATGATTTAGTACTTCATTACTTTTTACAGATGATTAATATTCCATTATATGGATATACCATATTTCTTTATCCATTCCTCAACTGATGGATATTTGAGTTGTTTCTACTTTGGGCTGTTATGAATGATGATGCTATAGAAAGAAAACCTGCCCCAGAAAGAAAATTTCTGTGTAGGTTTTTGTGTGGATATATATTTTTTAATTCTCTTGAGTGTATTCCTAGGAGTGGCATTGCTGAATCTTTCAAAACTTATCTTCCTTCCCTGTTTCTCCTAAATTTAGCTCTACCTGTATCAAATTAATAAAAGACAATTTTTTTTAAAAGAGCCAAATTAAATCTCTAATTTTGTCACTCAAGTTGTCAAAAATCCCTGAATGACTTCTTGGTGACAACTGAATTAAGCCAAACTCTTTGTATAGACATTAGGAGCCTTGCCTAATTTGGCCTTTGCCTAATATTTTGGTCTCAACTCCAACTACTTTAGTATAAAGGTTCACTTATTTGTAAAGTCTTTTTTGAATAATCTCACCACACCCCAAGTTAAAACTTTACTAAATCTTTCCTAGAACTTCCATAAACACATCTGTTTGTACCAGGATATAAGTCCTAGAACAATGTGCAAGTCCAAGGACAATGCATATGGTAGGTACTCAATAAATATATATCAAATGAATGAAAAAGATGGATAAATGTAAAGTATTTGTTTTCATATCTCTTTCCCATGTGTTCATCAAATTCATTTAACCGCACTTACTGAGCTTTAAACCTTCTGAGGGAAAGGGCCGTATCTCAGCCATCCTTAAGTCCCAAGCTGGTAATAGTAATTGGAATACATGTCTTTAATAAATGCTTATGAAACAACTGAATCAATCAAATCCTGAACTATTCCCCAGTTTTTGAACATGCTTTGAACTCATCCTTTTACTGTCTTGTCTTTAAGAACACCTTTCCTTCTGTCTGAAATGCCATCTCTCTCTCTTCTAAAAGGCCCATGTCAAATAACACCTTCTCTATTATATCTTTTTCCCCTTAGTCTAGTAAGAAATAATCTCACAACACTCATGTAGCACTTTATTAGTAACTCTCTCATGGTAAATCCTATCCTGCCTTCCCTCACAGACATCTTTGATCTCCTCTTAAGCAATGCTTACCCCAGTTAGCACTTCCCTCAGTTCTAAGCTCTGTAAGAAGAGGGAATATGTATTATTTCTAGAAGTATACTTTATACAGAAGTAGATACTTAAGGATGGAATTACAAAATAGTTTACTGATTGGCTGAACTTGAGATATAGTAGATTTCTTGCTTTTTTCCACCTTGAGCTTTCCCATTTCAGTATTTGATACCATTAAGCAGATTCTGAGAACACCCTTTAATTCTTCTCCATTCCTTTCCACATATACAATCTACTAGCAAGTTCTATTGCTTGTAACCCCAGAGTAGATCCTGAACCCTTTCATTTTTCTTTATCACCTTGGCTACCATTTTCATCCAAGCTGCCACCATCTCTTAACTATTGCAATGACCTTCAACTGGTCTCTTTTCTTTTACATTTATATCCTTTTAAGACTAAATTTGTATATTTATATTATTAAGTGGGTGTTAAATAAAATTTATACATCAGAGTTATGGCTTTCTATTAGGGCACTTAGATTAAATATAAACTCCTATGAGTGGCTGGACTCCATCCTCTTGAGGTTCTCATGTCCTTACATTCTCACTGTTGCATACCATCTGCCAGTGACATGAAGAGGAACAGTTATGGAGGGAAGATGAATTTGGGCATATTAAAGTTAAGATATTTATAAAATACCTGGGTATAAATATCCATTATTGTAAGTGCCATTTGCAGCCTTAAAAGATGTATATTTGGGTATTGTCTGCACAGAAATGATTACTGAACACTTTAGGAGTGGTTAAGTGCTGAATGAGAAGTGAAAAGAGATCAAGTCCAAGAAAAAAATATTAAATATTCTAGGAAGGCAGCAAAAGGGAGACCTGAATTCCAGGAAGAAAAAATGTTTGGAAAAAGGCCTGAGAAAAGGAGGAGCCTGGGACGGGTGAAGAACTAAGGCTTCCAAACTTAGGTGCAAATCTGGAAAGGATGAGACTGGCTGAGCCCTAGGAGGAACCTCTATATTGTGTTCCACAGAGGTTGGGCCATTTACATTCCCGCCAACAATGTATAAAGATTACCTTTCCACCATGTTCTTGCTAGTGCCTAATGTCTCTTGTCTTCTTAATGATAGTGATTTTAACAGGTGGCACGTGGCTTCTCATTGTGGGGTAATTTGAAATTTCCCTAAGGATTAGTAATGTTGAGCATCATTTCATGTACATGTTGGTCATTTTTCTTTATTAGGAAAGTGGAGTTTTTATTTTTTAATGTTTATTATTGAAGTATAGTTGAAAAACAATGTTATATTAGTTTCAGATATACAACATAGTGATTCAACAATTCTACACATTACATGTTCACCATGAAAAGTGTAGTTAGATCTATCACTATACAATGTTATTACATATATACAATGTCAACTATATTCTCCATGCTATACATTTAATCCCCATTACTAACTTATTTTAAAACTAGAAGTTTGTATCTTTTAAACCACTTCACTACTTTGGCCATCTCCCTACTCCTATTTTTCTGACAACTACCAGTTCTCTGTATCTGAGATTTTTGGGTTTTTGTTTTTTGGTTTTGTTTTGTTTTGCTTTGCTTTTCACTTCCTTGTTTGTTCATTTGTTATGTTCCATGTATAAGTGAAATCGTTGGGTATTTGTCTTTCTCTGACCATTTTCACTGAGCATAATATCCTCTGGGTCGATGTATGTTACTGCAAAGGGCAAGATTTCAGTCTTTCTTTATGGCTAAATAATAATATTCCATTGTGTGTGTGTATACAATGCACACACCTGCTCTTTATTCATTCATCTATCAATAGACACATTGCTTCCATAACTTGGCTATTGTAAAAAATTACCACTTTTTGAATTACCACTTTTATTTCATTGGGTAATACCCAACAGTGGGAGCGCCTGGGTGACACAGTCGTTAAGTGTCTGCCTTCAGCTCAGGTCATGCATTGGGCTCCCTACTTGGTGAGAAGCCTGCTTCTCCCTCTCCCACTCCCCCTGCTTTGTTCCTTCTCTCACTGTGTCTCTGTCAAGTAAATAAATAAAATCTTAAAAAAAAATACCCAACAGTGGAATTTCTGGATTGTCTAGTATTTCTCTTCTTATTTGTTGAGGAACCTCCATACTCTTTTCCACAGTGGTTCCATCAGTTTATATTTCCAACCAATAGAATGCAAGGGTTCCCTTTTCTCCACATCCTCTCCAACACTTGTTTCTTATCGTTTTGATTGTAGCCATTCTGGCTGATGTGAGAATGCTATAGTATGAATTTATGAATATAAGGGTTATGGAATGCTTGCTTTGTCATTTTTTGTAATGATCTTGAATTTTTCTCCAACAAGAGCAAGATATCTCAATGAGAAACTTCTTAGTTTTGACATAATCAAATACACACAAAAGCAGGGGTAAAATTATACATAATTAAAACAACACCAAAAATGAAGTTGTACACTATATATGTGTGATTCTAATTACTCACCAACTGAGAAATGAACAATGAGATGGGAGATATTATATATTTTAGGGAGATTTTTCTGAGGTAGCTCAACTCATGACATAAAGCACTATGCAGCACTCCTTTGTGACGAATGTTGTACTCACAGGGAGAAGATCGTTAGGGTCAGGGAAAATGATCTGGAGGTAGTGATGATTTCTGAATACAAATGTATCTGACAGAAAGGTAGAGAAACTTCCAAGTAGAGGAGAGCAGAAATGTCAAGGGAAAGCTTTATGGTCTGGCTAATTATGTTGGGAATGCTGCCATGCAGGGTGGCCTGAAGGCAGTAAGAAGATTAACTGAAAGGTAGGCAGGAGGCTGGTGACCACAGAGGGCCTTATGCACCACGCTGATGACTTTGAATGTCACCATTTAGGGTGATGATTTCTAAAGAAATTCTGTGGGGCTCTGTATATTTCCCTGAGAAGGGGAAACTCTAAAGGACAATAAGGATATAGAAGAGGCTTCCAACGTTCTCCCACTGTTCAACCAAGGCTTACAATAAGAATTCTATTTTATTTGTTTATGTTCTCCTGTAAGTATGCCAATAAAAGTTTGCAAGGCTAAAATGGTTTAAAAACTACTAGAAGCAAAAAGAAATGAACAAACAGAAACCTACTGGAGGCAAAAGAAAGCTATGGAAGGATTTGAGTAAGACAAAATCTGGTGCGTTTTAGAAAAATCGCTCTCAGTCCAGATGAGAGTATCTGTCTCCAGCCCCGAGGTGGCAGTGTTGCAAGTATGTTGTATTGGAATGCTTGTCGTCCGACCTCTCGTCTCAGCTCCGAAGGCTGGGAAGTAGATTTCCCTTTAATTGCCTTCCCAGTAGTTATGCATCAGCTTGGTGATGAGAGGAGCTGGTGGAGATTTAGCAGGCACAGCTGAAACCCAGTCCCTTATACTCAGAAGGTTGCAGGAATCACGGGGCTAGTCCTGTATAGCTGTTCTGGCGCGCTGTGCGGGAGCTCCCGTTTCACAGTCTCCATTGCGGTCAGACGCGTTGCTTCTCAGAGTCCTGTAAACCCCAGGTTTTGTGCTTCCAGTTGGGGCAGTCTCCAACCCTCTGACTACCCCTTTGCAGACAGACCTTCACTTCCCAGCTTCTGCCTCATCCAGGTGAGCTGTAATTCTTCGGTTAACCCATTCATCCTGTAGTACTGTAGCGTCTCTTACCCTGAAAGAACCCAGACTGATGCAGGTGTGTATCAAGTAATCCACTGCGTGAGGAAGCTCATGTTAAAGCTCCTACTTCTATTGAGGTTTTAGTCTCTCCATTTTAAAATCATACCATTTTAGAGCAAAGGTAATGGTGGATGAGTAAGCATACCTACCTTATAAAGAAGCCAAAGTGCGTGTGTCGAGATGTGTGTTCAGTTTGCTTCCTTAGAGAGATGTGAAGTTTTCAGAATTTGAGAAATTGGTAGAGAAGATGGCCCTAGAAGACGGGCAGAGCTGTAGGCTGAAGGTTCAGTCGGAAGGCTATTATAGAAGTCATCAGGGAAAGAATTGATGAGGCTCTGAAGTGAGGCTGTGGCAGGGCAGTCAGGGTTTAAGTAATACTCAGGAGGTAAAAGAAATAGGAAGCAGGAGTTTGATAGATCGCCTTTGGGGAGGAAAGAGGAGGACACCTCCAAGATGACTCCTAGGTTTGCAGCTAATGTGCTTCCATTTGCAGAGCAAGACCCTCCAGGTGATTCTGTTTGTTTTTGCCCTCATGCAGCTCGACAATTTAGAAAAACCACCACCCTCCAAAACCAAGTAGGGTTCATCTAGGAATGTGAAGCGTGGTCCAGTATTAGGAAAGCTTTCCCCGGCTCTACCATGGAAAAGCTCCAAGAGAAATCTCGTGGTAGATGCGGCTAAGCATCCACGCAAATTTTGTGCTCTCCAATCCATTGTATAGAAAATTACTGGGGTGTGATGCCCAGATAGGGCCAGGTGACTTATTCTTGCCACAGGAAATGGGGGTGGTGGTGTGTGCCAACTCTGGGCCAAAGCATTGTAAGAAGTCAGAGTGCTTCTTTCACACCCTTTTGCCCTTCCATCTGCAGAATTTAGACAACAGCAAGGGCTTAGATGCAAATGCACACCCAGGTGGAAGAAGTCTGGGCCCTTGGATTATGTTATGGAGGAGAGCCACCTGCCTTAGTGTTCTATGCCTGAGGAATAAGCCTTCCACCATGTTAGACACCAAAACATGTATCGGCCTGTTCCTTAAAAATGCATAGTCTACTTTAAATACTATGAGGATACTATAGTAAAAGCCCCAAAGCATATAGTAATAGCAAATAATCATTGCTGATACAAATTTTTAGGAAGCCTATTACAGGCTTTCTGGACGTGGAGTCCATGTATAGAATGAACTTGGATGGAAAAAATTACATTTATCTTTTCACTAACATTCTGCTGAAATTTAGCATGCCTTTTCCTTGTGAATATAGACAACACATCCAGTGTGATTAGCAGTTCCGGGGACTGGTCGCCAACAGAAAACAGTCCTTTTCCTGTCACATTAAAGATCTAACTTGATTTATGATGGCATTATGTCCAGGTAAATCCGTTGCAAGTTGAACATAGCATAAATTGAAAGTGCACTTGATACACCTAACTTGCTGACCTTCGTAGCTTAGCCTCCCCTACCTTCACTGTGCTCCGAACACTTACATTATCCCACAGTTGGGCAAAATCATCTTCCCACAAAGCCTGTTGTATAATGAAATGTTGCACATCTCATGATGGATTGAATGCTGTGCTAAAAGTGAAACACGGAATGGCTGTATGGGTGCAGAGTTGGTCGTAAGTAGATCGGTTGTCCTCAGGATCAAGTGGCTTTATGGGAGCTGGGATTCACTGCCACTGCCCAGCATCATGAGAGAGGATTGTACTGCCTATCCCTCGCCCAGGGAAAGATCCGAATTCAGAATTTGAATTGTGGTCTCTATTGAATACGTATCACTCTTGCACCATAGTAAAGTCGAGAAATCCTAAGGTGAATCAACATAAGTTGGGAACACTCTAATTGTTGCCAATATATCAATACCATTTATATTGTCAACACTTCAGAATTACAGCTTTTGTAATACTAAGCCTTCATAAGAAGCACATACATTCTGTCACAACTTCCAAAAATATTTTTATATATGTATTTAAAATGATTAACTTTTTAATACATTTATACATTTAAAAACATTTTTCTGAAAGGAGACACATGGCATGGAAAAAAAAACAAAACTCGCCTTGAAATATACTTCCTCCATGTAGAGATGATTATCTAAGTTGTAACAACAGGGTTGCTGCTTCCAAACATTAAAAGTCTAGTTTGAATACTAGCTAAGATGTGATAAGCCTAGAATTACAACAAATTAAAAGAATCTCATAATAACCCTAACCATCCAAATATTTTTAAATAATAGAGTAATAACAGTAATAAGTTAAACTTGTGCATATGTGTTTGGACACATGCACATAAACGGTAATCTTTTTGTTTGTTTGTTTTTTAAAGAGCAAGCAGAACCATTCAGACCTAGCAAGACTACCATCAATACATTTGTTTCTGATTCATTCATATCATCAATTTGTAAATAGCAAAGCTCTGGTTAAGGTATTGATAATATTCTGGATCTCCACTAAACGACCCAAGTATTTGCCTATGTTGAGCAGTATATGAATTATATCTGATAAAGATCTTCCACTATTCAGGAATCATTCCGGGGGTTGCAATATTAAGAATTTTACTTTCATCTACTTAGTGGGTCTGAAAGTAGCGATCTTCTTCTACAACCAGAACTCAGTGGCTTCTGGAACCTGCGGCTTCCAAAGGCAGCAGAACATACTCTGAACATCCTGCCGTATAGTCTTGTAAACATCATGTCTTTCCAATTATGACCTAAAAAATACCTAAAAATAATTTCCCCTGAAATCACTTTAAATGACATTTAAATTACTTCCTCATCATCAGTAACACCCTTTTCTTCTGTATATTTAAATACAAAAGCTATTGCCCAAAGTGAGAAGTTTGGCCAGTGATTTTCATAAGGCAGTGCAATATGAAAGAGGGAACTTTCAAATGAAAAAAAACTGGGTTTGGGTCCTTAGGCCATTACTTAAAAACTTTGTGGCCTAGGGCACCTGGGTGGCTCAGTTGGTTGGGCGACTGCCTTCATCTCAGGTCATGATCCCGGAGACCCGGGATTGAGTCCCACATCAGGTTCCCTGCTCAGCGGGAAGCCTGCTTCTCCCTCTCTCACTCCCCCTGCTTGTGTTCCCTCTCGGGCTGTGTTTCTCTCTGTCAAGTAAATAAAATCTTTAAAAAAAACAAAACAAAACAAAAACACAACTTTGTGGCCTTAATTTTTACTTTTCTTTTCCTCTGAGTTTGATTTCTTCCTCATGAATTGGAGATAGGATCACTTACCCCATGCTGTTTTTGTGAATATTAAATGAGATACTTATGTAAATTTCAACAGAAAATGTCTGTGCAGAAAACTGTTAATTCTGTCTCTTACTGACTTATATAAATAGAGTTATCACAATAGGTGTGAACAAAGGGTCTGACCTTTACCATGACCCAGCAAAATCTCCACAAAGGGAACTATTTTGCTTCAGGTATGACTTTTTAAGACCTGGCTACACAGACACACAGCATCTGTCACTATAAATGTGGATAGTTTGTAAATCTCTATTTTTCTTACAGCAAGTATATGTATAGATCATTCTAAATCTTTGGCATAGAATTCTGTTGGATCCAGCATTTGCGTGTTGGGTTTACAAGTATTGCCCACCTAACTAACTAAAGGGGAACTATTTAAAACATCTGTAACCATTTCGGACAAATATCGCTGGGCATGTTATGGCTGAATAAATCTAAAGCAGTGAATTCCATGATTCCCTCAGTTAACATGCTCTCTATATATTAACTGGTGGGAGGATTTTGCTTATTTGTTTTGGATGCTTGAATTGTTTGTGATAGTATTATTTTTCCCTCTCCAAAATTGCAGTTAGATTAAGTACTAAAATGTTCTGTCACACATCTCTTGAAATGGTTGTATTATATTTTTAGGGAAATACATTTGGGGGATAATTTTTACTGCTTATATGTCCACAAAAGTGTATACCTTTTGAGATCCGATAACAGCAGCTAAAATTTACTGACCTTTCCAGTAGGAAATTTAACAAATGACTCATATGTGGCATTTCCTCTAAACCTGAGAGCCTTCCTATTAGATGGGTGTTATTATAGATAGTGACTTGTCCAAGAATGGAAACTTAATGAGTGGCAGAACTAAGATCCAAGCCCAGGTGTTGTGCAAAGCTCGCTCGCTCCCTCTTTTTTTTTTTTTTTTTTTTAAAGCCATAATGCTACAAAGTTCTTTGATTTCCCACTGAGGGTCTAGATACCTGAACTCAGTATTCCATGGCAAGATGTTTGAGATTTTCAGCAGCCTAAAACAGGTTGGAACTTTTAAAATGAGCATGAAAATATCATGAGCCACCTGATTTCCTAGAACCAAATGGAAATGAATATAGTACTTGGTCCAACAGCAGATTCTTAGAACTATAATGTGAGAGAACAAAAGATAAGCAGACCCTTACTCTTGCCAGCTCTGGTGAGGAAGTCTGTGGGCACTTCTTCCAGTGGGACTGAAAATCTTTATTGTCTCACTATCAACCCCATGAGGTCCCCATCCTTGGAATAGGGAAAATCAGTGAGTTAAATTCTTCCTTTTCTTTCTTTCTTTCTTTCTTTCTTTCTTTCTTTCTTTCTTTCTTTCTTTCTTTCTTTCTTTCTTTCTTTCCTTTCTTTCCTTTCTTTCCTTTCTTTCCTTTCTTTCCTTTCTTTCCTTTCTTCTCTCTCTCTCTCTCTCTATCTCTCTCTCTCTTTCTCTTTCTCATGCTCTCTCATACTCTCTCTCTCGTACTGTGTGTCTCTGTCTCTGTCTCTCTGTCTCTCTTTCATTTATTTAATTTTTTAATGTTATGTTACTCACCATACAGTACATTATTAGGTTTTGATGTGTTCCAAGATTCACTGTTTACATATAACACCCAGTGCTCCATGCAATATATGCCCTCTCTAATACCTATCACTGGGCCAACCCATCCCCAACCCTCCCCTCTAAAACCCTTGGTTTGTTTCCCACAGTCTCATGAGTCATCTCCTCCTTTGATTTCTCCCCCTTCATTTTCCCTTCCTTCTCCTAATGTTCTCCATGCTATTGTTGAGGTTCCACAAATAGTGATACCATATGGTAGTTGACTTTCTCTGCTTGATTTATTTCACTCAGCATAATCTCCTCCAGTCCCATCCATGTTGATGCAAAAGTTGGGTATGCATCCTTTCTGATGGCTGAGTAATATTCCACATGGACCACATCTTCTTTATCATTCACCTGTTGAAGATAAAAATGTAGTGGAAAGAAGGGACATATGCACCCCAGTGTTCATACAACAATGTCCACAATGGCCAAACAGTGGGTTAAATTCTCACCTCAAGTTCAGTAATGGAGAGTTTCAAGGATTCAGGTTAGTTGAGTGAGGCACACCTAGCATTCAATTCTGTCTCCTCAATAGTGACCATTGTGTGAATTCTAGATTCCCATCTCCCCTCCCAGCTAGATAGTCCCGTTTAAACAGTCACCATTTCCACTTCCACACATTTCAAGTTAAAAGGGCTATAACCCACAAAGGAGTACTTGCTCACGGGACCATCAGGAGAGGCATGAGATTCCGGGGCCACATCACTGGTATTCCAGTGCGGGCTGTCCCTCATGCTCCTGTGACTGAACACACCCTCTAACCTCTCTTAGCTTCAGGTTTCCTATCTGGGCAATGGAAATAATACTACCAATTTCATGGGGTTATTATGAAGGCTAAATGAATTATTACATGTCAAGCCCTTAGGCAAGTGCTGGGCACCCAGTGAGCACCATGGAAATGTGGTTGCTATTATTGTTGTTGTAACTATGTCATGGATCATCCAGGCTGAAAACTGCTGTCGTCTGTTTGGATTGCTAGGTGTTGGGAGGATGTGGGAGCAAAGCATGGAAGCAGTCAACCACTAGCTTCTTTTAATTCTACTTTTGGAAGACTTCTCTCATTTTTAACAGCTACTGCCCTAATTCAGATCTGTCTTACCTCTCTGATCCTCTCCATTACAGTAGCAGTCTTCTCATACTTCTCTCCTACAGTGTATGCCCTATGCCACAGATTTATCTTTTCAAACTTGAGTATGTGGAATTATTCTCCTACTTGACAACTTTCAACATCTAATGCTATTGCAGGTAGTGCAGACTTGGCATTCTGGGACAGGAAATCCTTTCAGTCCAGCCCCAGCCTATTTTGCTAGCCTCAGCTTCCTCCCTTGCATGTTCAGGATGCCCTGCCAAAGCAGGGCACTCACAACCATATGTTCTTCACAGAACATTCCTAGGCCTGGAGTATTCTTTTCTCACTATTGAATTCCAACCTGCCTCTCATGGGGCAGCTCAAATTTTGTCTCCTGCAAAGACTAGACACGTAGTAAGCTCCATGAATTGGAACAGTCATAAATGGCATCAGAATAAAAATTTGGGTGGGTCAGTCATTAAACGTGTGCCTTCGCTCCTGGAGTCCCAGGTTTGAGCCCTCGATTGGGGTCCCTGCTCAGCGGGAAGCCTGCTTCTCCCTCTCTCAATCCCCCTGCTTGTGTTCCCTCTCTAGCTGTGTTTCTCACTGTCAAATAAATGGATAAAATCTTAAAAAAAAAAAATTTGAGATCTATTGATTCAGTCAGAGTGCACATATAGTGGGGATGATTATTTAAAAAGCACGGGGACTACAACATTTTAAAATGGAATTACAAAATATTATAAAAATACTAAATTATTTTTGTGTTTGTATAGTGATGGTGGGCAGTGACTAACTAGCAGAGGGCATGCTATGACTTGTATTGATAAATCCATCTCACCATGTATAAAACAATGCTTGAAATTACTGGTTGAGATCAAATTCATAGCCCTCAAGATCTCAGTTGTCCCTTTTGGTATAATGTGGTAGTTGCATTCCCAAGATATCTTGCATGCTCTAAAAGAAATGTCAGTGGAAAGATCAGGATTTCTCAGATCATAACATTGTTGAGTAAGGGATTTCAACAATAATGTGCTTTCTCATCACCTACTTCAATAATTATAAGTCTAAACATTCCTGAGAAAATCCAATGTTTTATTAATGTCAACAATATTGGCCTTTCTTTCTCTATTACTTCTAGCACTACTGTTAGTCAGAACTTACCATTTCCATCATCACTGATATGATAAATGAAGCAGAGCTGCTCAAATAAAGTAAGGGTATTGTGAACAACTTAGTTTCCTTTCTGAGAAGGGGGAGGGTTTCTAATCAAGATTGCATTAAAAATAGATGATCATGTAAGGAAAATTTTATAAAAGCTCATTCTATGCTTAAAAATTCTTTTAATAGAAAAAAATGTTAATTTCAAAACCACCTGGCTGAGTTATCAGAAATTGCCACTTAGAAAACTAGTTCAACAAAGACCCAGCAAATGGGCATTCTCGTCTGACCTTGGTCAAAACTTAAGACTCTAAACTCTTGCATTTTCTCATTTAAAAATTAAAAGGTAGGACTCGATGATTTCAAAGACCCAAGATGCATCAATATCTTACTTTTCTTACTTACCTGCAAGGTTATGCATTATTTTATTTTATTTTTTAAAATATTTCATTTATTTATTTGAGAGAGAGGGGGATGGAGAGAGAGAACAAGCAGGGGAAGAAGGTCAGAGGGAGAAACAGACTCCCTGAGCTGAGAGCCCGATGTAGGACTTGATCCTGGGACTCCGGGATCATGACCTGAGCCAAAGACAGTGGCTTAACCAACTGAGCCAGCCAGGTGCCCTATACATTATTTTATAATAGGTTTTGTTACTTACTATGACCTTAAAGTTGAATGAATGTGTCTATTCCCACATACCTTACTTTCAATTAGAGTATAAATTCTTAAAATAATTAAAAATTTAAATTTTTCTTTTATGATTCATAGACACTTTGGATCATCAATGCCTCATTCCAAATACTGCAGAATAATCTGAAAAAATCCAATCAGTTCATTTTTTAATACATTTTCCCTCTATTTCACATAGTATTATCATCTATTTTCAATGGTCCTAAAACCATAATATATTACTATAGTTCCAACACCCAGTAGTTACTTTCATTGACTTTTTACTTTCATGTTTCAGAGACATAACCTCTTTTAATGGAGACAGAGGGCAGCCAGTAAGTGCTTAACAACTGGAAATTAATTGGAAACCTGAGACCATGGATACATCAGATCTTTTGGCTAAGCCAAACATTCCCTGATTACTCCAAGATTCTTTGGTTGTCTTGCTGGTGAGGGTGAATTTGACCACCTGCACCAGATCTCATTGCTGCTCCTTTCTTTAAGTATTAACAGCTAGGAGTCCTTCTCCCTATTATAACTCAAGCCATGATTAGCCTGCATTATATAAACTGATACTTTCACAGAAAATCACAATTTAAAAAAATGAGGAAAAAACGACCTGCATTGAATAGTTGCAGTACTACAGTGGAGTACTACACTGGAGATTCCTTTTCTATTATAGGATACTAAATTAGTTTCATAGACCAGATAATGGCATCTGGGTAATAGCATTAGGGACCAACCCACCAACAAAATCACGATCAATATATGAAAACCTCTCTCTCTCTGAACAGAATAGTTTAAATTTGAAACTGGCAGGATTCGTAAGGTAGGACACTGTTCTTTACAGAATCAGAAAGCCCAAATTCTTTGCAAAAGTCCAAGTCCCGAATTTGAGGAATTTCTAGGCAATTAGATGGTGACATCTGTTGGTCAAATGTATCACTGCATCCTATCATTTGAAACCTCTAGGAGCAGAGAGTTGGATAAAGTTGGCAAAATCCTAAGGGCAAAATTAGGGGTTCTTTTCCATTTGAGATGTTCACGTGGATACCTTTGAATGTGATATTTTAAATTAGATACACATACCATATATACATAGATATGTGTATATCTGTGTATATCTGTGCCTGTTTTGTTCTCTAAGAAGTTTTTCTGTTCACAAGGCATTCACAAGCTTGTTTCTTCGTACCCCCCCACACAATGTATATTTGTTTGTGTATATGTGAAAGGACAGTGGTTATTAAAGCAGTAGCTTGTTCTGTACTATGAGATGGAGGGGTATAGTGGAAAGGCCAACAGCTGATGGCTCTCCTCAACTTCCAGAGACTGACATGCCAGTGTAAATAAACTTAATCTTAAATGGAAAACGGGAGTAATTTGAGAAGCGGGCTAGGAGTTCTATTAGCCCTAAGTAGCATAGCACGTCTTTTTCACTGTATTGCCACACCTCTAATTTGCTCGGAGGAGTTTGCATTAATTGATATAAACAAAACTTCTAGAACAAAGTCCATAAAGTTTGGACAGTCTCAGTTTTAATATGTTATAATTCCATTGTGGACATTCTGAACAGCTTTCGCATTTTCTCCAGTATGCTGAAACAGTGTTTGCCACGTGGAGATTTTCTTGCCTTGAATCAATATAGCACTTTGGGCTTAGAGACCTGAAACAACATATACTGCATGTTGACCTGTGTGTGATCGTAAGGGGACTATAGATAGAAAGCAGTGTAAAAGCCGAGTGCTCTTCCATTTGAGATTAATTACCTCTTCCAAGTCACTAATTCATACCCCAGTATCCCAGGAGAGTTAATTTATTTCCCATGAGTGACCACTTGACTCTGCAAAGGTATTTTAACTCACCCGGGCTTCATATAGGACAAATCTTGTTACCATAACTTAGTTATTGGCCGGGGGGGGGGGGGAGCACTTTCCCTGTCATTCTCCCAGCTTGTTTCCTCAGTGCCCAAATAGAGTCTTCCTTTTGTCCATACTATGATTTAACTCTGTTTGAACAGCTGGCCATATGTTAAGATTGTGTGATATTAGGTATGGAATTCATATTATTTAAAATGACTTTGCTCTTTTATTTTTTTCTAAGGGTAATTAGCATACAGTGTTCTATTAGTGTCCAATGTACACTATGATGATTCATCAGTTCTTGGTCTTTTTCAGTGCTCCTCAAGATAAGTGTACCCTTAAACCCTTTATCTCTTTCAGCCAATGGCCCAACAGCCTCCCCTCTGGCAACCAGAGGGGATCTTTGTACTTGTGAGTCTTGGGGTGTTTTTGTTCATTTGTATTGTTTCTTAAATTTCACACCCGAATGAAGTCCTATGTAGTTGTCTTTCTCTGACTGACTTCCTTCACTTAGGATTATACCCTCTAGGTCAATCCATGTTGTTGCAGATGCTGAGATTCTTTTTTAAGGCCGAGTAATACTCCATTGTATGTGTACACACCTTTTATCCATTCGTCTATGGATATATACTTGGCTTGCTTCCATTTCTTGGCTGTTATAAATAATGCTGCAATAAATAGAAGGGTGTCTATACTTTTCAAATTAGGCTTTGGGGTCGTTTCTTTGGGGCGGGGCAGTGGGTTAACTACCCAGTAGTAGAATTACTAGAACATTTGGTAAGTCTATTTTTTTTCTTTTTTTTGGAGGAACATCTGTAGTGTTTTCTAAATTGGCTACACCAGTTTGCATTCCCACCAACAGTACATAAAGGTTCCCTTTCTTCCACATTCTTGCCAACACTTGTTATTTCTTGTGTTTCTGATTGTAGCCATTCTGACAGGTATAATATGATATCTCATTGTGTTTTCATTTTACTTTCCCTGAGGACTAGTGATGTTGAGCATTTTTTCATGTGTCTATTGCCCACCTGTATGTGTCTGGGGAAAAATGTGTATTCAAGTCCTCTGCCCAGTTTTAATTGGATTCATTTGAAATTTTTTTGGTGTTGAGTTGTATAAGTTCTTTATATGTTTTAGATATTAACCTTTTTTTTTTTTTTTTTTTTTTTTTTTTTAGATATTAACCTTTTATTGAATATATCACTTGGAAATATTTTCTCCCATTCATTAGGTTGTTGTTTTGCTTTGTTGATGGTTCGTTTCTCTGTGCAAAACCTTTTTATTTTGGTGTAATAACAATAGTTTGATTTTTGCTTTTGTTGTCTTTGTCTTAGGACGCGTATCTAGAAAAATGTTTCTACAATGTATATTAAAGCCATTACTGTCTATGTTTTCTTCTTGGAGTTTAATGGTTTCAAGTCTCACATTTACGTCTTGATCCATTTAGAGTTTGTTTCTGCATATGATGTAAGGAAGTTGTCCAGTTTTAAGCACCCTTTATTTAAGATGCTGTCTTCCCCCCATTGTATATTCTTGGCTGTTTAGTTATAGGTTAATTGGTGATGTACATGTGGGTTCAGTTTTGGGCTCTCTACTCTGATCCAAGTATCTTTTTTTTTTTTTTTTTTTTTTTTTTTTTTTTTTTTTTTTTTTTTTGCCACTGCTGTACTGTCTTGATTACTACAGCTTTGTAGTACATTTTAAATTCTGAGATTATGTTACCTCTAGCTTTGTTCGGCCAAGATTGCTTTGGTTATTTGGAGTTTTTTTGTGATTACTTGAAAATTTTGAGCTATTTGTGGGACACCTGGGTAACTCAGTCACTTAAGCATCTGCCTTTGGCTCAAGGCATTATCCCAGGATCCTGGGATCGAGCCCTGCATCGGGCTCCCTGCTCAGTGCTCCCTGCTAAGTGGGAAGCCTTCCCCTGCTTGTGTTCCCTCTCTCCCTGCATCTCTCTCTGTCAAATAAACAAATAAAATCTTTAAAAAATTTTTTAGACTATTTGTTCTAGTTATTTAAAAAAAGTTTCTGCTGTCTTGAAGGATTGCATTAAATCTGTAAATTGCTTTGGATTATATAGATATTTTAGCAATATTTTTTCTTGCAATCCTTGAGCATGGAATATCATTCCAGTTGTTTGTGTCATCTGTTTCTTTCATCAGTGTCTCATAGTTTTCAGAGTACAAGTCTTTCATCTCCTTGGTTAAGTGTTATTCTTTTTGGTGCAATTCTAAATGGGAAAGTTTTCTTATTTTCCCTTTCTGTTGCTTCGTTTTTAGAGTACAGAAATGTGACAGTTTTCATCTATTAATTTTGTATCCTGCAACTTCACTGAATTTATTAGTTGTGGTAGTTTTTTGGTGGAGTCTTTAGGGTTTTCTCTATATATCTTGTCATCTGCAAATAGTGAGTTTTACTTCTTCCTTGTCGATTTGGATGTCTTTTATTTCTTTAGTTGTCTGATTGCTGTGGCTAAGACTTCCACTAAGATATTGAGTGAAATTGGTGAGAGGGATATCCTTCTGTTGTTTTTGATCTTAAAGGGAAAGCTTAGTTTTTCACCAGTGAGTATGAAGTTAGCAGTGCATTCTTATATGGCCTCTATTATGTTGAGGTATGTTGAGGTATGTTCCCTCCAAACCTACTGTATTGAAGGTTTTTATCATGAATGTTTTTGTTTTTTGTTTGTTTGCATCTATTGAAGCGATCATATGACACTTGCCCTTTCTCTGTTAATGTGATTTATAACTTTGATTTGTGAATAGTGAACCACCCTTGTGTCCTGGATCTTGATCATTATGAATGATTTTTTAATGCATTTCTGGATTTAGTTCACTACTATTTTACTGAGGATTTTTGCATCTCTGTTCATCTGAGATATGGCCTCTAGTTGTTGTTACTGTTGTTTTCATAGGGTCTCTAGTTGATGTCAGGATTTTGCTGGCCTTGTGCAAGAATAGGTATTAGTCTTTTAACTGTTTGGTAGAATTCATCTGTGAAGTTATCTGGTCCTGGATTTTTATTTATTGGGGGATACACACACACACACACACACACACACACACACACACACACACACACATACACTGATTCAATGTGATTGCTAGTAATTTGTTCAAATTTTCTATTTTTTCCTGATTCAGTTTTAGAAAGTTATATGTTCATGGAAATTTACACATTTCTACTCAATTATCCAATTTATTGGCATATAGTCTTTCATAATCTCTCACATCCTTTGTATTTTGGGCATTAGTTATTCTACTTCTTTTCTGATTTTACTTGAGTCCCCCCTTTTTTCCTCATTAGTCTGGGTCAATGTTTATTATTTTTTTTCATCTTTTCAAAGAAACTCCTGCTTTTATTGATCTATTCTCTTGTTTTTGTTAGTTTCAATTTCATTTATTTCTTTTCTAATCTTTATTATTCCCTTTACCAGTTTTTGCTTTCTTCATTCTTCTTCTAGCTCCTATAAGTTTTTTGAGACTTTTCTTGTTTTTTGGGTAGGCTTGTATTTTTATAATCTCCCCTCTTAGAATAGCTTTTGCTACATTCCAAAAAATTTGGGACTGTTTTTTCATTTCCTTTTGTCTCCAAGTATTTTTTGGTTTTCTCTTTGATTTCTTGGTTGATGCATTCATTGTTTAGTATCATGTTATTTAGCTTCAATATATTTGTGTATTTCCCAGATTTCTCTCATGATTGATTTCTAGTCTCATACCATTGTGGTAGGAAATGTGCATGCTCTGCTTTCAGTTTTTGAATTTGTGCAGACTTGTTTTGTGGACTAACATGATCTCTTCTGTTAGGTGCATCTGGTCTAGTGTGTTCTTGTTGGTTTTCTGTGTGGATAACCTCCCCACTGATGTAAATGGGGGTATTAAAGTCCTCTTACTATTACGGACTGCTGTAAATTTCTTCACTTATGTCTCTTAATAGTTGATTTATGTCTTTAGGTGCTCTCAGGGTTAGGTGCGCATTTACAGTTACTGTATACCCTTTTGGACACAGCCTTTGCGTAGTGTCCTTTTTTCCATTGCAGTTTTTGTTTTGTATGTTTTGTCTGATATAAATATTGCTACCCCAGCTTTCCTCTTATTTCCAATAGCATGGTAAATGCTTTTCCATCCCTTCACTTTCAATCTGCATGTGTCTTTAGGTCTGAAGTCAGTCCCTTGTAGAGAGCATATAGAGATGTCTCTCTCTTTTTTTAATCCATTCAGTCACTCTATGTCTTCTGATTGAAGCATTTAGTCCATTTACATTCAAAGTAATTACTGAGAAGTGTTATTGCCATTTTGTTACTTATTTTACATTGTTTTTGCAATTCTCTGTTCTTGTGTTCTTCTCTCACAGTTTGACAGCTATCTTTAGTGATTTGCTTGGATTCCTTTCTCTTCATTTTTGGATATCTGTTACAGATTTTTGATTTGCAGTTACCATTAGCATCTTGTGCATATAACATTAACCTCTTATGCATATAGCAATCTATATTAAATTGATGGGTCACTTAAGTTTGAGCCCATACTAAAGGCACTACATTTTTGCCTGCCCCAACATTTTATGTATATGATGTCATATTTGACATATTTTGTGATTCTCTTGACTGATTTCTATAGATACAATTGATTTTACTGCTTTTGTGCTTTAAGCTCCATACTGGTTTCTAAGTGATTAATTTACTAATTTCATAGTGCTTATCTTTGAGACTTTTTTTCCTTTCATAATTTTCTTGTTCTCGGTTATGACCTTTTCTTTCCACTCAGAGAATTCCCTTTAGTCTTTCCTGTGTTGCCTCAGATCTGAGAGGTTTTTTGGTTTTGAGGATGGGTAGTCAGATCAGATGTGTGCTGTCCTCAGCTCTCCCCAGGGCAAGAGTCCCCTTTGGTGTGGGACCAGTCCCAGAAAGGGTTGCCTGCCGGATATGCTGCTACAGGAGCTTTTTTGGAGTGACTCATCTGGAATAGGGTGGGTTGGGATAGGAGGAGCCACAAGATAATGTACGGTGGGGCACATGGTGTTCCCACTGTAGGAGGAAAGAGTGGTCCACTGGCCCCTCCTAGTGTCGGCTCTCTAGTGTGGGAAGTGGCATGTGTGAGAGAAAGGGTGCCTGCCAGCTTTTTTGTTCTGGAGAGGTCACCTAATGATTCCTGCCCCTCCAGTACACATTCCAAGATTAGTAAGTAAAGCTCCTTCATATATACCCCATGAGCTTTTCAAGTTTACTTCTATGCTGTATCTCTGAGGTGTTGTCTGTTAGGCTCTTTAACGTCAGGGACTCAGTTGTCTACCATCCTCAGGCTCTCCCTTGAGAGATTTTTAAATTTAAAATTTTTAAAGTACCCAGAGTTCAACCACACTGATTGTAAAAACTCAAGAAATGAAGCCTCACTAGTTTTCAAAGCCAAATTGTATAAGGACTCATCTTCCTCATGTGGGTCCCCTATGTCTGGGATGCCTGGTGTGCTTTCTGCTCTTTTCCCTTCTCCATACTTGTAGTGTCCCTCCTGTTTCAGTTAGTCTCACCTGGAGTTTAGTTCTGGACTCTGTCTCTGCCCCTCCTACCCTTTCAATTTGGCCCCCTAATATTAACAGTGGATTGTCTATTTTGAAAGGGTTAGGGTAATTTTTGGATTAGTTACACCGGTGTGGCTATTATCTAGGTGTGTCCATGGGATGAGGTAGGCTTAGGATCTCCCTACTCACCATCTTCCCAGAAGTGCTAAAATAAGTTTATTTATTTATTGATTTACTTATATATTTTTTATTTTTAAAGATTTTATTTATTTGACAGAGAGAAACACAGCCAGAGAGGGAATATAAGCAGGGGGAGTGAGAGAAGGAGAAGCAGGCTTCCCGCCGAGCAGGGAGCCCTATGTGGGACTCGATCCTGGGTTTCCAGGATCATGACCTGAGCAGAAGGCAGTGGCTCAACCAACCGAGCCACCCAGGCACCCGCTAAAATAACTTTCAATAATGGCAAATGAAGTCACATGCTGTGTAAGCAAATGACAAATGGATTTCTTGTCCTTCTGCAATCAAATAGAAATCTGGAGAATCAAATTCTTCTTCAAATACTGTTGTATCCAATGTTAAGGATGTAACTTAGTCATACTTTTTAAAGAAAAATAGAAGGAAAAAAAGAGCAATTAATCAACTACAGTAACCATGATCTTTCAAGGCAAAAACCTGGAAAAAAATGCTGAGTCATGGAAGCATTAGTCAATTCTAAAGTGCTGATTATTCAGGATTATCAAACCTTGTACCCTTCTCAACTTTAGTAGCTATTTGTACACTAAAAAAAAACTTCAGTTTGCTATTCTATTAAATATCTTCTGTAATCTCACAATTATAAGTCACTGTTGTTAGGCTATTGTAAATACGCTGCAATGACAACGGAGGTGCAGATTTCTCTTGGAGGTGGTGATTTAATTTCCTTTGGATATATTGCAAGAAGCAGAATTGCTAGATGATATGATAGCTCGATTTTAATATTTCAAAACCCTATATACCATTTTCCATCATGGTTGCACAATTTTACATACATTTCCAATTAAAAGTGTACAAGGTTCCCTTCAGATCCTTGCCAGCATTGGTTTTTCTTTTCTTTTTTTTTTTTTTTTTTTGATCTTTTTGGTAATAGCTATTCTAACAGGTGTGAGGTGTTATTTTATTCTGGTTTTGATTTGCGTTTCCCTGATGATTAGTGATAGTGAGAGCCTTTTCACACCTGATGGTCATTGGAATGCTGTATTTGGAAAAATGACTTTTCAGACCCTATGTCTATTTCTAAATTAAGTATCTGAATTTTTTGTTTTTATCATTGAGGTGCATGAATTTATTATGTATTTTGGATAGTAATCCCCTATCAGATATGTAGTTTGCAAATGTTTTCTCTCATTCCATCGGTTGCCTTTTTGACTCCACTGATTTTTTTTTTTTTTGATCACCTTTTAAAGTTTTTATTTACATTCCAGTTAACATAGAGTGTGATGTTAATTTCAGGTACACTTTTGTACAACATACGATAGCCAAGACATGAAAACCTAAGTGTTTATTGGCAGATGCATGGGTAAAGGCAATGTGGTGTGTGTATATGGAATATTATTCAGCCCCAAAAGAAGGAAATCTTGCCATTTGTGATAACATGAATGAATCTTGTGATACTAAGTGAAATGTCAGACACAGAAAGATAAATTTTGCATGATCTCACTTATATTCAGAGTCAGAACTACTGAACTTACAGAAACAGAAGAGACCAGTAGTTGCCATATCAATAGATGGGGCGAGAGAAATGGGTGAAGGTAGTGAAAATGTATGAACTCCAGCTATAAGATATGAGAGTGTATGATACAGCATGGTTACTATAGCTAACAATAATGTATTATTTGAAAGTTTCTCAGAGAGTAGACCTTAAAAGTTCTTGTCACGAGAAAAAAATGAAGCTGTGAGGTGATAGATGTTAGCTAAAGTTATTATGATAATCATTTTGCAGTCTATTCATATATTAAATCATTTATGGTGTATACCTTAAATTTATATGATGTTATATGCCAGTTGTGTTTTCTTAAAACCGTAGAAAAGACAAATCACTATTATTCGATAGCAACGTTGTCATTGACTTAGGGTCATCAGATTTTGCAAATAAAAATAGAGTCCACTCAGATAAATTTGAATTTCAGGTAAAAGGTGACTTTTTTTTAGTGTTAGTATGTACCATGTAATATTTGGGAGTTAGGCAGTGTATTTCATTAGATGTTTCAATTGTGTTGCAATTGTAAACATGTTGAAGTAATCTGGAACTAATTGGGGCTCTTTCTACAGAAGGTTTTTGGATTAAAATGGACATGAATAAAAAGTTTCAGTTTGACCCTGTCAGATCTGGACTACTTTTCTGAATCATCATTAAGTTAGCATCAATTTTACATCTGTTAGTGAACATCTATGTAACAGGCACTTTGCTGAAGCATTCTTCCAGCAAAAGAACTGGACCTCTGGCAGGCACTGTTCATGGAGTTTGTGACAAGAATGGCTTTTTACTCTTCAAAACTACTGAAAATTCAACCTTTAGGCAAACAACCTAGGTTGTCAGTATAAAGAAGTATTTAAAAGGTTTAAGGCCTATTTTTGTATCATTAAATTGCCACTCTTTTTAATACAGGGATATTGCTCTTTATACTAGAATGTGTATGAAGTTATAATATAATCTTACACAAAAAAAGCAATTAGCACCTCTTTTTTTAAAATGGGATAATAAGATCAAAGCAGATTATAACATTGCAACCTCATCTATTTTGCCTGTTTTCTTTTTAAGGAAGCAAATTTAATAACCATGGCATGACAAATAAATACACTGAAGTAAAACTGCAACTGTAACAAAAATGAAATACTTTGTGAAATAATTGGATATGATGAGACAACTGTTAGGTCGATTAATAATTAAAGAGCGAAAAATCTATGAGGATGACTGAATGTTAGAAACTCTAAAAGAGAATGATTTAAGTATCCAAGGATTAAGAGGTTCTTAGAAATCTCTTTAAGCTCTTAGCAAATTGATCACGTTATAAAAAATGTAAAATATGTCTAATATAATGCTTAAGAAAAATGAATTGGTTTGCAAACTTGTTGCTTTATTTAATCTAAGAATTAATGGATAGTTAAAACTACACTTAAATATTTAAAAAGAAAAGACAATTTTGGTTTCACCGTTTTTTCAGAGCTAACTATAAATTTTAATTCCTTTAAAAAATATATTGTTTAAGGGTCTTTTTATGATACTAGTTATCTCTGTGTAGGCTCTTACACTATTTTAAGAGATTAGGTTGTATTTAAAAAAAATTTCTATTGAAGTAATAATATGCATAAAAAAAAGGTAATCTAGGGAAGGAAACGAAACAACAGAGACTTTGGACACAGAAACAAACTGAGGGACTTGGAGGGAGGGAGGTATAGGGATGGGAGGGCCTGGTGGTGTGTACTGGGGACACCTAAAGCGTGGAGCACTGGGTGTGGGGAATGGGGAATGAATCTTGGAACACTGGAAAAAAAAAACTTTAGTAACAATAAAAAAAAAATAAAAAAAATAAAAACACCTACTTCCAAAAAAAAAAAAAAAGGCACATAAATGTACCACTCGAGTCTGCACAGCTAAATCACCTATGCAGTCAATACCCAGATTCAGAAAAGAGCGCATTACCAACCCCCTGGTGTTGCTCCAGTCCTTCTTTCCAGTTACTACCCTTCCCCTCCCAAGGGTAAACATCATCCTGACTTCAAGCAGCAGTTTTATTTTTATACTTCATATGCATGTAATCATATAACATGTACTCTTTCGTGTCTGGCTTCTTTCACACATTGTTTATTAGTGTTCTCATTTTGATGTGAATAGTCCTAAAACATTCATTTTCATTACTATATACTGTTGCATGACTAGTCCCCAATTGATATATCCATTCTATTGTTGATGGGCATTTGAGCAATGTCTTTCTTTTGGTTATTATAGTATATATTTGTCTTTTGTTGGACAGATGTGTGCATTTCTGTTGACCTATATCTTTGAGTGGAATTACTGGGTCTTAGGAGTCCATTAAGCTTTAGAACGGCCAAGCGACTTTCTGAAGTGTTTGTATCATTTTCCAACAATCTGTAGTTGCTGTACCTCTGCCAACACTTGCTGTCTTCATTTGAGCCGTTCTGGGGACATGGAGTGATATGGTCGTGGGGGTTTACTTTGCATTTCTGATGATTAATATAGTAGAGCACATTTCATGCTTACTGGCCATTTGGATATATTTCTTTGTAAATGTTTATTTTTTTTTCTCACAGATTTTAGAAGTTCTTTATGTATTTTGGATATGAGTCCTTTGTTGGATAAGTGTGTGTGGGTATAATTTTTATGGCTGGATTGTTATATATGCATATCTTCAACTGTTGTTTGCCTTCTCCCTCATGATGTCTTTTGATTAATTAAAAATTCTTAATTTTAATATAACAAAATTAATCAATTTTCACCCTGTATAGTTTTGTGTCCTGTTGAAAAAAAAATCCTGGCCTACTACAAGGTCACAAGGACTGTTTTTTCCTCTCCTTTTTAAAAGTTTTAATTTTTCATATTAATGAATGTCTCTTTATATTTTTTAATTTTTAAAAAATAAGTGTAGTTGACACATGGTGTTTCATTAGTTTTAGGTATACAACGTAGTGCTTCAAGTATATGTTATGGTATGCTCACTGCAAGTGCAGGTACCATATATCCCCACAATGCTATTACAATGCCATTGACTATATTCCCTATGCTGTACATTTAGATTTACAACCCATTTGGAAGTGATTTTTTTGAGTATGGTGTGAGGTAAGAGTAAAAGTATATTCTTTCCCCATATGAGTATCCAGCAGACCCAGCCATATATATTGAAAAGAACATCTTTTTCCATTTCACTGCAGTGTCATGTTGGTCATAAATTGAGTGACTACTTATATATAGGTCTGTTTCTTAGATTTTTCCTGTTCATCAGTTTGTCTATTCTTGTGCCAATACTACTCTGTCTTAATTACTACAGCTTTATAGCTACAACATAGTTTTAAGTGATTGTAACTTCTGGTAACATGATTAGAAGTCATATGTTCAAAGCCTGAATTTTAATTATCTGGATCATTAAATCATAGTTTACATATATTGTATTGACACCAAGTGGTGAGGGTAAAGAAAACTTATGAATGATTTAAAATACCCTGGCTGGTAACAAGATGCGAATGAAGATTATAACTGCACATTTAGTGCTGTGTCTAAATCTAATAGGGAGTTGGAGCCCTACTTTCCAGGTATGAGAGGAACAATTTCAGACAACAAAAAATACAAAAACAATTGTGTACAATCATATAATCAAGTGCAAAATGGTGTGATGTAAACCAAGTGATATACAGATGAAGGAAAAGAAAGGACCAGTGAGGGATGGAGTAGTTAGGAAAGGCTTCATAGAGGAATTGATTTGGACCTGATCAGCGCACTCTTTTTTTAAATTAAGTTTTTAATTTTAATTCCAGTGTAGTTAACATACAGTGTTATATTAGTTTCGGGGTACAATATAGTGACTCAACTATACTATACATTACTCAGTGCTCATCATAAGTGTACACTTTTTATCATCTCTTTCACCCCCCCCCCCCGGTAACCATCAGTTTATTCTCTATAGTTAGGAGTCTGTTTCTTGGTTTGTGTCTTTTTTCACCCCTTTGCTCATTTGTTCCTTAAATTCCTCGTAAGTGAGATCCTCTGGTATTTGTCTTTCTCTGACTGGCTTATTTCATTTTGGAGAGTATACTAGCATTATACTCTCCATCCATGTTGTTGCAAATGGCAAGATTTCATTTTTTTATGGCTGAATAATTTGTGTGTGTGTGTGTGTGTGTGTGTGTGTACGCTTCGTCTGTTATTGGACACCTGGGACTGCTTCCGCAATTTGACTATTGTAAATAATGCTACAACAAACATACCATTGCATGTATCCCTTTCAATTAGTGTTTTTGTAAATATCCAGTAGTGTAATTACTGGTCACATAGTTCCATTTTTTACTTTTTGAGGAAACTCCGTACTTTTGTACCACTTTGCACTCCTACCAACAGTGCACGAGGGTTCCTTTTTCTCCATATCCTCTCCAACACTTGTTTCTTGTGCTTTTTATTCTAGCCATTCTGACAGGTGTGAGTTGGTATCTCGTTGTAGTTTTGATTTGCATTTCCTTGATGAGTAATGTTGAGCATCTTTAGTCTGTTGGTTATCTGCATGTCTTCTTTGGAGAAATGTCTGTTCATGTCTTCTGCCCATTTTTAAAATTGGATTATTTGGTTTGCGGATGTTAAGTTGTATAAATTCTTCATATATTTTGGATGTAACTCTTTATTGGATATGTCATTTGCAAATATTTTCTCCTATTTTGTAGGTTGCCTTCTAGTTTTGTTGATATGTGTCCTTCACTGTGCAGAAGCTTTTTATTTTGATGTAGTCCCAACAGTTTATTTTAGCTTTTGTTTCCCTGGCCTCAGGAGACCTATCTAGAGAAAAGGTGCTATGTCTGATGTCAGAGAAATAACTGACTATGCTCTCTTCTAGGATATTTATAGAGTCAGTTCTTATATTTAGGTCCTTAAACCATTTTGAATTTATCTTTGTGTATAGTGTGAGCCATTGGTCCAGGGCCAGTTTCATTCTTTGGATGTCACCATCAGTTCTTCCAACACCATTTTGTTGAAAAGGCTGTCTTTTTCTCCTGTTGTGTATTCTTTCCTCCTTTGTCCGAGATTGACTATATAATTGTGGGTTTATATTCTATTTCATTGGGCTATGTGCCTGTGTTCATGCCAGTACCATGTTGTTTTGATTACTATGTCTGTGTAGTATGATTTGAAAGCTAGAATTGTGATACTTCCAGCTTTTTCAATGATTAAACATTCTTTCACTCATTTATATAAGACTGCTGTACAGATGTTAAAATGGACGTTTTCCAAAGAACTAGCTTTATCTTTGCATAGAATTTTTTTTGCTATATGTTAGCAAACTTTTTATAATTTATTTCTTCAGTGTTCCAAGATTCATTGTTTATGCCCCACACCTAGTGCTCTCTCTCTGCAATATGTGCCCTCAGTACCCACCACGAGGCTCACCCATCGCCCCACCCTCCCTTCCAAAACCCTCAATTTGTTTCTCAGAGTCCAAAGTCTCTCATGCTTCATCTCGCTCTCTGATTTACCCCAGTTCACATTTCCTTTCCTTTTCCTACTGTCCTCCATGTTATCCTTACTCTTTTTCAAGATTGTTTTGGCTCTTTGGGGTCTTCTGTGGTTCCATTCAAATTTTAGGATTTATTTGTTCCAGTTCTGTGAACGTGTTGTTGATATTTTGATAGATCTTTTGGTATCTGACAGATCATATTAAATAGATTGCTTTGGATAGCATAAATCTTTTTTTGAGAGCCAAGTGGGAGGGGCAGAGGGAGAGGGAGAGAATCTTAAGCAGGCTCCCTGCCTAGAATGGAGCCTGATGTAGGGCTGAAATCAAGAGTAGAATGCTTAACCGACTGAGCCACCCAGGTGCCCCTGGGTAGTATGGACATCTTAACATTTGTTCTTTCAATCCATGAAAATGGAATATCTTTCCACTTGTTTGTGTCATCTTTATATCTTTCACCAGTGTTTTATACTTTCCAGAGTATAAGTCTTTCACCTCCCTAGTGAAGTTTATTCCTAGGTATTATCTTTGGTACAACTGTAGGTGGGATTGCTTTCTTCCCTCTGTTGTTTCATTACTAGTATATACAATGCCACAGATTTCTGTATGCTAATTTTGTATCCTGCAACCTTATTGAACTTACCAGTTCTAGTAGTTTCTTGGTGGAGTCTTTAGGTTCTATATACAGCATCATGTTGTCTGAAAATAGTGTAGGTTTTACTTCTTCCTTACCAGTATGGATATCTTTTATTCCTTCCTCTCTTCTGATTGATTGCTGTGTCTACTAGGACTTCCAGTATTATGTTAAATAACAGTGAAGAGACTGAATACCCCTGTCTTGTTCCTGACCCTTGGGGAAACACTGTTTTTCACCAATTAGTATGATGTTAGCTATGGCCTTTCATATATGGCTTTTATTATGTTGTGGTATTTTCCCTCTAATCCTATTTTGTTAAGGATTTTAATAATGAATTGATATACTTTTTTGCATCTATTGAAATGATCATATGACTTTTATCCCTTTTGTTGATGTGATGTATCAAAATTGATTGACTTGCAAATACTGAATCACCCTTCTATCCCAGGCATAAATCTCACTTGATTGAGGTATTTTCTTTAAATGTATCATTAGATTCAGATTGCTAGTTTTATTGAGGAATTTGCATCTATGCTCATCAGAGATGTAGTTGTGTGTGTGTGTGTGTGTGTGTGTATCTGTTTTGGTATCTGGGTGATGCTGGCTTCATAGAACGAATTAGGAAGTTTTCCTTCCTCTTCTCCGTTTGGAATAGTTTGAGAATAGGTATTAACTCTTCCTTAAAGATATTTGGTAGAATTCCCCTATGAAACCATCTGGCCTTGGACTTCTGTTCCCTGGGAGTTTATTTTTTTGATTGATTCAATTCCATTGCAAGTAATAGATTTAAGTTTTCTATTTCCTTTTGTTTTAATTTTGGGGGTTATATGTTTCAAGGAATATATCTATTTCTTTTATGTTGTCCAATTTGTTGGCATATAATTTTTCAGAATATTCTTAGTCTTTTATACTTCTGTCAGTTGGTATTTTTCTTTTATTTCTGATTTCATCTCCCCCCACCCCAACACCCATTCACTTAGAGTCTGGCTAAAAGTTTATCAATTTTGCTGATCTTTCAAAGAACCAGCTCCTGGTTTCATTGATCTGTTCTATTGTTTTTATTAGTTTCCATTTTTTTTTTTCTGCTCTAATCTTTGTAATTTCCTTCCTTCTACTAGTTTTGGGTTTTGTTCCTTTTCTGGTTCCTTTAAAAGTAAGGGTAGGTTGTTTATTTGGGATTTTTTTAGCCTCTTTACATAGGCCTGAAGTGCTATAAACTTCCCTTTTAGAACGGCTTTTGCTGAATTCCAAAGATTTTGGAACATTATATTTCCATTTGTCTCCATGTATTTTTTGATATCCTCCTTGATTTCTCGGTTGACCCATTCATTGTTTAGTAGCATGTTATTTAACCTCCAGGTATTTGTGTTCATTCCAGACTTTCTCTTGTGGTGGATTTGTAGTTCCATAGTGTATAGTCTGAAAAGATACATGGTATGACCTCAATCTTCTTGAATTTGTTGAGACTTGTTTTGTGGACTAACATATGTTCTAGAGAATGTTCCATGTGCACTTGAAAAAAATGTGTATTCTGTGTTTTTAGGATGGAATGTTTTGAATATATCTGTTAGGTCCCTCTGGTTCAGTGTGTCCTTCACAGCCAGTTTCCTTATTTTCTTTTTGGATGATCTACCCACTGATGTCAGTGGGGTATTAAAGTCCCCTACTGTTTTTGTATTACTATTGATTACTTCATGTTATTAGCTGCTGTACTTGGGAGCTCCCATGTTGGGTGCATAAATATTTGTTTTTTTTAAAAATATTTACAATTGTTGTATTTTGTTGGATTGTACTGTTTATATAGTGTCCTTTGTCCCTTGTTACCGTTTTTGTTTTAAAGTCTGTTTTGTCTAAGAGAAGCATTGTTCCTTCAATTTTCTTTCTTTCCATTTGCAGTTCCCCCATCCCTTCACTTTCAATTTGCATGTTCTTTCGGTCTGAAATGAATTTCTTGTAGGCAGCACTTAGATGGGTCTTGCTTTTTTGATTCCATCACTCTGCCTGTTAATTGGAGCATCTGGTCCATTTACATTCACAGTAATTATTGACATGCATGTATTTACTGTCATTTTGTCACTTATTTTGTTTTTTTTTTTGTAGTTCCTCTGTTCCTTTGTTCTCTTACTCTTTTCTCTCATGATTAGCTGGTTTTAGTGAAATACTTGGATTCCTCTTTTTAAAAATATTACTGTTTTTGATTTGTGGTTACCATTCGGTTTATATATAAAATCTTCTGCATATAGCAGTCTATATTAAGCTGATGCTTGCTTAATTTGAACTCATTGTTTACTTCTCTCCCCTCCATACTTCAGATATTCAGTATCCTATCTTTTTAAAAAAGATTTTTATTTGAAAGAGAATGTGCACATACAAGTGGGGTAGGAGGAGCAGAGGAAAGGAGAAGCAGACTCCCTGCTAATAAGCAGTGAGTCTGTTGTGGGACTTGATCTCTGGACCCTGAGATCATGACCTGAGCTCCAGGCAGATGCTTAACCAACTAAGTCACCCAGGTGCCCCATATATCCTTTTATTTTGTGCTTTTCTTGGCTGTTTTACAGATAAACTTATTTGTTTGTGCTTCCTATTTTTCTTGTTGTTTTCCACTCATAGATGCCCCCTAACCTTTCTTATAGGGCTGGTTAGTGGTTGTGAATTCTTTTTGTTTGGGAAACTCTCTCCTTCTATTCTGAATGATGGCCTTGCTGGTTAGAGTATTCTGGCTGCAGGTTTTTCCCTTGAAGCGCTTTGGATGTATCATGCCAACCCTTCTGGCCTATAAAACTTCTGAAAATCAGTCCATAGCCTCAAGGAATTTACTTTGTATGTAACGGTCTTCTCAACTCCTGTAACTTTTCAAATTCTTTATCACTAGTTTTTGCCAACTTAATTGCGTGTCTTGGTGTGTATTTCCTTGGGTTGAATTTGTTGGGGGTAATCTCTCTGCCTCCTGAATCTGGATTTCTGCTTCCCTCTCTGGATTTGGGAAGTTTTCAGCTTTTATTTCTTCAAATACATTTTCTGCTCCCCTTTCTCTTTTTTCTGTGATATCACTCTAATGCAAATGTCCTCAGGTTCGATAGTATCACTGAGTTCTCAGGTCTATTCTCATTATGCAGTATCTCTCACCTGTTCAGCTTAAATGCTTTCCATTACTGGATCCTCCAGTTCACATATACATTCCTTGGTTTCCTGTAGCTTACTATTTATTCCATCTATTGTATTTTTAACTTCATGTATTGAGTTATGTTACCTCTTTTTTTGGCTCTCATGGACTTCCTTCACCCTCTTCTGAAATCCAGTATCTTTATGATCATTACTTTAAATTCTATCAGGCATATTACTTATTTCAGTTTTGCTTATATCTCCTGCTGTGATTTTTGTCCTATTCTTTCATTTGGGGCATATTCTTCTGTCTCATTTTCTGTACCTTTGTTTCTCTGTTAGGGAAGTCAGCTACATTTTATGCTCTTGAAAGAAGTGGCTTTATGAGAGTTCCTATAGTGCCCTGCAGTGCGGTGGCCCCCGTTCACCATAACCTGGCCGTTTAGGGAAGTTTCCTGTGTGCTACTTGCATCCTGCTATTGTGTCTGGGTCATTTTTCTTTCAGTCCAGATATCTGCCCTCTGCCTGTTGTGGGCTGTGCTTGCTCTATGTGGTATGAGACCCAGGCAGGCTGGCTCTGAGGGAGAAGAGCCACAAGAGGACTTGAGGAAAGGGTAGCAATGTTATCTAAATTTGTGCTGAGCTGCTAGTCCTAGGCAGAATCCCACAAAGCATGGTGGCCACCAGGAGCATGGTGTGTGGTGGCTGTGTGGTGGTTGTGGGCTCTGAGTGTGCATACACTGGCTGGGCAGGATGTGTGTGGGGTTTAACAAAATTCGTGGGAGTCCAGTGCTGAGGTCAGCAGGCTTGATGTTGGGGGCAGGGAGTAAGTCCTCAGGAGAACTCACGGGTGGCGCACATGGCCAGCAGGTTAGGTAGTAAGTATCTGTGCAGTGCTCCCTCAACCAAGTAGCTTTGTATTTAGGCTTTGGAGGCAGGGAAGGAAAATGGCACCTGCCAGCCTCTTTGTTCTAGGGTAAGTTCTCCAACGTGCTCCAAAATCTGTAGAAAAAGATTTCGTTCTTTGTCCCAGGCATTGTGCAAACTGTCACTTCTGTGGTGCCTCTCTGCAAGATGCTGTCTTTAATTTGGGGACCCAGCTATCATTTGCCCTCCCTGGGCCATCTCTGAGTGAGCTGATTTTTAAAGTGTCCGGTCCTGTTGGTTATACAAACTCATGGAATTTAGCCCCTCTGGTTTTCAAAGCCAGTCATTATGGGGATTCTTCTTCTCCATGTGGGCTCCCTGATGCTTTCTCCTTTCTGTGCCTGCAGCTCCCTCTCCCTTGTAGGCAGCTCCTGACCTCCATTTCTGCTTCTCTAACCTCTCAGATGTGGCTTCTTTACATTTCATTGTGGAATTTGTTCTGTCAGTCTCAGACTGCTCTGGTTTATTTACTCTGATGTGAGTGATACCTAGTTGTAAATGTGGGAGAAGGTGAGCCTATACACTGCCCTATTAAATGATTAGGTCACTCTTAATGTAGCCTTCATTTTTGTTTCCTGTACCCCCTTAATACATTAAAACTATTATATCTTGCTCTTAGTTCCTTAGATGCTTCTTTATTAGTTTCAAATACTATTAGTTTTAACACTGACTGCACACCTGAAGCACCTGGGAAACTAAAAAATACTGACACCCAGGCCTCATCAGATTAATAAAATCAATCTGTGGGGGATCAAATCCTCAGTATGCTTAAGTATCTTCCCAGGTAATTCAAATGTACAAATAGAGTTGAGGTGCATTCAGTAGTTCTCAAGTGGGGACAGCCTTGTTGCAATAAATTCAGGACACTTTGTTAAATATTTTTTCAGATAAACATTCACCCCCCACCCCCCAATCTAGCAATGTCTCCAGATATTTGTGACATGACCAAGGGTTGCTAGTGGCAGCTAGAGAGCAGAGGGCAAGGATACTGCTCAACACCATACAATGCACAGGACAGCTTCCCCAACAATTACCAGCCTCAAAATGTCCACAGTGTAGAAGGAAGATAAATCCTGCCTTAAAGCAACATTGAGAACCAGTTTTAAGAAGAGGAAATAGAACTAAAAGCAGAATTCTGTTTAAATGTAAGGATTATATTGATGTTACAACTGACAGAAGTCTAAAAGAAGTTTTACACTTGAAGCCAGAGAACTGCTGTTTGAAGTGTAGTATCTATAATTGAATTTTTTAGATAGGTTTCAGTACATTTTCAAAGGAATTCAAAACATGGAGAGTTCAACAGAATGAAATTCGAACTTTATCTATGAAATGTGGCAGTATTAGTTAACCTGAAAGTTCTTTCAGTTTAAATTCTGCAACTCTTTTAGATATTTTTAATCACTTAAACTTTTTGACAATGATCACAAAGAGTCAAAATAGAAAAATTATATATATACACATACACATATATGTACATATATATAAATAGAGATGATTCCACACACACTGGAATCAAAGCAAATTCTAGTACTTGGTCTTAATACTAGCTGTGTAACCTTATGCATGCTCCTATGGTTCTCGTTTTGTCTACTATAAAATGAGGGATGTAGGTCAGATGATCTGAATAAGCTTCCTTTCCATAGTTAATATGGAATAGTTAATACAATAATTCCTAAGCTCTTGTCAAAATACAAATTTCAAAACAACCTATTTCTCAGTGATAGGTCAAAATTAATTTCAATGGCTCAACCTTATTTTAAAAGGTAGAAAACCTATGTGTAAGATGGATAATTTTATGTAGGATTTCTTTATGGAGTGAGTCCTGAATAAGTACGAGAAAACTGATACCTGTGTTTTTTTACTATAGTACATAATCAACTACTTTCTACTATTAATCAGTAAGAGTCCCTTGGATTGTATTTCCTTAACCAGAATCTTGCCATAACCTTTCAGAGAAAATATTTTAACTGGCAATTACTGCTTCTCATGTTGTTTCTGGTTCTGTTAGATAAAAGGGAGGCCTGCCACCATGTACCCTAGCTCCTATACAATAACACATAGCCATAGCCATTTTAGGGACTAAGTATCCTTTTCAACCAGTAGGTGGCACTTCAGAATTGTTAAAGCCATTATTGAAATTTCAAGGGAACAGGGCTCAAACAATGAAAACGGAAATGCCTGAATAAACAACATGCACAGTAGAAATGATGAGAGTGCCATAGGCCATGGACTAAATTTTTTTGTGTGTGGGAGTTGTTCTTTGCATTGCAGGATGTTTAACAGCATCCCTGGCCTCTCTACCTACCAGATGCCTAAAGCACCATCCCTTTTAAACTCTGCCCCATGTTGTGAGAAAATCACCAGACATAGCTAAATTTCCTGTGGGGTAAAACTATCCCAATTCAGAATGACTGAGGAGGAAAAAAATATGCAAACAGATTTAGAATTGTACACAATAAGGATTGGTCTCTTATACTGCTGAATGAAGAGAAGCTAGACACAAAAATGAACATACTATATATATGGTTTCACACAGCATAGAGCACCAAAACAGACAAAACCAATTCATGGCAGCAGGAAACCAGGAGAGTGGTCACCCTTGGGAGGGACAGGGAGGGGAGAAGTGCCAGTAATGCTCTGTCTTGATCTGGGTGCTGCTTACATATATTAAAATTTATGGAGCATTTATGATAGGTGCACTTTTCCACATATATACCCCATATTGCTTTGCAGTTTTCATTAACTATGAAATTAACTATGAATTAACTTCATAGTTAATGAAAACTCTGCACCCATTACTCTTTGAGTTCTTAAGTAACACTTACCTACATAAAAACTAAGCGGAGTTTTAAATCAAGTTGTGAGCTAATCATCTCCATGTGTTCCTTTTAAAAAGTCACTTAACTGAAAAATACAGGAAAAATCCATTTCATTAATTCACTTGGTAGCAGTTACTTGTTCTTCTGAGATTCCTACTGGCAAAAGCCTTACAACTCTGAGGTGATTCTTTTTAAGCTTAAAATGCTGTAAAAACAAGCTGTCACAAATGAGGCATTTCTGTAAAGTATTATAGTTTCTCTTACTAAAATGGAGAAATATGATTTAGCAGTTGAGGCACTGTTTTGTCAAAATAACCTATATTTATATGCCTCAATCCAGGAGTTAAGGATTCTTTTTTGAGATGCATGTACTTTTACATATAAATGTAAAAATTCTTTTACATATACAGTATTAATCCTTATTCTTTTCTTGCACAAATACTACTTCAAAGTAACACATGCTAGCTACCAAAACACTTAGCCAGCAATAAAATTGAAAGCTCCACTGAAACTAGAATTCTCAATTGCATTTATTTTAAAAAGGCTTAACAAATTAATCTTTTTAAAGAACTATTATTTTAAACATATTGCAATGAAAAAACACAAATCCAAATAGGTCATTTATTTTTAGAGAAAAATAAAACTACTTTTGCCAATAAAGGGAAGAATAACAATATGAGATCATGTCCTGGTTACATGTTAACTACCACATTCCATACAATGTGGATGTGATCAACATGTATTCGATGACATATGAATAAACATTAAAGATTTAAAAATCACATATCACTTGCCAATGCTGTAAATCAATACGTGTCGAAATAAATACCTAGAAATAAATTTTAAAAACTGAAGCTTTTGACAGTGTTTATGATCAACCCAAATGATATGTACAAATAGTATGGCCAATAAATTGACATTATATTAGTTTCCACCTAATTTCTTCATAATATGGCTTTCTGGTGTTGCATTAGTGAAGATACTTCCTACAACCACATGGGTACCCCAGAGCCTATGACGAATCACTTTACAGCAGCCAAGATCATCCACAGAGAATCCTAAATGTCGATAGCGTTCATCTGTTTCAAACAGAGTGCTGTTTGTATATGGTCCAAAAAACTGGAAGAGATAAAATTCATATTCAGTAGCAAGAAAGACAATGATGTAATAATTTTTATATAAACATGAACATATACCTATTTTGATATTTCAAATATTTAAAAAATCGAGACATAAAAAGGGCAGTTTAGGTACTGCATGGGACCAAGCACTTCCTCTTCATCCAACAGATGTGCTTCTGGAAATGTGAAACGAATAATCCTAGCATATGACACACTATCCAGAACCAAATTTCTAGATTTTGACTTTGAAAAGAAACAGTATATATTCGTGTTTTAAGATACAAAAAATTTCGTCACTATTTGTAACTGAAAGCTATGCTCAAAATTTAAAATGTGACAACAGTTATTCTTATTTTCTTCAAAGTATAATGTCAGAAACATACTTCCTGGAAGTTAAAATTCATAATTACTTTTTTCTAAGAAGTTTTCTTTCTTAAAATATGATCGATAATTTGTAACTACCATACTCATTAATGTAAAAGTATTTACTAGTGAGGATGAAAAATAATAAAGACAGAAACACTTAGTTGCAAGTGACTGGTCGCTCAAAGGTAGTGAACGAACTGACTCAAACTGGTACTTCTTTGGGTAAAGTTGTGAGGTTTAAAAACTGTCATAAATAATGGTAGAACTTCTTTGGTAGAACTAGATCATTTAATAATTTTATAATAATAATAATAATAATAATAATAAACATTCCTACTTCAAATTAACCTGGTTTTCAAAATGTAATTACTCACTGCCAAACCAGATGATGGGTCAATAAAGTCAGCCCAATAGCCTTCTGCTCGAAGAGCATAGCAAATTTCCTTAGCACCATTAATGAACTGCATAGAAAAGAAAAATATTCTGAATATAACATCCTTACAGATTTTTGAAAAATAAAACATTTTAAAATATCTTTTGCTTCAGATAGAGAACTCAGTAAGATTAAGAAAATACAACTAATGATAAATTAATTATTTTTGCCAATTCAAAAAATTAATGGTTCATTTATCACTTTTGTTTCCTTCAGAAAGTCTAAACTGTTTTTTTTTCTACTAAATTATTCCCTATTTTAGGAACAATTTCTAATCAGTTCTGTGCTATTAACTCCCAAATTTGCCATGAATTGGAAAATAGCTATTATTTTTGTACTATAAAAATATGGTAAGACAACAAAATATAAAGGTAAGAACCATTCATTCATTTGAATGTTTAAAAACAGTATCTGTTACAAAAACACATCTATCCATAATTTTCACTATATACCCTATTTTTTGTATAGGACATAATTATTACAAAGCATGTATCTGTATCACCTATTCAAAATTTTGGCCTCACCATCCTACTTTATAATTCCTATGTTTTTACTAGTCTTCTCAGACATCTGAGCAGTGAAAAAGACAGTAACGAGTATTAGGACCAGATTGTGTTTTTTTAAAAAAAAAAACAACAAAAACAAACCACAAATGTTTAAAAATAAGCGTACAGATCCACTTCTGGTCATAGAGAATAACAGCTATCAAACTTGCCATTTGCTGAAAGCTGTAAAACTGACTAATATATATGAGACAATGGTTTTAAATCCTGAACACTAGTGAGCCAGAACTGTAATCTTGGAGAGAAGGGCAACACATTAGGTGATGCCAATATTTGTTCCAGCTCTGTCTGGAATACTGTTTGTCATAGAGCAAAGGAGAAGATTCCAAGCAAGTGATGGTGTCACTAAGCTAAGGAGGTGGAAAGGAAGAGTTCTACTGAAGTATCTGGAATTTGTGGGTTAGGATACTGGAAGAGAGATGCACAAATGGGATTCCCAAGTAGTATGCAGAGTAATTTACCCTGGTTCAGTAACGAGGGGTGGAGCTATGCACTCCGAAGGCAAGATTCCTTGAGGAATCGCCCTTGCAGAAGAGTGCCAACTGCTGTCTGAGAGCTCCCTGGTGTTACCGGAGGTTGGTGTAGAGCTAGGTAACATGGGTTTCTGGCTTACAAACAGTGCTAAGACCTCACTGAGCATGTTTGGCATTTAGCGGAGATCCCCAAAAGTTTAAGCCTGAGGAAGATGGAGCATATCCTAAAATAAGAGGTTAGCAACTTGCAGTCTGAAGGCCCAATTGAGCTGGATGCTGGTATGTGTAATATGGTTTCACTGGAATATATCCATGTCTGTTTCATTTATACATTGTCTATAGTTGCTTTAACTATGGGGTTCAGTTGAGTAGTTGAAACCCTATAACCAAAAAGCCTAAAAATTTACTCTGTGGCTCTTTAGCAGGAAGCAGCAAACTTTTTCTGTATACAGGAAAACACTTAACCTAACTTATTTTCTCCCAGCACTTTCTTGTAAAATAATTAAAAACATTAAGATAATATTGTATTCTTTAGGTTATCTTCATACTTAATATTTGTACTTACTGTTGAATTTCATTAATCCTAATTCTTAATATGGTCTAGAAAATATCAATTTAATGAACAGAAAAAAACCCCACACCAAACTATAACAACAAAACAATACAAATGTTGGTAAAAGTTTAAGTATTTCTCCTAAGATTTCTGCTCATCAACAGCAAACACTGACATCTGGTGAAAAAAACTAAAATAGATTTAAACTGAAGGACATAGTAAACTACAGGTGGTTCTAAAATGATCATTAACATAACTAAAATAGAAAATCTTGATAGCTTTAGTCATAAAATTAAAAAGAGGACATTTTAAAAACCTGGAATTGGTTATAAAAAACTGATAACTGTACTGGGGTCAGTATCAAATGAGGTTTAGAATGTTCAACTCTTTAGAAATTAGGACCAATAATGCAATGCACATTTGAGAGGACTCTAGTGACTAAATGATAGTAATGGTAAGTATATACATGTATTAGTAAATACTGCCTTAGTAGGTTAATAGAAAATGTTTGAGTTACTACCTAAATTTCAACTCTCTAAATTTAGATCTCTTTAGAAAATGTTTGAGTTACTACCTAAATTTCAACTCTCTAAATTTAGATCTCTTTAAGACAGTTCTCATGCTTCTCTGTAACTTCTTTATTAACTAGCACGTACCTTGCTCATGATCATGACTACATGAAATTATTAACAAAGCTATCTGTGGGACATTTTAATATGAAGTCAGAAGTCATTATCCTAAGAGATTCTGTTCAGGATATAAATTATAATTTACAAATGAAGAGAGCCATATATCTAATCCTAAAGAATATATTACAAAACTGCTAATATTACCTTACATGGAAATTAGTTAAGGGAATTTTTTCAAATATAGTTAAAGTGCCCAAGTGAGCTAATCTTGACCGGTTACACAGGTAAAGGAATATTTTCCTATCTTGTAGGAACTCATAATCTAATATCAAACTTTTTTTTCTAATATTGTATTTATTTGAGAGAGAGAGAGAGAGCATGAGAGGGGAGAAGGTCAGAGGGAGAAGCAGACTCCCCGTGGAGATGGAAGCCTGATGCGGGACTCGATCCCGGGACTCCAGGATCATGACCTGAGCTGAAGGCAGTGGCTCATCCAAATGAGCCACCCAGGCGCCAATATCAAACTCTTTTTTTTTTTTTTTTTTTTTAAGATTTTATTTATTTGACAGAGAGAAACACAGCCAGAGAGGGAACACAAGCAGGGGGAATGAGAGAGGGAGAAGCAGGCCTCCTGCAGAGCAAGGAGCCCGATGTGGGACTCGATCCCGGGTCTCCGGGATCATGACCTGAGCCGAAGGCAGTCGCTTAACCAACTGAGCCACCCGGGCGCCCCCAATATCAAACTCTTAAGACAATTATGTTTATATACTTTTTTAAATCAAAGATTTTAAGTTACCACTTCATAATCCTCAGGTTGGTGAAATGAAAAAAAATGCTAATATCCAGAGTATGCTAATAATATCCAGGGTAAGTAAGCTATGGTGACAATATATACTAGGGCAATCTAGGCAGCATCCATCAAAACTTAAAATGAATATATACCCTGGATTCAGCAATTCCCTATTTAGGAATCTACAGATATAGTGTGTGCATAAAAATACATGCACACATATATTTACTGCCTAGAACAGCAAAAGTTTGATTTTTTTTTTTCTTTAAAGATTTTATTTATTTATTTGACAGAGAAACACAGCTAGAAAGGGAACACAAGCATGGGGAGTGAGAGAGGGAGAAGCAGGTTTCCCGCTGAGCAAGAAGCCCAAAGCAGGGCTTGATCCTGGGACTCTGGGATCATGACCTGAGCTGAAGGCAGATGCTTAATGATTGAGCCACCCAAACCCTCCAAAAGTTTGATTTTCAACTTACAAATTACTACGGGAATTTTTAACATAAAAAATTTATAGTTGGCTCATGAAATACCATCCAGATTTTACATAGTATGAAATCTGTGTAATACTATGGAAAGATGTCCAAACATTTTTTAGTAAAAAGCAAAGGACAGGAAAAAAGTGGGTGTATAATACACTATTATTGTACTATACACTGTTATAGTTTATTCCTTGAAGACTGGAGTAATTCTCACTTTTTACTTGTTTTAAAGAGAGTGATGGGTATGAAGAGTTAATTTTACTTTTTTGCCATTTTTATTGTATTTTCCAAAATTCAGAAAAATCTGATGAAAGTACTAGACACAATGAAAGCTTTTCAAAGACACTAAAAACAAAAAACAATGGCAGTTTTATTCTCGAAAAGATGTAAAAGTCCTTTAGTACTGAAATACATTGAGCAGAGAATAATAAATGCTAAAAAGATACCCATCATTTTAAAATGTTGTTTCACTGGTATTTAAATCTCACAAAACTTAAACTGTCAGCAATTGAAAGAATTACCTTTTCTAAAAGCAGTTCTCTTTCATTTTCTACCTCTTCACTCCAAACAGTCATGTCATTCTTAGTTTTCTGTGTTATAGTCAGAATCATTAGTTTGTTTGTAGCTCCTTCTGGAAATAGTGACTCAAAATCTATTAAAAAAAAAAAATCCCAGGGAGAACACTTTTTTTTAAAAGCACTTCTCAGAAAAATGATGATTAAGTTAAATTTAAATTATTGTGGTACCATGTTAGGTGATAAATGCATAGTATTTTTGAAAAAGAAGTTGAAGAGAACTTTTGGTTAACTTCTACTCTTGTTCAACTGAAATATTGCTGTCAACAATTCTGAAGAGCAAGTAAGGTTACCTGTTACTGGTCTTGTAATTTTCAAAGAAAGTTTATTAAAATTTTCTCAGTATTATATATTAGTTCATGAAATTATAGCTATAATAATCACCTATAAGTAGAAGGATTTCAGGGAAAAAGTTACTGGAAAGTCTACAGCTATCAGGAGATATCTGAAAGACCTTATCTTGGCCATGTAAAATCTTTTCCGGCCAGACGTATTAAAATATTAAGTGACATTACGGCAATTCCTATGGTGTCCATTATTTAACATTTAAGAAAATTAGGGACATTATCTATACAGATTAGTATAAATGTATGAAGCACACTATACCTCTTCGCAGCAATTCTGGACATGTCTGGATTGCACACTCTACTTTGGCATTTTCAAAGTAAGCTTCTGCACTGCTGATTTCTTGTTCAACAGGTGCATTACTACCCTAAGAGGAAGAGGACATAAAAGCTGGCGTTCAAATAAAATATCGGACCTGTTGCAAACTTGTATTCCCTGGAAAGCTTTTAAAAATAATTAACTGGAGGTGGGGTAATAAAGATTTAAAAATTTAAATCTAAGACCTGATAAGAAGTTGGCTAAGAAACTAAAATGCCATGATAATTCTTACAATGTGACCTTTTCTGATATTGATATCTACTTATCCTTTCTTTGTTCTGTAATCCGTAAAATGGGGATACTCACACTAACTTACAAAATAACATGCTTAAATATACTGCCTTTCCTACAAAACAAGTTTAAGAGGCTTCTATTCAACTGAAATTTATAGGGCACCTAGTATACATCAGACACTATGACAAGAGCAGCCCCTCCATGGTAAAAAAAAACAACAAAAAACCAGCCTTTGCCCATATGTTTAAAAGAGCAAGTACAAGAAAACATGAAGAGCATGAACAAATAAATGTAATCCAACATGAAAAGTGCTACAGCATTACAAAGAAGTCTTCAGGCAGTGTAGATGGGGGAAAAACCAGGAAAAGGTTGAAATCGTATTTGAACTACATGTGAATTAATGTGTATTTTTGGTGTGTAAAGCATAGACAGAAAGGAGGTTAGAAACTCAGGAGGAAAAACAGTCTAGTAAGAGAAACAGTGCAAGCATATGCAATGGTCAAAGAGAATGGTACAATTAAAAACAAGCAAACCAAAAAAAAAAAAAAAAGAACCAAAAAGGTATATACTGTGATTTGAGCGCAGAGGGAGTAGGGACTAGCAAGAGGTGAAGTGGTAAAGGTAAGGGATCAAAATCGTGGGAAGTCATTTATGCTGCATTAAGGAATTTTGACTTTATAAACAATGAAGAATAGCAAGATCAGATATAAAAAGCTACTGCTAGTAATACTGTGCAAGCAATAGCCCAGTAACAGCCAATATTTACTGAGCACAGTGTATTTGTGTTTTATGGACACTTTTACATTTAATACTCATAGCAATGTTGGGGGCTAAGTATCATTATCCCCTATTTTATATATAAAGAAACAGAGGCCCAGAAATATTAAGTAGCTTTCTCAAGATCACAAAATTAAGTAAAAGGCAGAAGTAACCTTTGAAGAAAGATTTATCCTAGCTTCATCGTCCATCTCACTATAATGCCTTTAAGAATTGAGAAGAGATACAGAGGCCTTGAACTCTGGTTTTATTAGTGGGAGTGAAAGAACATATAATTTAAAAGGTACTTCAGAGGGAGAAGCAATGCAATTCTGTCACTCTGTATGGGGCTATGACGGAGAGGAGCCAAGTTTGGCAGTATAATTTTTGTCTTGGGACAGTGGGAGAATGACTAAGTCACTTATACTATTGATAACATGGAAGTAAAGGACAGGTTTTGAGGCGTGGGAGGGTGGGGAACCTAAGTTTGAGGCATATACAATCTAGGGAATTTAAAGACATTCAGATAATGATGTTTGGCAAGGAAGACAAATACAGAATCAGAAATGCCAGAAACAGAAAAAGAAAGATAAGGAATTAAGTAATCAGGGAGTAATTTAATTAAGATGGACAGAAACACATGGGAAATAACATAATTGGCAGACAGGAGGAGCCACGAAGACAGAGAAGGAATTATTGGAGATAAAATGTAAGGGGAGGTCAACTGTCTCCAAATGTTAAGTTATTGGATATAAGCCGCAATAACTTTGAGGAGCTATTGCTATAATTATTACCGCTTTGATCAAAAAAAATCAGCTTGAAGCTATGCAGAAGTTCAGAAAATGGTACAGATTAGGGGTCTGACAGAAACTCTGAATTGCATGTCCCTTTAGGTGAGCAACATCAGTTTATTTTTAATTTATTTATATCCCCCCTTTTATATTTTAATTTTTAAATTTGAAAGAGCACACAAGGGAGAGAGAGAAGCAGACTCCCTGCTGAGAAGGGAGCCTGATGCAGGGCTCCACACCAGGACCCTGGGATCATGACCTGAGCCAAAGGCAGACACTTAACCAACTAAGCAACCCAGGTGTGTTCCGCACCCCCTTTTTAAAGTAAGCTCTGTGCGCAGCGTGGGGACTGAGCTCACAGACCCTGGGTCAAGAGCAGCATGCTTTACCAACTAAGCCAGTTACGCACCCCTGCAACACAGGTTAAAAACTCAAAAACAAAACCCCAACACATCAGACACCGTTTTTCTAAAAAAAAAAAAAAAGTATACTTTTTAGTTTACTGTATCTGAAGAATTTAAGAGATCACAATTTTCTTGTTTTAAATGCCTACAGTGTAAAAGTATAAAAGTAAAAATATAATTTCAATATCTATTACTAAAAATTTAGATTTGAAAGCAGTTATTAAACAATGTATTTCTGAAGAATTATTTACCTACAAGATTGTACTATAAAGTAAAAAAAAAAAAAAAAAGAGGGGGGACAACCTGGGTGGCTCAGTTGGTTAGGCATCTGCCTTTGGCTCAAGTCATGATCTCAGGGTACTGAGAGAGACCAAATCAGGCTCTCCAGTCGGTGGGGAGTCTTCTCCCTCTCCCTCTGCGTGCTAGCTCTTTCTAAATAAAATCTTAAAAAACAAAAATTAGAGGCACCTCGGTGGCTCAGTTGGTTAAGCATCTGGCCTCTGCTCAGGTCATATTCCTCAGGTCCTGGGATTAAGCTCCACGTTAGACTCCCTGCTCAGAGGGGAGCCTGTGTCTTTGTCTCCTTTTGCCCCCTTCCCTAGCTCCTCTTCCTGGGTTCTCTAATTCTTTAAAAAAAAAATTATATAGCAAACATGTGTAGAATAATGCCAAATTTTTAAAAGCTATATATGTTGTTTCTGAATATGCTGGAATGAAGATTTTTTTTTTAAGATTTTATTTATTTGACAGAAAGATCACAAGTAGACAGAGAGGCAGGCAGAGAGAGAGGAGGAAGCAGGCTCCCTGCTGAGCAGAGAGCCCGATGCGGGCCTCAATCCCAGGATCCTGAGATCATGACCTGAGCTGAAAGCAGAGGCTTTAACCCACTGAGCCACCCAAGCACCCTGGAATTAAGATTTTTAAAAAACGTTTCAATTCAAGTAATATGTTCACAATTATCACAAATTAATATAACATTAATGATCAGAAGAATAGAATAAATGGTATTAACAGTTTACCTGAAATTCATTCACATACTGTGCCATCACAAACTCGTGTCTTTCACTTGATAAAGGTTCTGCTAGAATATCAGGTAAAGTTTTATGAACTTGGCTTTTCTTTTGTGATGTGGTCCCATTGAGATGACAATCAAAACCTATGTTCCCAGGAAGCTGGAATCTCTGATCCTGAGGTCCAAATGGTCCCATAGTTTCATCAGGCCATACTGTTCGAGAGCCTGAAGAGAACAACAAAGTAAATCCATTTTCTCCAACAGTCAAGTGCATTGGTGAACTGAAAGAATATTCTTCTAATTAGGTATTTTTTACAAAACCAAAAGATCTTTGAAATTTGCTTTCTTGTATTGATATAAATTAGTTTTATGTCATTTAAAAAAAACCAAAGTAACCAGTTTTTAGCTCAAACGCAAGTCCGTTATAAGGAGAAAGATATAATAAAGTACAGTAATCCATACTATGTAATGCCTGATAGTCATTAAAAAGAATACAGTAAATTCTGGAAGAATCCTGGGAAGACAGCAGAGTTGGAGAATCCCATGTTCACCTTGTTAACACAGAAACACCTAGGGAACAACCACAACAGTACAACTAACCCAGGCAATCTTTGGGTTAATCAAAGAGAAGAGGCCAATCAGAAAGGACAGGAGGGACAGAGCTACAGTCTGAAACCAAACTACCGAGCAAGACTAACCACAAACAGGAAGGATAAGCACAGAGAAGGGAGAGGAAAAGACCCCATACCAGGTACCCCAGACACGAGGGACTCCCACTGAGGAGACAAGTCCCCATAACATCTGGCTTTGAAAATCAGTGGGGCTTAACTTCAAAGGTTTTTATAATTAGTGGGTTTAGCTCTAGGACAGCCAGAGGGTGATAGGAAACTGCATTCCCACCCTTAAAGAGAGAGCATAACAAATAATCCCACCCAGACAAGCATGGAAGAAGTTTGAAAAGCGCCTCGGGTATACATGAAGGTGTTTCTTTGTTTTGTTTTTTTACTAATCTCAACCTGTGCTGAGAAGAATCTGTTGGAGAAGCAAGGATCTATAGGAAACTTCTCCAAGAACAAAAGGACTGGCAGGTGCAATTTATCTCCCTCCCACCTCAGCCTAGACACCCAGACATTTGTGGAACCAATGTGAACACTCTCCACATAGCTTGCTAACACTGTGTACCCACTCCTGCATTCCTCTGTTGAATCACTTCATTCAAGAAGCTACACTGGGCAGGAGTCCCTACAAAGCAGCTCCAGACAGGTCTCATCCTACAAACAGCCCTGACAGTGAAGACTGTCACTCCAAAATAACTCTTGCCTTCGGAAGTGGGCAACATAACCACGTACACCTGTCTGACTGAAGCACCAGCAGACTGACTTGGACAGACATCTGATCCCTTAACCCCTGTAATCAACAAAACCTCTCAAATGAGAGATAGTGTTCTGCACTTTTGTACAATTGTAGTGCCTGCTAATGGCTGAAGGTACGCATCTGAACTGATTACTGATACTGTCCAACTCTGAGCCCTTCCCTGCCTCAAATAGACCCTTTAGAGCACAGGGCCCAGACCCTGCCCACAATAAGAAAATGGGACATTTGGAGCTGAGTGAAGTCAAATGTGGCTCAGCCACAACATTATGGTATACAAAACTTCGATAAAAGTCACCTGTCAGGCTCCTGGTTCTGGAGAATAGGGGACAGTGTGCTAGAGGGCACCACACCACCTCTTCTTCATAAAGCCACTACTTTCAAGATCAAGAGATGTACCTTACTTTCTAAATAAATAGGAAAAAACCAACAACAACAAAACACTAGAGAAACAAAATGAGGAACAATGTCCCAAATGAAAGAACAGGACAATACCAAGGAAAAGAGCTAAATGAAACATAGACAAGGAATATGCATGGTGAGGAGTGAGTGGAGGATCTTAGTGAGAACCTCAACGAAGAGCTAAAAATATAAAAAGAACTAGTCAGAGATATATTCCATGACTAAAGTAAAGAATATACTACAGGGAATGAATAGCACATGTGAAGAGGTAGACGAATGGATCAGTGACTAGGAAGACAGGGTCACGGAAAGCAATCAAACTAAACAGGAAAGAGCCAAACAGAACTCAGCAACACCACAAGTGTAATAACAGTCATAGGGATCCCAGAGGGAGAAAACAGGACAGAAAATTTACATGAAGAAATGATAGCTGAAAACTTTCTAAACCTGAGGCAGGAGGAAATACATACCTAGATTCAGGAGACACAGAGAGCCACCAACAAAATCAACCCAAGAGGTCCACACGAAGACATATTATACTTAAAATGGAAAAAGGAGTGATAAGAATTTTTAAAGCAGTAAGAGAAAAGAGAGTGGTCATACAGAAGGGAAATCCCATAAGGCTATCACTTGGTTTCTAAGCAGAAACACTGAAGGCCAGAAGGGGTTGGCATGATATACTCAAAGTGCTGAAAAGAAAAAACCTGCAACCAAGAATACTCTATCCAGCATGGCTGTCACTCAGAACAGAAGGAGCAAAAAAAAATCTCCCAAACAAGTGAAGAGTTCATTATCATTAAATCAACCTTAAAAGTAACATTAAAGGGAATCTTTGAGTGGGAAGAAAAGGCTGTAACAAAGAAAATTAGAAAATCTTACAGATAAAGACAAACAAATATATTAATCACTTACAAAATCGGTATGGAGTTCAATACACAAAAGCAGTATTATCAATTTTATCTAAAAATCAGTACAGAGAATCAAAAAATAAAAGGATGTAAAGTATGACATCATATACATAAAATGTGGGTGTGGGTATAAGCTTAGTGCTTTTAGAATGGAGTCAAACATAACCATCAATTTCATATAGCCTGTGATACGCATATTCTATATGAACCAAATGGTAACCACAAATTGAACATGTATAATGGATATGCTTGGATTTCTCTATTTTTTTGCACATCACTGAAGAAAGCCAAAAATGGCTAGAGAACAGGAGAAAGAACAGAGAAGAACTACAAAAAAATCATAAAACAAGTAACAAAATGATAATAAGTACTGGCCAATCAATAATTACCTCAAATGTAAATGAACTAAATGCTCCAATCACATCAGCAGGGAGTGACTAAATGTATTAAAAAGCAAGACCCACCTACATGTTGCCTGAATAGACTTGCTTCAGATCTAAGACACACGTAGACTGAAAATGAAGGGATGTGAAACCATTACTATGCAAATAGAAGGAAAAGAAAGGTAGGGTAGCAATACTTACATCAGACCAAAAAGACTGTAAAGAGACAAAGGAGGACACTATATAACAGTAAAGGGAACAGTCTGACGAGAGGATACAACAATTGCAAATACTTTGGCACCCAACATGGGAGCACAATATATATAAAACATACTATATACATAAAACAACTATTCACAGACAAAGAAGTTGACAGCAGTACAACAGCAGAGGACTTTGACATCCACTTACATTAATGGAAAGATTATCCACACTAAAATCAACAAGGAGACACTGTTTTTGAATGATACACTGGGACAGATGGACCTAACCTATATTTGGAACATTCCATCAAAAACAGCATAACACGCACAGGGAACATTCTCCAGAACGGATCATATGTTAGGTCACAAAACAAGTCTCAATAAAATCCAAATGACTGAAGTCATATCATTATCTTTTCTGACTACAAAAGTATAAAATTGGAAAAGAATCACAGGAAGAAATCTGGAAAAAACACAAATACAATCAGACTAAACAACATGTTACTAAACACTGAATGCACCTACCCAGATTTCAAAGAAGAAATAAAAAAAAAATATGGAGACAAAAATGAAAACACAATGGTCCAGAATCTTTGGAATGTGGCAACAGCTCAGCTCTTGTAAGAGGGAAGATTGCAAGACAGGCATACTTCAAGAAGCAAGAAAAATCTCTAATAAATGACTTAACCTTATGGCTCAAGGAGCTAGAAAAGAAAAATGTGGAAAGCCAAAAGAAAAGAGGAAATAAAGATGAAAGCAGAAATACATAAAATGGGGGGGGGGGAGGCAAAGACATCTCCCCATCAAAGGAACCATGACCTAGTTTGTTGAAAAGATCCCAAAGGAGAGAAAATGCAAGTAAGTAAAACATAAATAAAACAGGAGAAATAACTGACATCACAGATATACAAAGGATGGTTAGATGATAATATGTAAAATTATATGCCAAAAGAATGGAGAACATAGTGGGAATGAATAAATTCCTAGAAACATGTAACTTTCCACGTAGCTATCCTACGACCCAACAATTGCACTACGGGATATTTATGTCAAACTGAATCATGAATAGAAAATTTAAACAGACCAGTTACTAGCTATGACATTGAATCAGTCAATGAAATTCCTAACAAATGGAAGTCTAGGATCAGATGTCTTCACAGGTGAATTCTACCACACATATGAAGAGTTAATACCTATTGTTGAAACTTTCAAAATACAGAAGATGAAAGAAGCTTACAGAATTCATTCCATCAGGCCAACATTACCTCAATAACAAAAGTAAATGAAGACACTATAAAAAAAGAAAAGTATGCACCAATATCTGATGACAACACATGCAAAGATCCTGAACAAAATATTATCAAAACAAATATAAATCTATAAGAGAATCATTCACCGGGTGCCTGGGTGGCTCACCTGGTTAAGCATCTAACTCAATTTTGTCTCAGGTCATGATCTCAAGATTATGAGATCAAGCTCTGGGTCTGGCTCAGTGCTGAACGTAGAACCTGCTTAAGATTCTCTCTTGGGGGACCTGGGTGGCTCAGTCGGTTAAGTGTCTGCCTTGGATTACAATTCCAGACTTCAAGATCTATTACATTACAAAGCTGTAAACATCAAGATGGTATAGTACTGGCACAAAAACAGACACATAGATCAATGGAACAGAATAGAGAGCCCAGAAATGGACCCTCATCTATATGGTCAACTAATCTTTGACAAAGTAGGGAAGAATGTCCAATGGAAAAAAGTCAATCTTTTCAAAAATGGTGCTGGGAAAACTGGACAGCCACATGCAGAAGATGAAATCGGGCCATTTCCTTATACCATACACAAAAATTGATTGGATGAAATGGATTAAAAGACCTCAGTGTGAGACAGGAATCCATCAAAATCCTTGAGAACAAAGGTGGCAACCTCTTCGACCTCAGCTGTAGCAAATTCTTCCTAGAAACATCCCCAAAGGCAAGGGAAGCAAGGATAAAAATGAACTATTGGGACTTCATCAAAATAAAAAGCTTTTGCACAGCAAAGAAACAGTCAACAAAACCAAAAGACAACAACAGAATGGGAGAAGATATTTGCAAGTGACATATCAGATAAAGGGCTAATATCCACAATTTATAAAGAAATCATGACAACACCCAAAGAACAAATAATCCAATCAAAAAATGGGCAGAAGACATGAACAGACATTTCTGCAAATAAGACATCCACATGACCAAAAGACGCATGAAAAAGTGTTCAACCTTACTTGACATTGGAGAAATACAAATCAAAACCACAATGAGATACCACTTCATGTCAGTCAGAAGAGCTAAAATTAATGTCAGGAAATGACAGATGCTGGAGAGGATGTGCAGAAAGGGGAACCCTCCCCTACACTGTTGGTGGGAATGCAAACTGGTGCAGCCACTATGGAAAACAGTACAGAGGTTCCTCAAAAAGTTGAAAATAGAGCTATCCTACGACCCAACAATTGCACTACGGGGTATTTATGTCAAAGATACTAATGTAGTGATCTGAAGAGGTATGTGCACCCAAATGTTTACAGCAGCAATGTCCACAATAGACAAACTATGGAAAGAGCCTAGATGTCCATCAACAGGTGACGGGATAAAGAAGGTGTGGTACGTATATACACAATGGCATACTATGAGCCATCAAAAAAATCCTGAATTTTGCCATCTGCAAAGACATAGATGGAACCAGAATTATGCTCAGTGAAATAAGTCAATCAGAGAAAGACAATTATCATATGATCTCACTGATGTGAGGAATTTGAGAAACAAGACAGAGAATCATAGGAGAAGGGCTGGAAAATTGAAACCAGATGAAACCAGAAAGGGAGAGAAGAGACTCTTAATCTTAGGAAACAAACTGAGGGCTGCTGGAGGGGAGAGGAGTGGCAGGGATGAAGTGGCTAGGTGATAGACATTGAGGAGGGTATGTGCTTTGGTGAGTGCTGTGAATTGTGTAAGACTGATGAATTACAGATCTGTACCCTTGAAACAAATAATACATTATATGTTAATAAAAAAAAGTGCCTTCCACTCGGGTCATGATCTCGGGGTCCTGGGACCTGGGATCAAGCCCCATACAGGGCTTTCTGCTCAGCAAGGAGTCTACTTCTCTCTCTCCCTCCACCTCACTGCTTGTGTGTTCTGTAATAAAATCTTAAAAAAAAAAAAAAGAAAATTATTTCTCTGTCTCTCCAATCCATGCTTGCATGCTCGCTTGCTCTCTCGCAAATAAATAAATCTAAAAAAAAAAAGAAATCATATGCAATGGTCAAGTGTGATTTATGCCAGGTATACAAATGTAGTTCAGTATATGAAAACCATAGTGATACATCACATTAAGAGAAAGGACAAAAACCATATGATCATCTGAACAGATGCAAAAAAGCATATGAAAGAGTACAACATTTTTCATAATGAAAACTTGCCATATACTAGGTTCAGAGGGAACATATCTCAACATAACAAGGCTAATTTATCTCAATGGTGAAAAACAGAGCTTTTCCTCTAAAATCAAGAATAGGATGAGGATGTCCACTCTCAACAGTTTTCTTCAATATTATACTGGAAGACCTAGCCAGGGCAATCGGACAAGAAATAAAAAGTATTAAACTAGTAAAGAAGATGTAAGATTTGCATTATTTGCAGCTAACATAATACCATATACAGAAAACTGTAAAGACTCTACCAAAAAGAACTAAAACTGATAAGTCAGTAAAGTTGCAGAACAGAAATTAATATAGGGAAATCTGTTGCATTTTTGTACACTAATAATGAAACACTGAAAAAGACCAAGAACTGATGAATCATCATAGTGTACATTGGACACTAATAGAACACTGTATGCTAATTACCCTTAGAAAAAAATAAAAGAGCAAAGTCATTTTAAATAATATGAATTCCATACCTAATATCACACAATCTTAACATACGGCCAGAGACTGAAGCTGTTCAAACAGAGTTAAATCATAGTATGGACAAAAGGAAGACTCTATTTGGGCACTGAGGAAACAAGCTGGGAGAATGACAGGGAAAGTGCTTCCCCCCCCCCCCCCCCGGCAGGATTACGATCCTGCCAGTTTCAAATTTAAACTATTCTGTTCAGTGAGAGAGGTTTTCATACATTGATAGTGGCTTTGTTGGTGGGTTGGTCCCTAATGCTATTACCCAGATGCCATTATCTTGCATCCTATAATAGGTAACAAGATTTGTCCTATATGAAGCCCGGGTGAGTTAAAATACCTTTGCAGAGTCAAGTGGTCACTCATGGGAAATAAATTAACTCTCCTGGGATACTGGGGTATGAATTAGTGACTTGGAAGAGGTAATTAATCTCAAATGGAAGAGCACTTGGCTTTTACACTGCTTTCTATCTATAGTCCCCTTACGATCACACACAGGTCAACATGCAGTATATGTTGTTTCAGGTCTCTAAGCCCAAAGTGCTATATTGATTCAAGGCAAGAAAATCTCCACGTGGCAAACATTGTTTCAGCATATTGGAGAAAATGCGAACGCTGTTCAGAGAGTCCACAATGGAATTATAACATATTAAAACTGAGACTATCCAAACTTTATGGACTTTGTTCTAGAAGTTTTGTTTATATCAATTAATGCAAACTCCTCCGAGCAAATTAGAGGTGTGGCAATACAGTGAAAAAGACGTGCTATGCTACTTAGGGCTAACAGAACTCCTAGCCCGCTTCTCAAATTACTCCCGTTTTCCATTTAAGATTAAGTTTATTTACACTGGCATGTCAGTCTCTGGAAGTTGAGGAGAGCCATCAGCTGTTGGCCTTTCCACTATACCCCTCCATCTCACAGTACAGAATAAGCTACTGCTTTAATAACCACTGTCCTTTCACATATACACAAAGAAATATACATTGTGTGGGGAGTATGAAGAAACAAGCTTGTGAATGCCTTGTGAACAGAAAAACTTCTCAGAGAAGAGCAAACATGCACATATATACACAGATACACACGTATCTATGTATATATGGTATGTTTATCTAATTTAAAATATCACATTCAAAGTTATCCATGTGAACATCTCAAATAGAAAAGAACCCCTAATTTTGCCCTTGGGATTTTGCCAACTTTATCCAACTCTCTGCTCCTAGAGGCAGTGATACATTTGGCCAAAAGATGTCACCATCTAATTGCCTAGAAATTCCTCAAATTTGGGTCTTGGACTTTTGCAAAGAATTTGGGGTTTCTGTTTCTGTAAAGAACAGTGTCCTACCTTACGAATCCTGCCAGTTTCAAATTTAAACTATTCTGTTCAGTGAGAGAGGTTTTCATACATTGATAGTGGCTTTCTTGGTGGGTTGGTCCCTAATGCTATTACCCAGATGCCATTATCTTGCATCCTATAATAGAAATTAGTATCCTATAATAGAAAAGGAATCTCCAGTGTAGTAAGTCAAACTGTTCAATGAAGGTCTTTTTTTGTTCCCCCCAGTTTTAAAATTGTGATTTTCTGTGAAAGCATCAGTTTATATAATGCAGGCTAATCATGGCTTGAGCTATAATAGGGAGAAGGACTCCTAGCTGTTAATACTTAAAGAAAGGGGCAGCAATGAGATCTGGTGCAGGTGGTCAAATTCATCCTCACCAGCAAGACAACCAAAGAATCTTGGAGTAATCAGGGAATGTTTGGCTTAGCCAAAAGATCTGATGTATGCATGGTCTCAGGTTTTCAATTAATTTCCAGTTGTTAAGCATGACTGGCTGCCCTGTCTCCCTTAAAAGAGGTTATGTCTCTGAAACATGAAAGTAAAAAGTCAATGAAAATAACTACTGGGTTTTGAAACTGTAGTAATATATTATGGCTTTAGGGTGATTACTATGTAAAATATGGAAAAAATGTACTAAGAAAAGGAACTGATTTGATATTTTCAGATTACTCTGCAGTATTTGGGACAAGGCACTGATGATCCAAAGTGTCTATGAATCATAAAAGAAAAATTTAAATTTTTAATTATTTTAAGAATTTATATTCTAATTGAAAAGTACAGTATATGTGAATAGATACATTCTTTAAGGTCAAAGTAACAAAACCTTACATTATATAATGTATAGCCTTGCAAGTAAGAAAATAAATAGCCACAGAGATATTGATTCATCTTGAGTGTTTGAAATCATCTAGTCCTACTTTTTGTTTTTTTAGAATGAGAAAATCTGATCATTGTCTGTTGAACTAGTTCTCTAATTGGCAATTTCTGATAACTCAGCCAGGTGGTTTTGAAATTAACATTTTTTTCTATAAGGAAGAATTTTCAAGCACGGGATGAGCTTTCATAAAATTAATTTTCCTTATATGATCATCTATTTTTAATGCAATCTTAATTATAAACCCCTCCCCTTCTCAGAGAGAAAACTGTAAGTTGTTCACAGTACCCTTACTTTATTTGAGAAACTCTGCTTCATTTATCATAGCAATGATGATGGAAATGGTAAATTCTGACTAACAGTAGTGGTAGAAGGAATACAGAAAGAAAAGCCAATACTGCTGAAGTTAATAAAACAGAGGATTTGCTCAGGAATATTTAAGCTTTATAATTATAAGCAGGCTATGAGAAAGCACCTTTATTGTTGAAGTTCCTTACTCAACAATGTTATGATCTGAGAACTCCTGGTTTTTCCACTGACAATTATTTTTATTAGAGCATGCAAGATCTCTTAGGAATGCAACTATCACAGTATACCAAAAGGGACAACTGAAATCTTGAGGGCTATTAATTTGATCTCGACCAGTAATTTCAAGCATTGTCTTATACTGGTGAGATATATTAAGACAAGTTATAGATTTGGGGGGCAAGATGGCAGAGAAGTAGGAGACACTGTTTCAAGGGGTCTCCTGAAGTGAGCTAAATATCTACCAGAATACTCCGAACACCCATGAAATCAGCCTGAGATGTAAGACTAAATAGTTCTGGATCTGTATCGGGGCAGAAGAGTATCAGTGGAGAGGTAAAGCGGAGTGGGAGCACTCAGATTGATTTAGGAAGATAAACAGAAGGGAGAGGGAGCCGCCAGAAGCAAGCCATTAGAAAGTAATACCCCAATACCAAAGTGCTCTGTGCTTAGGGACCAGTATCAACTTGGAGTCTGGTTAAAAGCGCTCAAAAACAAAGGGTCTTAAGGGGTAACTGGTGGAATCTAAAGGCCATGGGCAGGGACCTAAAATTGTGTTCCTGGATGGCTGTAGCCAGCCCTGGCCCCTCCTCTCCGCCCACCACACACCTGAGTGAGCCCGGAGGGGACTCCCTGAGCCCGCAGCTTTCCATTGCTAGCACCACTGTTGGGGCTGGGCACACCTCCACCCACAGCAGCGGCCCCTCATGCAGCCTTCTGCATGATGTGCAGGATCACTGGGTCCGAGGGCACCCAGAGTGGGTGTGAGCCCTAGACAGTGGTCCCCGCATCAGCAGGCTGGCCCAAACCAGTACTGCTGGCAGTTTCAGTGGCAAGGGGTTACAGAGACAAGCAGGGGCCTCAGGTAGCCACTGTGGCAGTGACTAGGGGTGCAGGGGAGTTTGCGTGTTCTGGACTATTCACATGGGAGCAGACTGAGGCTTCTCATGGAGGAGAGGTCTGGGTGTGGACAGCTTACTTTGCTCTGACTCTCAGACTCTCTGGAAAGCCCCACAAAAGCCACAAAAGAACAAAAACCTCCAGAGAACAAAAGACTGAAAAGCCAGTTTACATAGAGCCCATCCCCTTGATAGGGGGCAGGGTGACTTAGCTCAATCAAGACTGACTGAAAAACAACATGGCCGGCCCAGAAGGCAAGCCAAAAGAACAAGAGGACAACCACCAAAGAGTCTTCATAAAACTTTAAAACCTCAACATCTAGGAAAAAATATATTAAGCTCCCAGTACTGCCCCCAAACCTGTATATTTTAGATACAGCTTTTCCTTTCATTTTTTAAACTTTCTTTTCATTTAAAAAAATTTTTTTTAAATTTTAAATTCGTTCTCACAATTCTATTTTTTAACCTAATTATTACAACTTGATGTTTAATACATTCCATAATAACTTAACTTGAGCACTTTTTTTCATACATATATGTGTTTCTTTATTGTTAATACACATATAAATATAAGCTTCAAGGTAATCCTTCTTTCCTTTTCAATACTACCCCTATATATAAACCACTTTTAATTTCCCTGTATCTAAGAAGGTTGAGTCTTCTAACAAAAATAACAAGATACACCCAGGAGGAACTGAAATATTTTCCCTGCCCACATCAAGGGTTTGTAACCACCTTCCCATCTTATTCTTCTGTCAGTGTTTCTGTGTATCTGTTTTTGCCTTTGTACTACATAAATCTTATTCTTGGCAGTCATTGGGGCTGGGTTTTGTTTTTCTTTCCCTCCTTTCTTTTACTTTTGATGGTCTTTTTGTTTATTCTTTTTTGTTTTTGTGCCATATTAGGGGCCCATTTTGGCTGTTTTTTTCTTTTTTCTCTTTTTTCTTTCTTTTTGTTGGTGATTGCCGATTGCTCCAAAATCTTCCAATGGAAAACTTGCCTGGATCATGGCTGATATATTCAGTCATACATCCCCTCAACCACCCCTCACCAAAATGGCTGGGAGGAGGAACACCCAAAGAAAGAAAAACTCAGAGACTGCAACCTCTGTCACAGAACTACTGGATATGGGCATAATAAACAATATGACAGAAATGGAATTCAGGGAAGCAATTATCCAAGCAATAGCTAAGTTGGAAAAGACCACTAATGGCAGTACCTGGCAGAGGTTAAAAATGCTATCAATGAGATCTAATCTAATCTAAATACTCTAACTGCTAGGGTAAGTGAAGCAGAAGATCACATTACTGATCCAGAAGACAGACTGATTAAGGAGAGGCAGGCGAAGTCTTGGAACAAACAGCTAAAATCCCACGAAAACAGAATTAGGGGAAATAAAGGATACCATGAAATGCTCCAATATCAGAATTACTGGGATCCCTGAGGAGGTAGAGTGAGAGAAGACTAGCAGATATAGCTGAATAAATCCTGGATGAAAATTTCCCTAATATGGGGAATGAAACAAGTGTTCATGTCCTAGAGACAGAGAGGACACGCCCAAGATGAATGAGGCTAGAAAAACCTCCAGGCACATAACTGTGAAATTCACGAATCATAAAGTCAGCAAATATGTCTTAAGGGCAGCTAGGGGGAAGAGATCCCTTATAGAGGGAGGACCATGAGAATAACATCAGACCTGTCCACGGAAACCTGGCAAGTCAGAAAGGGCTGGCAAGACATATTCAGGAAACAAAATGAAAAAAAGAAAATGCAGTCAAGGATACTCTACCCAGCAAGGCTGACTATCAAAGTGGATGGAGAGATAAAGAGCTTCCAAGACAAGCAAGGTCTAAAAGATTATGTGACCACCAAGAAAGCACTACAGGAAATATTAAGGGGAGTTCTATAAAAGAGGAAAAAGCCCAAGAGTGACACAGAACAGAAATTTAGAGAGGCAATCTATAGAAACAAGGACTTCACAGGCAACATGATGTCAATAAAAACGTATCTTTCAATAATCACTCTCAACGTGATCGGACTAGATGCTCCCATAAATGGCATAGGGATGCAGACTAGATAAAACGACTGGACCTGTCCATATGCTGTCTACAAGAGACACATTTTAAATCTAAAGATACATCCCGACTCAAAGTGAGTCTTTCATGTCCACGGGCCTCAAAAGAAAGCTGGGGTAGTGATTCTCGTATCAGACAAATTAGATTTTAATCTAAGACTGTAGTCAGAGATACAGGACACTACATAATTCTTAAAGACCAACAAGATCTAACAATGGTAAATATTTATGGTTCCAACATGGGAGCAGACAGTTATATAAGCCAACTGTTAAGCAAAATAAAGTCATATTGATACGAATACATTAATAGTAGGAGATCTTAACATGCCATTCTCAGCAGCGGACAGATGATCTAAACAAAAAATCAACAAAGAAACAAGAGCTTTGAATGACACATTGGATCAGATGGACCTCATAGATATATTTTCAGAACACTCCACCCTAAAACAACAGAATACTCATTCTTCTCAAGTGCACATAGAACTTTCTCCAGAATAGACCACATACTAGGTCACAAATCAGGGCTCAACAGATACTAAAAGACTGAGATTATTCCCTGCATATTCTTTGACCACAATGCCTTGAAACCGAAAGACTATCCTGCTCAAGAATGTTTGGATCAACCAGGAAATCAAAGAACTTAAACATTTCATGGAAACAATGAGAATGAAGATACATTTGTCCAAAACCTATGGGATACAGCAAAGGCAGTCCTAAGGGGAAAATACATAGCCATCCAAGCCTCACTCAAAAAAACTGAAAAATCCCAAATACATCAACTCTCTTTACACCTTAAAGAACTGGAACTCTCTTTACACCTTAAAGAACTGGAAAAGCAACAACAAAATAAGCTAGCCCGACACGCAACAAGGGAAATAATTAAGATCAGAGCAGAGATCAGTGAATTAGAAACCAGAGATACAATGAAACTAGAAGCTGGGTCTTTGAAAGAATTAATAAGATCGATAAATCACTGGCCAAACTAATCCAAAAGAAAAGGGAGACGACCCAAATTAATAAAATTATGAATAAAAGGGGAGAGATAATGACTAACACCAAGGAAATAGAAACCATCATCAGAAATTATTATCAATAGTTAAATGCCAATAGGTTAAACACTCTAGAAGATATGGATGCATTCTAAGAAACCTATAAACTTCCATGACTGAAACAGGAAGAAACTGACAATCCAAATAGACCAGTAGCTAGTAACAAGATTGAAGCAGTGATCAAAACCTCCCAAAAACAAGAGTCCAGGACCTGATGGATTCCCGGAGGGAATTCTACCAAACATTTAAAGAGGAAATAATATCTTTTCTCCTGAAGCTGTTTCAAAAAACAGAAACAGGAGGAAAACATCCAGACTCTTTCAATGAAGCCAGCATTACTTTAATCCCCAAACCAGGCAAAGACCCCTTCAAAAAGGGGGAATTTCAGACTAATATCCCTGATGAATATGGATGCCAAGATTCTCAACAAGATCCTAGCTAAAAGGATCCAACAGTACATTAAAAAGATTATCCACCACTACCAGGTGGGATTTATCCCTAGGATGCAAGGGTGGTTCAACATTTGCAAATCAATCAACATGATAGAACAAATCAATAAGAGAACCACATAGTCCTCTCAATTGATGCAGAAAAAGCATTTGACAAAATACAGCATCCATTCCTGATTAAAATTCTTCAAAGTATAGGGATAGAGGGAACATTCCTCAACCTCATAAAAATCTATCTATGAAAAATCCACAGCGAGTGTCATTCTCAATGGGGAAAGCTGACAGCCTTCCCACTGAGATCAGGAACAAGACAAGGATGCCCACTCTCACCACTATTGCTCAACATAGTGTTACAAGTCCTAGCAACAGCAATGAGAAAACAAAAAGAAATGAAAAGCATTCAAACTGGCAAAGTAGTCAAACTCTCTCTCTTTGCAGATGACATGATACTTTATATGGAAAACCCAAAAGACTCCACCCCCAAACTACTTGAACTCATACAATTCAGTAATGTGGTAGGATACAAAATCAATGCATAGAAATCAGTTGTGTTCTTATACAATAACAATGAAAATATAGAAAGGGAAATTAGAGAATCAATTCCATTTAGAATAGCATCAAAAACCGTAAGATACCTTGGAATAAACCTAACCAAAGTAGTAAAGGATCTGTACTCGAGGAACTACAGAACACTCATGAAAGAAATTGAAGAAGACACAAAAAGATAGAAAAGCATTCCACGCTCATGGATCGGAAGAATAAACATTGTTAAAACGTCTATACTGCCGAGAGCAATCTATACTTTCAATGCCATCCTGATCAAAATTCCACCAACATTTTTCAAAGTGCTAGAACAAACAATCCTTAAATATATATGAAACAAGAAAAGATCCCAAACTGCTAAGAAAATGTTGAAAAAAAAAAGCTGGGGGCATCACATTACCTGATTTCAAGCTTTATTACAAAGCTATGATCACCAAGACAGCACGGTACCGGCACAAAAACAGACATGTAGACCAATGGCAGAATAGAGAGTCCAGATATGGACCCACAACTCTGGTCAAATCATCTTCGACAAAGCAGGAAAAAATATCCAGTGGAATAAAAAAGACAGTCTCTTCAATAAATGGTGCTGGGAAAATTGGACAGCTACACATAAAAAAATGAAACTTGACCATTCTCTTACCCCATACACAAAGATAAACTTGAAATGGATGAAAGACCTCAACATGAGGCAGGAATCTATCAAAATCCTAGAGGAGAAAATAGGCAGTAACCTCTTTGACATTGGCCACAGCAACTTCTTTCAAGACATGACTCCAAAGGTAAAGGAAACAAAAGCAAAAATGAACTTTTGGGACTTCAAGAAAATAAAAAGCTTCTGCACAGCAAAGGAAACAGTCAAAAAAACAAAAAGACAACCCACGGAATGGGAGAAGATATTCACAAGTGACACTACAGAGAAAGGGCTGATATCCAAGATCTATAAAGAACTCCTCAAACTCAACAACAGCAAAAATGAGCAGAAGACATGAACAGACACTTCTCCACAGAGAAGTAGCCATACAAATGGCTAGCAGACATCATAAAAATATTCATCCTTAGCCATCAGGGAAATTCAAATAAAAACCACATTGAGATATCACCTTGTACTAGTTAGAATGGCCAAAATTAACAGGACAGGAAACAACAGTGTTGGAGAGGCTGTGGAGAAAGGGGAACCCTCTTACACTGTTGGTGGGAATACAAGGTAGTGCAGTCACTTTGGAAAACAGTGTGGAGATTCCTTAAAAAAAAAAAAAAATTTAAAAATAGAGCTACCCAAGACCCCGCAATTGCACTATTGCGTATTTACTCCAAAGATAAAGAGGTAGTGCAAAGAAGGGCCATATGTACCCCAATGTTTACAGCAGAGTGGCCAAAATTGCCGAACTGTGGAAGAGCCAAGGTGCCCTTCAATAGATGAATGGATAAGAAGATATGGTCCATTTATACAATGAAATATTACACCTCCATCAGAAAGGAGGAATACCCAACTTTTGTAGCAACATGGATGGGACTGGAGGAGATTATTCTGAGTGAAATGAGCCAAGTGGAAAAGGCAAGTATCATATGGTTTCACTTGTGGAGCATAAGGAGTAACATGGAGGGCAGTGAGAGAAGGAAAGGAAATGTGAACTGGGCTAAGTCAGAAGGGAGATGGGGACTCAGAAACAAACAGGGTTTTGGAAGGGAGGGTGTGGATGGGGGGATGGGTGAGACTGTTGGTGGGTATTGAGGAAAGGAATTGCATGGAGCACTGGGTGTGGGGCATAAATGAATCTTGAAAACTGAAAAAATAAAATAAATTATTAAAAAAAAGGACAAGTTACAGCATACCCTCTGCTAGTCACAGTCACTGCCCACTAGCACTACATAAATACAAAAATCATTTCATACTTCTGTAAGATTTTGTAATTCCTTTTTAAATTTTGTAATCCCCATGCTTTTAAAGTAATCATCCTGAATATATGTGCGCTCTGACTGAATAAAGTTCAAATTTTTATTGTGATGTCACTTATGTCTGCTCCAATTCATGGAGCTTACTACGTGTCTAGTCTTTGCAGGAGACAAAATTTGAGCTGCCCCATGAGAGGCAGGTTGGAATTCAATAGTGAGAAAAGAATACTCCAGGCCTAGGAATGTTCTGTGAAGAACATATGGTTGTGAGTGCCCTGCTTTGGCAGGGCATCCTGAACATGCAAGGGAGGAAGCTGAGGCTAGCAGAATAGGCTGGGGCTGGACTGAAAGGATTTCCTGTCCCAGAATGCCAAGTCTGCACTACCTGCGATAGCATTAGATGTTGAAAGTTGTCAAGTAGGAGAATAATTCCACATACTCAAGTTTGAAAAGATAAATCTGTGGCATAGGGCATACACTGTAGGAGAGAAGTATGAGAAGACTGCTACTGTAATGGAGAGGATCAGAGAGGTAAGACAGACCTGAATTAGGGCAGTAGCTGTTAAAAATGAGAGAAGTCTTCCAAAAGTAGAATTAAAAGAAGCTAGTGGTTGACTGCTTCCATGCTTTGCTCCCACATCCTCCCAACACCTAGCAATCCAAACAGACGACAGCAGTTTTCAGCCTGGATGATCCATGACATAGTTACAACAACAATAATAGCAACCACATTTCCATGGTGCTCACTGGGTGCCCAGCACTTGCCTAAGGGCTTGACATGTAATAATTCATTTAGCCTTCATAATAACCCCATGAAATTGGTAGTATTATTTCCATTGCCCAGATAGGAAACCTGAGGCTAAGAGAGGTTAGAGGGTGTGTTCAGTCACAGGATCATGAGGGACAGCCCGCACTGGAATACCAGTGATGTGGCCCCGGAATCTCATGCCTCTCCTGATGGTCCCATGAGCAAGTACTCCTTTGTGGGTTATAGCCCTTTTAACTTGAAATGTGTGGAAGTGGAAATGGTGACTGTTCAAATGGGACTATCTAGCTGGGAGGGGAGATGGGAATCTAGAATTCACACAACGGTCACTATTGAGGAGACAGAATTGAATGCTAGGTGTGCCTCACTCAACTAACCTGAATCCTTGAAACTCTCCATTACTGAACTTGAGGTGAGAATTTAACCCACTGTTTGGCCATTGTGGACATTGTTGTATGAACACTGGGGTGCATATGTCCCTTCTTTCCACTACATTTTTATCTTCAACAGGTGAATGATAAAGAAGATGTGGTCCATGTGGAATATTACTCAGCCATCAGAAAGGATGCATACCCAACTTTTGCATCAACATGGATGGGACTGGAGGAGATTATGCTGAGTGAAATAAATCAAGCAGAGAAAGTCAATTACCATATGGTATCACTATTTGTGGAACATCAACAATAGCATGGAGAACATTAGGAGAAGGAAGGGAAAATGAAGGGGGAGAAATCAAAGGAGGAGATGACTCATGAGACTGTGGGAAACAAACCGAGGGTTTTAGAGGGGAGGGTTGGGGATGGGTTGGCCCAGTGATAGGTATTAGAGAGGGCATATATTGCATGGAGCACTGGGTGTTATATGTAAACAGTGAATCTCGGAGCACATCAAAATCTAATAATGTACTGTATGGTGAGTAACATAACTTAAAAAAAATTAAATAAATGAAAGAGGGAGAGAAAGAGAAACAGAGAGACAGACACAGAGACAGAGAGAGCGAGACAGAGAAAGCGAGAGAGACAGAGAGTGAGACAGAGCGACAGAGACAGAGAGCGCGAGAAAGAGAAAGGAAAGAAAGAAAGAAAAAAAAAAGGAAGAATTTAACCCACTGATTTTCCCTGTTCCAGGGAAGGAGACTTAATGGGGTTAGTAGTGAGACAATAAAGATTTTCAGTCCCACTGGAAGAAGTGCCCACAGACTTCCTCACCAGAGCTGGCAAGAGTAAGGGTCTGCTTATCTTTTGTTCTCTCACGTTATAGTTCTAAGAATCTGCTGTTGGACCAAGTACTATATTCATTTCCATTTGGTTCTAGGAAATCAGGTGGCTCATGATATTTTCATGCTCATTTTAAAAGTTCCAACCTGTTTTAGGCTGCTGAAAATCTCAAACATCTTGCCATGGAATACTGAGTTCAGGTATCTAGCCCCTCATTGGGAAACCAAAGAACGTTGTAGCATTATGGCTTTAAAAAGAAAAAGAGAGAGAGCGAGCGAGCGAGCTTTGCACAACACCTGGGTTTGGATCTTTGTTCTGCCACTCATTAAGTTTCCATTCTTGGACAAGTTACTATCTATCTGTAATAACACCCATCTAATGGGAAGACTCTAGGTTTAGAGGAAATGCCATATAGGAGTCATTTGTTAAGCTTCCTACTGAAAAGGTCAGTAAATTTTAGCTGCTGTTATCAGATCTCCAAAGTTGTACACTTTTGTGGACATATAAGCAGTAAAAATTATCCCCCAAATGTATTTCCCTAAAATATAATACAACCATTTCAAGAGATGTGTGACAGAACATTTTAGTACTTAATCTAACTGCAACTTTGGAGAGGGAAAAATAATACTATCATAAACAATTCAAGGAATCCAAAACAAATAAGCAAAATATTCCCACCAGCCATTAATATATAGAGAGCATGTTAACTGAGGTAATCATGGAATTCACTGCTTTAGATTTATTCAGCCATAACATGCCCAGAGATATTTGCCTGAAATGGTTTACAGGTGTTTTAAATAGTTCCCCTTTAGTTAGGTGGGCCATACTTGTAAACCCAACACATAAACACTGGATCCAACAGAATTCTATGCCAAAGATTTAGAATGATCTATACATATACTTGCTGTAAGAAAAATAGAGATTTACAAACTATCCACATTTATAGTGACAGATGCTGTGTGTCTGTGTAGCCAGGTCTTAAAAAGTCGTACCTGAAGCAAAATAGTTCCCTTTGTGGAGATTTTGTTGGGTCATGGTAAAGGTCAGACCCTTTGTTCACACCTATTGTGATAACTCTATTTATATAAGTCAGTAAGAGACAGAATTAACAGTTTTCTGCACAGACATTTTCTGTTGAAATTTACTTAAGTATCTCTAATATTCACAAAAAACAGCATGAGGTAAGTGATCCTATCTCCAATTCATGAGGAAGAAATCAAACTCAGAGAAAAAAAAAAGTAAGAATTAAGGCCACAGAGTTTTTAAGTAATGGGCTAAGGACCCAAACCCAGGTCTTTTCATCTGGAAGTTCCCTTCTTTCTTATTGCACTGCCTTATGAAAATCACTGGCCAAACTTCTCACTTTTGGCAACAGCTTTTGTATTTAAATATACAGAAAAAAAGGGTGTTACTGATGATGAGGAAGTAATTTAAATGTCATTTAAAGTGATTTCAGGGGCAATTATTTTTAGGTATTTTTTAGGTCATAATTGGAAAGACATGATGTTTACAAGACTATATGGCAGGATGTTCAGAGTATGTTCTGCTGCCTTTGGAAGCCGCAGGTTCCAGAAGCCACTGAGTTCTGGTTGTAGAAGAAGAGCAGTACTTTCAGACCCACTAAGTAGATGAAAGTAAAATTCTTAATATTGCAACCCCCGGAATGATTCCTGAATAGTGGAAGATCTTTATCATATATAATTCATATACTGCTCAACATAGGCAAATACTTGGGTCGTTTAGTGGAGATCCAGAATATTATCAATACCTTAACCAGAGCTTTGCTATTTACAAATTGTTGATATGAATGAATCAGAAACAAATGTATTGATGGTAGTCTTGCTAGGTCTGAATGGTTCTGCTTGCTCTTTAAAAAACAAACAAACAAAAAGATTACCGTTTATGTGCATGTGTCCAAACACATACGCACAAGTTTAATTTATTACTGTTATTACTCTATTATTTAAAAATATTTGGATGGTTAGGGTTATTATGAGATTCTTTTAATTTGTTGTAATTCTAGGTTTATCACATCTTAGATAGTATTCAAACTAGACTTTTCCTTAAAGTTTGGAAGCAGCAACCCTGCTGTTACAAGTTAGATAATCATGGAGGAAATATATTTCAAGGAGAGTTTTTTTTTCGTGCCATGTGTCTCCTTTCAGAAGAATGTTTTTAAATGTATATTTAATACATGTATAAAGTACATTTTTAAATGTATATTTAAAACATGTATAAAGTACATGTATTAAAAAGTTAATTTTTAAATATATATATAAAAATATTTTTGGAAGTTGTGACAGAATGTATGTGCTTCTTATGAAGGTTTAGTATTACAAGAGCTGTAATTCTGAAGTGTTGACAATATAAATGGTATTGATATATTGGCAACAATTAGAGTGTTCCCAACTTATGTCGATTCACCATAGGATTTTTCTACTTTACTTGCTGCAAGAATGATACACATTCAGTAGAGACCACACTTTGAATTCTGAATTCGGATCTTTCCCTGGGCAAGGGATAGGCAGTACAATCCTCTCTCATGATGCTGGGCAGTGGCAGTGAATCCCAGCTCCCTTAAAGCCACTTGATCCTGAGGACAACCGATCTACTTACAACCACTCTGCACCCATACAGCCATTCCGTGTTTCACTTTTACCACAGCATTCAATCCATCATGAGATGTGCAACATTTCATTATATGCCGCAAGCCTTCATCATGGTCACGCAAATGAGTTCCCTCTGCAAGGCATGGAACGTCATGACCCCTTCTCAAAGTGAGGAGTTTGCATGGGGCAGCAGAATCTCCACCCTGTTTGTTTGCTACTCTTTTCCCAGAATGCTTGATATATAGAGACCAACTCTAGCATATAGCAACATGTTTTTGTTTTTAGCTTGCCCTTGTTAAATATAGCTCAATCTTACACATCCTATTACAGAATTAAAATGCTTCTAATGTAAGATTTTACTAAGGTAGTCATAGTTTCCAGGTAGAGAAATTTTTACTGACTGTTACTAATGCCCTTTTCCATAGAGCATAACCCGAAAGGAATGTAGTTAGGTTTTGCCAAACGGATGCACTTAGAGACATACTGTCTGGCACACTGCAAAATTTTATGATATGTAACCAATGACTCAACTTCGATAGTGCTGTACTCTTTAACTTGTCTCTTACTGATATACTGAGCTCTGTTACTAACTCATAATAAGTCAGAGATAGTGAAAGAATGTACTAATTCAGGGTTGCTTGCGTTAATAAAGAATAATGTACTGTACCATGATTTATACCCCTTGGGTACTGGGTTTCATCTTGAAAGGTCATTCTGATCCTCCCTCTTTGGATAAAGAATTTCATCATAAAACCACTTTGATCTAACAATGACATTTGTAAAACAGTATAAATAATGCCCCCTGAGAACAGCTATCTTGGGAAACCACCTGAGTCTCGTCTCCCGATTTGGGATCACCAACGCCGTCCTCTCCTTCTGGGACCCTGACTGTTGCTGGGGCTTGGCTTCCAGCATACAAAGGCTTTGTGGGAAGATGATTTTGCCCAACTGTGGGATAATGTAAGTGTTCGGAGCACAGTGAAGGTAGGGGAGGCTAAGCTATGAAGTTCAGCAAGTTAGGTGTATTTAAGTGCACTTTCAATTTATGCTATGTTCAACTTGCAACGGATTTACCCAGACATAATGCTATCATAAATCAAGTTAGATCTCTAATATGACAGAAAAAGGACTGTTTTCTGTTGGCGACAAGTCCCTGGAACTGCTAATCACACTGGATCTGTTGTCTATATTCACAAGGAAAAGGCATGCTAAATTTCAGCAGAATGTTAGTGAAAAGATACATGTAATTTTTTCCATCCAAGTTCATTCTTTGCATGGACTCCACGTCCAGAAAGCCTGTAAGTAATAGGCTTCCTAAAAATTTGTATCAGCAATGATTATTTGCTATTACTGTATGCTTTGGGGCTTTTACTATAGTATCCTCATAGTATTTAAAGTAGACTATTATACATTTTTAAAGAACAGGCCGATACATGTTTTGGTGTCTAACATGGTGGAAGGCTTATTCCTCAGGCATAGAACACTAAGGCAGGTGGCTCTCCTCCATAACATAATCCAAGGGCCCAGACTTCTTCCACCTGGGCGTGCATTTGCATCTAAGCCCTTGCTGTTGTCTAAATTCTGCAGATGGAAGGGCAAGAGGGTGTGAAAGAAGCACTCTGACTTCTTACAATGCTCTGGCCCAGAGTTGGCACACACCACCACCCCCATTTCCTGTGGCAAGAATAAGTCACCTGGCCCTATCTGGGCATCACGTCCCAGGAACAATTCTATACAATGGATTGGAGAACACAAAATTTGCGTGGATGCTTAGCCGCATCTACCACGAGATTTCTCTTGGAGCTTTTCCATGGTAGAGCCGGGGAAAGCTTTCCTAATACTGGACCACGCTTCACATTCCTAGATGAACCCTACTTGGTTTTGGAGGGTGGTGGTTTTTCTAAATTGTCGAGCTGCATGAGGGCAAAAACAAACAGAATCACCTGGAGGGTCTTGCTCTGCAAATGGAAGCACATTAGCTGCAAACCTAGGAGTCATCTTGGAGGTGTCCTCCTCTTTCCTCCCCAAAGGCGATCTATCAAACTCCTGCTTCCTATTTCTTTTACCTCCTGAGTATTACTTAAACCCTGACTGCCCTGCCACAGCCTCACTCAGAGCCTCATCAATTCTTTCCCTGATGACTTCTATAATAGCCTTCCGACTGAACATTCGGTTTACACCTCTGCCCATCTTGTAGGGCCATCTTCTCTACCAATTTCTCAAATTCTGAAAACTTAACATCTCTCTAAGGAAGCAAACTGAACACACATCTCGACACACGCACTTTGGCTTCTTTATAAGGTAGGCATGCTTACTCATCCACCATTACCTTTGCTCTAAAATGGTATGATTTTAAAATGGAGAGCCTAAAACCTCAATAGAAGTAGGAGCTTTAACATGAGCTTCCTCACGCAGTGGATTACTTGATACACACCTGCATCAGTCTGGGTTCTTTCAGGGTAAGAGACGCTACAGTACTACAGGATGAATGGGTTAGCCGAAGAATTACAGCTCACCTGGATGAGGCAGAAGCTGGGAAGTGAAGGTCTGTCTGCAAAGGGGTAGTCAGAGGGTCAGAGAAACAGGCACTGCCCCAACTGGAAGCACAAAACCTGGGGTTTACAGGACTCTGAGAAGCAACGCGTCTGACCGCAATGGAGACTGTGAAACGGGAGCTCCCGCACAGCGCGCCAGAACAGCTATACAGGACTAGCCCCGTGATTCCTGCAACCTTCTGAGTACAAGGGACTGGGTTTCACCTGTGCCTGCTAAATCTCCACCAGCTCCTCTCATCACCAAGCTGATGCATAACTACTGGGAAGGCAATTAAAGGGAAATCTACTTCCCAGCCTTAGGAGACGAGAGGTCAGACGACAAGCATTCCAATACAACATACTTGCAATACTGCTACCTCGGGCTGGAGACAGATACTCTCATCTGGACTGAGAGCGATTTTTCTAAAACGCACCAGATTTTGTCTTACTCAAAATCCTTCCATAGCTTTCTCTCTTTTGCCTCCAGTAGGTTTCTGTTTGTTCGTTTCTTTTTGCTTCTAGTAGTTTTTTAATCATTTTAGCCTTGCAAACTTTTATTGGCATACTTACAGGAGAACATAAACAAATAAAATAGAATTCTTATTGTAAGCCTTGGTTGAACAGTGGGAGAACGTTGGAAGCCTCTTCTATATCCTTATTGTCCTTTAGAGTTTCCCCTTCTCAGGGAAATATACAGAGCCCCACAGAATTTCTTTAGAAATCACCACCCTAATGGTGACCACCACCACCTAAATGGTGACATTCAAAGTCATCAGCGTGGTACATAAGGCCCTCTGTGGTCACCAGCCTCCTGCCTACCTTTCAGTTAATCTTCTAATTGCCTTCAGGCCACCCTGCATGGCAGCATTCCCAACATAATTAGCCAGATCATAAAGCTTTCCCTTGGCATTTCTGCTCTCCTCTAATTGGAATGTTTCTCTACTTTGTCTGTCAGATACATTTGTATTCAGAAATCATCACTACCTCCAGATCATCTTCCCTGACCCTTACGATCTTCTCCCTGTGAGTACAACATTCAAAACCAAGGACGGCTCCAGAGTGCTTTATGTCATGAGTTGAGCTACCTACGAAAACTCTCCCTAAAATATATAGTATCTCTCATCTCATTGTTCATTTCTCAGTCGGTGAATAATTAGAATCACAAATAAAGTGTACAACTTCACTTTTGTTTTAATGATATAGTTTTACCTCTGTTTGTGTGTGTGTGTGTGTGTGTGTGTGTGTGTGTGTACGCAATTTTGTCCAAAGCGTGACTCCTTTAGTGATTTCTCATTGTGAAATCTTACTTTTGGAGAAAACTGAAAATCATTACAAAAATCATAAAAAAAGCATTCTGTAAATCTGATATTCATAAATACATACTACAGCATTCACAGTAGTCAGAATAACTAAAATTAAAAAGATAAGAAAGAAGTGATGGAGAGGATATGCAAAAAAGGGTACCCCTGCATTCTGTTGGTTGGAAATGTAAACTGCTGGAACCACTGTGGAAAGCAGTAAGGAGGTTCCTCAAAAAATTAAAAAGAAATACCAGACAATCCAGAAATTCCACTGTTAGGTATTTACCCAACAGAAATGAGCTTGGTAATTCAAAAAGGTCTATGCAACTCTATGTTTACTACACTATTACTTACAACAGCCAGGATATGGAAGCAACCTGTTTATGGACAGACGATGAATGCAGAATGTGTGTGTACACTGTATACACACACAATGGAATTTTAATTCAGTCATAAAGAAAGAATGAAATCTTCCTCTTTGAGGTAACATAGATGGACCTGGAGGATATTATGATCAGACAAATCTGTCAGAGAATAACAAATACGAAATGATTCCACTTATGTGGAACATAACAAATGACCAAAAAATAAGAAAGTAAAAAGCCAGAAAATACTAATAGATAAAGAGAACTGGCAGTTGCCAGAGGGAAGGGGCATCAGGAGATGGCCAAAGTTGTGATGTTGTTTAAAAGGTACAAACTTTCAGTTATAAAATAAGTATGTAACAGGGATTCAAAGTACAGCACAGGGAATAGTCAATAACACTGTAATAATGTTGTATAGTGGTAGATATAACTACACTGATCACTTATGGTGAGCAGTATATAATGTATAATATTAATTATTTATTATGTTGTACTCTCGAATCTAATGTAACAGAGTCAAATATACTTCAGTAACATAGCCAGTAATTTCCTGGACATAGGCTATAGAAGTATTTTTCTAGATATTTCTCCTCTGCAAGAGAAACAAAAGCAAAATTAAACTACTGGGACTACACTAAAATAAAACGTCTTTGCACAGTCAAGGAAACAATCAACACCAACAAAAAGTAACCTAACGAATGGGAAAAGATATTTGCAAATGCTGTATCTAATAAGGGGTTAATATCCAAAATAGGTAAAGAACTTAACACCAAACCAAACCAGAACCCTATTAAAAAAAATGGGCAGAGGGCATCAGTAAACATATCTCTAAGGAAGACATATAATTGGTGGGTACTTGAAAAGATGCTCAGTATCTCTAATCATCAGGGAAAGGCAAATCAAAACCACAATGAATTATCACCTTATACCTGTAAGACTAGCTAAAATAAGTATAAGAAATAACAAGTGTTGGCAAGGATGTGGAGAAAAAGAAACTCTTGTTTACTGTTGGTGGGAACGCAAATTGTGCACTGTGCAAAACAGTATGAGATTTGTTAAAAAATTAAGAGACAAAATTAGCAAATAATTCAATAATTGCATTACTGGGTATTTACCTAAAGAAAATGAAAAAACACAAAAAAAGATTTACAAACTGCTATATTTAACACAGCACAATTCAGAATAGTCAAGATATGAAATTAATCCAAATATCCATCTGCAGATGAATGGATAAAGATGTGGTACACACACAACAGAATATTACTCAGCCATAAAAAATACTGATATCTTGCCTTCTGTAGTAATATGGATGGATGTACAAGTTATAATAATAAGTGAAATAATTTAGAGAAAGACAAATACCACATGATTACACTCATGTAGAATTTAAGAAAAAAGGAAGAAAGGGACAAACGAAAACAGTCTTTAATACAGATAATAAACTGGTGGGTGCCAGAAAGGAGGTGGGTGTTTTGCAATAAGTATAAGTAAATCATAATAACTTCTACTTACATATATCTGGAGGTGCAGGGGCCACGTGAGATTCATCAGAACCTGAAGATCCTGCAGTTGAAAAGGCTCTGGGATTGACAATCCTTTTAACTAAAGAGCAAAATCCTGGGAGATAGGAAACCAGCCTGGCTCTATTACACAGCACCTAAGAATAACACAAAAATTAACATTATTTGTTCTGGATATATATTATACTTATATAGACAATCTCTGGCAAATCCTCACACTGCAATGCATCTTTCAAAACCAAATCTTATTCTATTATTGAGCACCTACCACACAAGGATTATGTATATAATTTTAAAAACAAATCTATTAAAAAAAAACACAAGTAATAAGTTACTTTGTGTAAAAGTATATGGCCTTCCTAATAGAGGCTAGAATCAAGAGTGCCACACTAGAGAGAACAGGAACTTCTAAAAGTTGCCCCATTTGGGAACAACACTAAAAAGGAGTACAAATAAGATTTTTCTATTGTTAAGGAACCTTTGGTTCCTTTAGTACATAGCTTTGTGCTAAATTTTTTGTTCCTTTATTCATTTCCTGCACTCTGAGGTCAGTTATAATGGGTGACTATGTAAACATCTTTCACACAGAAACTTCTAGGAAAATACTTGGGTCAGAGTAATTTGTTCTTTTACTATATTATTTTTTTAAATAGTTTATTTATTTATTGAGAGACAGACAGCAAGAGAGAGCATGAGAGGGGAGGTCAGAGGGAGAAGCAGACTCCCTATGGAGCTGGGAGCCCCATGTGGGACTTGATCCCGGGACTCCAGAATCAGGACCTGAGCTGAAGGAGTGGCTTAACTGAGCTACCCAGGCGCCCCATTGTTCTTTTATTATTATTATTTTTTTTTTCTTTTATTATTTTTTAAAGAAATATTTATTTGAGAGAGATCATGTGCATGTGTGTGCGCGCACATGCGCGTGCAGATACATACATACATACACACACACACGAACACACAGGGGTAGGGACAGAGGAAAAGAATGAAATCCAGCAGACTCCTCATGCATAGCTGGATGCAGGGCTTGATCTCAAGACCCTGAGACCAAGACCTGAGTGGAAACCAAGAGTCTGATGCTTAACTGGCTGACCACCCAGGTGCCCCAAGTCAGAGTAATGCAGGGCTGGCAAAGTATAGCTGAAAATACCGTTATTTTAGTGAATAAAATTTTATTCTAACTCTGCCATGCCTATTTATTTATGTATTGTCTGTGGCTGCTTTCATGCCATAAGGTAGAGATAAGCAGTTATACAGAAACTATATGGTACAGAAAGCCTAAAATATTTTTACTTATCTGTCCCTTCACATTAAAAAACAAAAATGCCGACTCTTAGTTTAGTAGAAAATATGTAAGAACAAATACCATATTATTTGTGAAATGCTATTAAAAGATTTAAACAATTAAGAGATCCTTGAGGGAGGAGGAAAAAGTTTTATAGAGATATACTAGGTTTCGAAGAAACTGCAGACATTTGCAGAGAAGAGGGGCATTTCGATAAGTGACTTTCTGGAACAAATGTATAGTCATAAAAGGTATATTCAAAAGGTGATAAATTCAGTGAGGTTATATATTTAAGGGAGTGCAGTAATAAATAAGCTTGAAAGTTGTGGGCAATTATAAAAGGCTTTATATTTGGGGCACGTGGGTGGCTCAGTTGGTTAAGCGACTGCTTTCGACTCAGGTCATGATCCCGGAGACCCCAGATAGAGCCCCATATCGGGCTCCCTGCTCGGCAGGAAGCCTGCTTCTCCCTCTCTCACTCCCCCTGCTTATGTTCCCTCTTTCGCTGTGTTTCTGTCAAATAAATAAAATCTTAAAAAAAAAAAGTCTTTATATTTGACACAGTAAAAGGCTTGTTACATCAAGGCAATAAATCAGAATTTTAATCTGGAGGTAGGGAAGAATAGAGGAGCAGAATGTTTTTAGGGATGTACCACTTGGGGCAGGATGGACTGAGTGGGATTAGAGAACGGGGATTGGACTGGTATAAAAATCAGATACCAGGATGTTGAAACAATTTAGCCATTTGATACTTCAGCATCATTCTTTTTGCCTTTCACAAAGTAGTCTGAATTCCAACTCATGTGTTCTTTTTTTTCATTTTAAGTACAACAGAATATCCTAACTTCTTTTTCTACCTTTCTGGCATAATTTCTTACTAACTTTAGCACCTTTCCCTTTCCAATTCTTTAGTCACATAAAAATATTTGCCACATTTCCCACATTTCTCTGCCTTCTTTTATACTGCCATAAGATTTATTCCTATAAAATGTCCTTCTCCCTCTCCTTCTAGGTCTAGCAAATTCCAACTGTCTTCAAGACCTGGATAAACAGAACCCTCTTTACGTATCTCTGAAGTACAAGCCTGTCTCCAGAATACTCTTGTCACCTGAAAACTTAAGCAGCCTTCACTGGGTCAGGACCCAACCTGCTCAAAGAGATAAATGTGATAATTATTAGATTTTAACCTACTAGACAAACTCAGACTTTTGGGTATTTCCATAATTTAAATTTACCTTTACAAATGAAGACATTTACATTTAACACAATAAGGATCAGGATCTAAAGGCCATACAAAATTTGAAACTCCAAACGTATTTTGGGCAAGGCCTCAAAATAGTTAACAGGCTCAACAGATTATCTGAAAGGGACAATATTAAATAGCAGATACTCAACACGTTAGTTACTGTGGGCTAGGTTCTGTGCTAGGTGCTTTACATGCACTGCTTTACTAATTTCCACAAAATACTTCCATATACCATTAAAAGTAAAGTATGATTATCAAAGTATTATTTTTGATAATTGCTTCACAAGCAAAAAGGAAAAGAAGTATTATCCAAATTATTTTAACAACTTCCTAATATTAAGGTTATTTTAACCTATGAGCGCCAAGGCCACTAGATTCTACTTCAGGCTTTCCTTGATGGTAAAGCTTTTAGCAGAAGTTGTAATAAAATGTGATTTTGTTGCCAATCTAAGAATATCTAATCACCGAGTTTCATGTTATCTTATTTATTTATATTTCATTTTAATGGCAAAACAAGCCAGTATCTAATTTGTCCACTGAAAGGAATCACTGACAACAGTGTTAACGTGTTTCAAGTTTCCTTTTTAACCTATAGGATCCTCAGATTCTTTACTTGGCAGATTTTATGGCACTGGGTCAGCTGGTAAAAATAACTAATTATGATGGCCAGTAAATAATTCAAAAATTAAAATAGCCAGTTTATTTTAGTATGAGGATAAGTATAATTTTGTGTATGACTACTTCAAACCTAGTATTCTAGACTTTTGAAGATGACAGGTTATTAGAATGATTTTAAAATCCTTATGAGTATAAAAAGGGAAACTATTAGACACTGTTTTAGGATTAAGTCCTGATTTTGGTGATGTGAGCAGAATATAGGGTCTATACCAAAGACTTAAAACTGGTTTTCTAGGAAATTCATTCAGTCTGTCACATACAGACATTTTTGTGTGGTCCACACTGTTATGAAAAAATCTGAACTGGATATAAACATTGAAAAATTACAGATTTCACACAAAAAGTCCAGATTTTCGGCTGTTCTTGAAAACTCAGAAGAGCTGGCAGCACTAGATTCATATTCCCAGATGGCATTAGTTAGCAATAAATCACCGTAGCTAAGGGAAGGCTGCTCCCGTTATATCAGAAGCGAAAATTTCAGTTTGTCAAAGTTCCCACCAAGGCATCTTACCTGTCCAGCTTCTGAAGAATGGACATGCATGACTCTTGCTATGTATGCTAATTAACTAGGTGAAGACACACATACTTGCATATTTCATAACTGATATCCATTCAGTATTTATGATGCATATTTTTAAAAATATATTTGAATATTAAAACTTATTTCATATGAACTTTTTTTTTTAAAAGATTTTATTTGACAGAAAAACACAGCCAGAGAGGGAACACAAGCAGGGGGAGTGAGAGAGTCCGATGTGAGACTCGATCCTGGGTCTCCGGGATCATGACCTGAGCCGAAGGCAGTTGCCCAACCAACTGAGCCACCCAGGTGCGCCCATATAAACTTTTAAACAATAAAAAGATTTACAAAGCATCTTTCAAAATATTCACTCTGCTGAACTAATTCATTTAAATCAAAATAAAGCCAAGTTAAACACAGCATTTTATGCTAGGTACTTTGAGAGTACTCCATGCTTCTATTGTAACATTCCCTTTCTGGGATTCTGGCTAAGTAAAAACTCATGTTAAAATGGGGTCCAAGAATAGTGGTCTACTTTTATGACTTGACCCTATAGTCACGTCACTAGACTCTTAACATTATCATGTTCAATTACAGGAATATTATCCTAATTGTTGCCACATTAATCCTAACACAGCTCTGATTAAATGACCACTATTTAAAGAATCAAATCTAAATACCGAGTGTGACATTCAAGGCTTTTACTCATTCCCACTCCACAATACAATCTATTTCCCTCTAATCTCTTTCACATATTTGACATTGCAGAAGGCAGAAATGACTTTTTGATTTTTGAAAGGGAAAGTGTCTTTCAATACGTTTCAAGTCTCCCATTATCTAAATCCCACCATCTTTCAAAACTCCGATTAAATGCTTCTCTGATTAAGTGATCCCAAATCCCTTGTTTCTCTTCTTCACAAAGCTTTGAATCTGGATGTACCTTTGTGTAGCTTTTAAGAAATAATTACTTTACTTTGATTGTAGCTACTTCTGTCTACTGTCCCCTACTATATGAAGTCCTTATAGTAGGATGAGTCTAAACAGGAGACTTACAATTAATATTTCTCGTCTATATGAATCCTATCTCTTGTTCTCATTCTGTAGGATCTGGAAGGCTACTTGCTAGACTGAAACTGTTACAAAACCTTCCATTTAGCTAACCAAAGAAATAAAAAATAGTTTAAAAATATTCTATTTACTGAAATGTCTTTTAAAAATACTGAAAGGATGTTGGCATTGAATTTATTTCCAAAAATAATTTGTAGAAACAAGTACACGAGTTAGTTATAGAAAACCCTTGTGTTCAAACTACCTTCAAAGCACACCAACATACTTCCACACCCCTTGCTTCCCTTGACATTTTTCATACACTATGTCTAAGCACAAGAAACATGCCACCAATGTCATCATAATTAAACCCATCCCTCCATTTCCTAACAAGTTCTCAACCACTATATTGCTTAAGAGACTAATTTACTCACAGTGGCCATTTCCAGCGGGGAGGGCAGATGCAAAATATCTTTCCTTTCGTAAAGTTATTCCTGAGAACGGACAAACAAAACAGGCTAATGACCGATTAAGCTGTAACAACACACAACTCGGGTAGCGTCCACTACCTCCTACTATGTGTCGCTCCACCACGATCAAAGTCCAAGCACTCCTATAATCCAAGAAGACCAGAATTGGCCCCCAGTCCCTACAGGGCACAGAGGAGGCCAAGCAGTACACAGCACTTCCACTTTGTGCTCCCACCCCGCGCCCCCCAAAGCAACTCGGACCAGATAAGGGCGGGGAACCACGAGCGGATGGCCCCAACAGAATTCCGAGGGTCCAAGCGGGTATTTTAACACAGATCGGGGGCTTGACCACAACTCCAAACAAGGGTTCGAACGGAGCTGACGGTGAGAAAGCGAAAACAGCCTACAGACAGTGACAGGACTAGGGAGCACGACAGGGACCCTGTAAGAACAGGGGCAATACCGAGTGCCGTGGCACCAAGAAGACGGGCGAATTTGGACGGGTTGACGCGGGCGGAGACCATCCGTACCAGTCCCACCACCGCCTCCAGCTGCCCCAGACCCTCACTCTTTCCGCCGTCAAAATGGCGGCGGCGACGGCAGCAGGGGTTGTGTTGATGCTGGCAGTGACTAGGCTGAAGAAGTTGCTCCCGAAAGCATCGATGCAAAGGATCGTTGAATTAATGATGCGCACGCGCACAACAGGCCCATAGAGCCTACCTGCCGCAGATTGGATAGTCGCGGGCGAAAGTTTACGAGAAAAGGTGAGGTAGGGTGACGTGGAAGGAGGAGGGTTCCTGATCTGGGTTGAGGGCTCATTTCATTTCGTTCATTAACCCATTGATCCATTTGATAGATTCCTTGACCCCCAAGGCTTTCTTACTGCCGCCAAGAGATAAAATCTTAAGTTCTTTATATCACAGTTATTAGTTTTTCACGAATCACTGTTTTCGAGCATAGGACACTTAGGTTTTTCTAATTGTACCCCAGGCCCTTAATAGGCTCAATAAGTATATATCAAACGATTTATTTATAAACAATGTCATTTTCATTTAACAATTGTTTTTCAATTAACTAAAGTCCATACTTTATTCATATCAATATTTTTGGGTAGTTAATGTTAGGCAAGTTGGTGTCTTTCCATTTCTTCACCTGTAAAAGGGGAATAATAATAGTAAGAATAGTATATAATAATGATAGTAATAGTAATGCTTGCTCCACTGTTAAGATTAAATGAGTTTATATATAGCTAACACTTAGAGCATACACATGAACACACACAGCTCGGAACTTGAGAATCATAGAAAGACTTCTAAGAAAGGACCACTGAGCTGAGTGTTGAAATTACCTGTGGCTCATTTTTGCATGCCTTGTAATTTCTCTTCGGTTTACTCGTCCAGGTTATATAAGAGGAGTTCTGGTTAAATGATGATTGTAAGCTTTCTGAGATCAGGAAGCATATGCTATCCATCTTTGCCATGATAGAAATCATCTGCCAGGTACAGGTGGGAGATAAAAGGAGTCAGTGATCAACAGTATGGCAGGAAGCTGTCAGGAGTATAGAAGTGCCATAGAAGGTTATGCTTCTATGTGTTTTGAAAAATAAATGGGTGTTTACCAGAATGCTGGGAAGAGATGAGGAGGGGTGAGGACACTTCAGGCAAAGGGAACAGTGTGAACAGAGTTGTGGAATCTGAAACACTGTGCACATTTGGGGAGATCTGCAAGTAGTCAAGGGAATGAGTTTGGCATGGGCAGGGGCCATGATCATAGTCAGCCTTCAGCGCAGTACTAAGATAGATTTAATCTTGGAAGCAATGAGAAGCAACTGGGAAGGTTGAAGCAGAGTCATGGCATTATGAGATTTGCATCTTGGGAAGGTCCTCTGGCTGCCATTTAGAGGATGGGTTGGAAGGGTGTGTGAAGATGACTCCTAAATTTTTGACTTAAGATATTTGGTGATATTTGAGAATTCAATAATATTAATATTTGTGGAATGTATACTGTGTGGTGGCACTTGAATAGGGATTTTCACATTATTTGTTTTAATTTTCATAACAATATAGAAACTAGAGCTATTATCCTCATGAAGAGGAAATGAAAGCAGAAAGAGGTTAAGTATATTTCTGAAGATTCCAGGGCTGGACTTAAATTTAGGTCTGTTAGGTTCAAAAATAGTGTTCTCTTTCCCACACATATTGTCTCCAAACAGGTGTTTGGAGAAAGGTGAAGAGTTTGGTTTGGGATAACTTGGGTTTTAATATGCTTAAGGGGCATTCCTGTGGAGTTGCCAGTAAGTCATTTGAAAGTAGGCCTATTGCTCAGGAAAGTGGTTTATGTAGGAGATGGAGATTTGAGGGTCCTTGACATGGGTAATAATTCATACCGAAGGGGCTTTATGGGAAGGGAGTTGTCTGTGACACTCCTGAAATGCATACAAAATTTTGTATTATTGTAAGTAGATTCATTTTTTTCCATAGGGAGAGAGTGCATAGCTTCTTCAGATTCTTGAAGGAGTTTATGACTCTGAAAGTTTAAGAACTACTAGTGTAGAGTACAAAGGAAAAGGGCAAAGTTAGAATACTAGGAAATATTAATTAAAGGGATAACGGAAGAAAATCCAGCAATGGAGACTATCAAGTTTCAGTCAGAAAGTAAAAGGAAATCAGGAGATAGTATTCTAGACATCAAGAATTATTGCTATTATTGCTCAATATTATTAGATGCTACAAAAAGTTCTTCCTGCGGTTCATCTCATTTGATAAGTCCAGCAACAGTGACTTTTCCAGAGGAATTTCAATGGAGTGGGGTGTGTAGGGGGTTGGAATTTTTGATAACTGGGTATTCAGAGGATGAAACAGAAACTTCTGGAGGACAGAGACTTTATCTGTTTGTTCACTGTATTTTGGGACTTTACTGAGTATTCCTGCCATAAAGAGGTGATCAGTAAATGTTTATTGAATAGATGAAGTTGAATGGATGAAGAAGTGTGGATCATTAATAACAAGCTGCCATAACAACAGCTGCTTTTTGTTCTGTTTTCAGGCCCCATACATCCATGCCATCTATCTATCCAACAACTGGGATGGGAGAGTAGTAGTGTCTATACTGCGTAAGTGAAGAAACGGAGACTAAAGCTAGGCAAATTGCTCAATGCCATACAGTTACATGTAGTGGTGAATGTGAGGTTAAACCTTGGATTTGTCTGACTTCTAAGTCACTATGCCTTTCACAACAATAAGACTCAGAAGACAAATAGGTAAGTAGCTGTCGCTCAACGTATTTCAATTTCCTCTTATCTATTTGCCTTCTCCCTTTCACTCTCTCAGCTTGTTCTTATTCTTTAGAAATGAAGGCAAACCTTCAAAGAACTGTAAAAACTGATCCATTCACCACATTATGAGATTATTCAGAGGCCAGTATGTAATTCTGGGGAGTTTTCTTTCTCATCTGACTTTTACAGCTGCCTGCCTTGATGTTTTTTGGTAAGCATATGGCTTCCCTTTTAGTCTAGAAACACAAATTCTCAATAACAAAGGATGTACACTTATGCAAACTAAGCAATATATAGTAATCATTAAGTTCTCAACTTGATGAGACTGTTGTTTTGCAGCTAGTTCTTTCTGTAAAGACGGTAGGATTATAAAATCAAAAGACAAAATGGACTATTTTTTTCTCAGCCAAGCATATCTAAAGCACATCAGAAGTTTAAGGACAATATCTTGTGTTATTTTAAAAAATGCTACATGGAACTATTACCTAGTAGCAAGATGTGGATAAGAGTAAAAATCTGTGAACACTTGGTTTTTATTATGTAACTCAATCACAACTATTAAGAACACATCTTTTTAAGTTGCCCACACAAGTGATGCACTATCTCTTTAGCATTTGATACCTTAAGTTAGGCATATATTTTAGCCATTTCTAGAAAACTCAAGCTTTTCCTGGAAACACCTTATATGTTCTAGCCATCTATTGCTAGGGGGCAATGCATGAATATTACAGAGAATGAAAGACATGTATTTCTAGGACATAATGGAAGAGAAGCCTTCTATTTAATGTTTTGGTTTTTAATTTGAAATTGATACATACAATCATTGGACTTTAATTGTGACATCAGATATAACAATTATCTATCTGCTCATCTCTCTGCCTCCTTGTCATTACAATGGAGACGGAGACCATAATATTATATACTTTTTTAAAGGACTTTATTTATTTGTTTACTTGAGGGGGAGAGAGAGAGAGAAAGAGAGAGCGAACACATGAGCTGTGGGAGGAGCAGAGGTATAGGAACAAGCAGACTCTTGTGCTAAGCCTGGAGACACGGGGCTCAATCTCAGGACCCTGAGATCATGACCTGAGCTGAAATCAAGAGTCAGACACTTAACTGACTAAGCCACTCAGATGCCCTTGATATTATCTACTTCATAGATACATGTAGAAGATTATATGAGATAATCCATGTAAAGGATTTAGCACAGTGCACAGTCCTTAGTGTGCGATAAATGTTAGCTGAGATCATCTTTGTCATCACTATCAGCATTATCGTCATCAGTGAACTCCTCTGAACTTTATATTACAGCTTTGGTTTCCATATATGTGCACAGTGCTTGTAGGGGTGATATAATAATGTTCTTTTACATGAGATTGACCAGGAGAATAAAGGGATGGTGGCATTGGGGCTTGTATAATGTATATTACTCCAGATATGTATAATCAGAATCTATGAGGGGTTTAGGAAGCTGCATTTTAAGAAATTCTTCAGGGAATTTTTATGAGAACTAGAATTTGAGGACCATAAGTAAAAGATAAAAAAAACTGCTAGGGAGAAGTGTAATATGCACTATGAACACCAGCTGTCACTACTCAACAATTTAAAAACAAGCCTGATCCTTAACAGCGAGTAAGACTATTACAAGAACATTCTCTAAATTTCAACTGTAAAGATCTAAGGAAAGTGAACTCTGAGTTAAACAAATTTGGATTTTATTAAGGGTCTCTAGGAAATATAAATGGTTTACAAAGCACAGTGGTTGGGTATGCGTGAATAAACCTACATCAGGAGAACGATATCTTACTGTACATGGGGAAATGAAGTGAATGTTCTGTGCTTTAAAAAATCAAACTGGACTGTAGTCTGAAAGTATGTAAGACAGCTCAGTGACTGAGAATATCTTCATTTTCCTGGCCTTATGTCACAATGGAAAGTCTTGTTCATGTTCATGTTCCACAGGAACATTTTCTTTATTTGTAGACATTGCACCATACTGGGAGGTTTGGACTCAAGTTCTGGCTTTTTCATACAGTTTAATTGGGATCACCATGACAGCTCCTTAACATCTGTAAACCTTAAAATAGGCATAAAAATAACCACATGAGGATTTTCATTAGGAGAATCCAGATAATAAAAGAAATCTGAAATTTTTCATAAATTTTAAAGTATTAAACAAATACAGAGCATTATTTGAAGGCTTAACGGTGTTGGGCCTGTACTTTGATACTGGTCTCTGGAACCCCACCAAAGCAACCATTTTCATAAAAATGACTCCAGTTCTGCTAGGAGGCTAGTTATTTTCTCCAACAAGGTCTTCTATTCCATTCCAAGGAGAGTTGCCTGATAAATACAGGACAGTCAGTTGGAATTGAGTTTCAGGTAAACAAAGAGTGATTTTTTAGTGTAAGTGTGCCCTAAATTTTACATGACAATCCGGCACATCCAGGCAAACTAAGAAAGCTGTCCTGTATTCATGTGTCTACACCCATCTAATTGCTCACATCTTCTATTTTGCCTAGTACAGAAAAAGTCTAACTCAGACTGTAATGTAGGTTGAAAATGTTTTGAGAGAATTTTTTGCCATCTAATAGCTCGTATATTCAAAAATTTGTCACACTTCCTGTCTAGAAACGGCTTGCTTAGGCTTATATTCTAAAGATTGGTTGTAAGGAAATGGGGTCTCTGAAGTAAATTAATCCTTGTAATTATTTTAATTTTGTTATATTCTGTTATCATGTTGGGTTTTGATTATTCATTAACATCTCTTTCTCACTGTGTAGTTATTGGAGTAGAGGGAGGGAAAGGGTGAATCTACAAAATGAAACAATTCTAAAGCCACAGAAATGTTGGTATTATGAAAAATTTGGATGCATTTCTGATACAACCCTCTCTTTGTAGTTGTATCTCATGCAGATAATGCTATCAAAATGTATGTACTCTATAGATATCCATTATAGTGTCTACACCCCAATAATAGAGAATAGCAAGAAGGAATGGTGGGGAGTCAGATGTTTGCTAAATGTCAAGGAAGAGTCATCCTGGGGTGGCTCAGTGTATTGAGCTTCTGACTCTTGATTTTGCCCCAGGTCATGGTCTCAGGGTTGTGAGATCAAGCCCTGTATGGGGCTCCATGCTGTACATGGAGCCTGCTTGGGACCCTTCTCCCCCTGCCCATCCCATCTCTCTCTCTCTCTCTCTCTCTCTCTCTCTCTCTCTCTTTCTCTCTCTTAATTTAATTTTATTTTTTTCGGTGTTACAAGATTCATTGTTTATGCCCCACACCCAGTGCTCCATGCAGTACATGCCCTCAGTACCTACCACCAGGCTCTCCCATTCTCCCTCCCCCTTCCCTCCAAGACCCTCAGTTTGTTCCTGAGTCCAAATTCTCTCATGTTTCATTTCTCTCCCTGAATTACTCTACTTCTCATTTCCTTTCCTTCTCCTGCTTTGCTCTATATTACCCCTTATGCACCACAAGTAAGTGAAACCATGTGATACTTGACTTTCTCTACTTGGCTTATTTCACTCAGCATAATATCTTACAATCCAGTCCATGTTGCTACAAAAGTTGGATATTCATCCTTTCTGATGGAGGCATAGTATTCCATTGTATATATGTACCACTTCTTCTTTATCCATTCATCTGTTGAAGGGCACCTTGGCTCTTTCCACAATTTGGCGATTGTGGCCATTGCTGCCATGAACATTGGGGTACATATGGCCCTTCTTTTCACCACATCTATATCTTTGGGATAAATACCTAGTAGTGCAATTGCAGGGTCATAGGGTAGCTCTATTTTTAATTTTTTCAGGAATCTCCACACTGTTTTCCAAAGCAGCTGCACCAGCTTACATTCCCACCAACAGTGTAAGAGGGTTCCCCTTTCTCCACAGCCTCTCCAACACTTGTTGTTTCCTGTCTTGTTAATTTTGGCCATTCTGACTGGTGTAAGGTGATATCTCAGTGTGGTTTTGATTTGAATTTCCCTGATAGCTAGTGATGATGAACATTTTTTCATGTGTCTGTTAGCCATTTGTATGTCTTCTATGGAGAAGTGCCTCTTCATGTCTCCTGCCCATTTTTTGATGTGTTCATCTTCTTTTGGATGTTGAGTTTGAGTAGTTCTTTATAGATCTTGGATATCAGCCCTTTGTCTGTAGTGTCATTTGCAAATATCTTCTCGCATTTTGTGGGTTGCCCCTTTGTTTTGTTGACTGTTTCCTTTGCTGTGCAGAAGCTTTTCAGTTTGATGAAGTCCCAGAAGTTCATTTTTGCTTTTGTCTCCTTTGCCTTTGGAGACGTGTCTTGAAAGAAGTTGCTGTGGCTGATGTCAAAGAGGTTACTACCTATGTTCTCTTCTAGGATTTTGATGGATTCCTGCCTCACGTTGAGGTCTTTCCTCCATTTCGAGTTTGTCTTTGTGTGTGGTGTAAGAGAATGGTCTAGCTTCATTCTTCTATACGCAGCTGTCCAATTTTCCCAGCACCATTTATTGAAGAAACTGTCTTTTTCCAGTGAATATTTTTTCCTGCTTTGTTGAAGATGATTTGACCATAGATTTATGGGTCCATGTCTGGACTCTCTACTCTATTCCATTGGTCTATTTGTCTGTTTTTGTGCTAGTACCATGCTGTCTTAGTGATCACAGCTTTGTAATAAAACCTGAAGTCGGATAATGTGATGCCCCTAGCTTTGTTTTTCTTCTTCAACAATTCCTTAGCGATTCGGGGTCTTTTTTGGTTTCATATAAATTTTAGGATTGTTTGTTCCAATGCTTTGAAGAATGTTGGTGGAATTTTGATCGGAATGGCATTGAAAGTATAGATTGCGGTGGGCAGTATAGACATTTTAACAATGTTTATTCTTACAATCCATGAGCATGGGATGCTCTTCTATCTTTTTGTTTCTCCTTCAATTTCTTTCATGAGGGTTCTGTAGTTCCTCGAGTACAGATCTTTAACTTCTTTGGTTAGGTTTATTCCTAAGTATCTTATAGTTTTTGGTGCTATAGTAAATGGAATTGATTCTCTGATTTCCCTTTCTATATTTTCATTGTTAGTGTATAAGAATACGACTGATTTCTGTGTATTGATTTTGTATCTTGCCACATTACGGAATTGTTGTATGAGTTCCAGTAGTTTGGGGGTAGAGTCTTTTGGGTTTTCCACATAGAGTATCATGTCATTTGCAAAGAGAGAGAGTGTGACTTCTTCTTTGTCAAGATGAATACCTTTTATTTCTTTCTGTTGTCTGATTGGGGGGCAGTTGCGGGAGAGAGAGAGAAAATCATCCAGGGAACAGTTTGCAGTTTCAAAGTACTTGGGGACAGTCCACAAAATGGGCGTTTAATTCTAATAAAATAAATTCATTATTACACTTTCATTGGTATGCCCTGAAGTAGAATGAGGAATCGCACTAGGAATCCTGATGTGGTGAACAGCCATGTCTAGCAGGAAGCTCTTGGAAGGTGACTGCGGAAAAATGTCACCTTTGGGCTCTGCTAGCGTTAACATGCACCGGCCTGTGGACACTAGGTGGCAATATATGACAATGCGACGACTTGAGAATTTGTGGAGGATATTCTGAATTAGTGGGGGATGAGTGGTGAAATGGGTTTTTGTTTCCTGCTGTTAATGCAGAGCCTTTCAATTTATGGTAGAATGTTCTCTTAGCTGTGATCTTATGAAACTTCAATAGGGACAGGAATCATGTCAGATCCACTTCTGGGGATTTCCTTTTATTTCTTCCATTTTAGGACTGATTACTCCACACTCCTGCCAAGTAGTTAGTCTCATCAGGCATTCAAACTTGATACCGATGTCTAAATTTAGATACTGAGATGGTGAAGCTGTTTAATTAGTATCTGGGGCCATTAGAGGGAGCCAGGAGAGCAGCACTGTACTGAGGTGCTTTGAGCCATGAATGAGGGTAAGACTATTCCTGGGCTGTGTGTTCCCGTCACTAAGAACATTTGCCAGTCTGCTGACAAATTGCAATGGAAATATCCCTTGGACATACTGAAGACCCAGTGTCCTGTCATTTGAGCAGAGCAGACATTTTACCAGCCCACAGGATTATCAGCGATTATACTACTCTAAGCTTCCTATTTTCTAGTATATGGTTTGATGATATCTGGTAGTATCCAGTGATGCATGTTAATTAATTGCTTAAAGATGTTTTCATCTTTTAAAAATCAATAAAATCTTGGATTAGGTACTTTTTTTCCCCTATTTTAATGTGTATTGATATTTCTGAGTTCCCAGGAAATTGCATGCATAGCAAATGATCACTGAAACATTTTTCTCTACGGTTTTGGAAATTCTCTGCACTCCCTCTTGTATTTATGCCCTTTCTCCTGCCTGACTAAAACAGGATAGTTAGAATTTGGGGGCGAAATTTATCAAGCCTATATTTTCAACAAAAATCTGGGGTTCAAATTAATTTTTTTTTTTTAAGATTGTATTTATTTGACAGAGAGAAACACAGCCAGAGAGGGAACACAGGCAGGGGGAATGAGAGAGGGAGAAGCAGGCTTCCCGCCAAGCAGGGAGCCCGATGTGGGACTCAATCCTGGGTCTCCGGGATCATGACCTGAGCCGAAGGCAGTCGCTCAACCAACTGAGCCACCCAGGTGCCCCTCAAATTAATTTTTATGCTCCAATTTATAACACTCCTGCCCCCTTTTCATATTTAGCTTTATCTTCAGCCATCTCCTAGCATTACCTACCTTTAACTAAGCAGACTGCTTATTCCTATTTGAATTTTCCTTGTCTTATCAACAGCTGGTATTGCCCCTCTTTTCTTTCTCTCTCTCTGTGTATGACTAGTTTTTCAGTATTTAGCTCCAAAACATCTCCTTCATGAAGCTATGTCTGGATAACACACTAATCTTCTATTTTCCTAACTCATATATAATATTACTCAGGTGTTTCATAATTATTACCCAATCTCAGTTGCTTTCTAATTTGTTTACACACATACACACATGACTAATTATGAGCTTTTTGAGAACGAGGACTGTACCTTAATGACAGCTACCAGTGTTGTTGCACACTGTGTACGTATTCAATAGATCTCCATCTTTGGTCTGTGTGTATGATCCCAGAGCCAAAAGCATAGTAGATATTTAATAAATGTTAGTTGAAACAGCTGAAACATTGATTTAAACTACTCTGTTGATGTACTAAATCTCTGCTAATATTAGATTGTGACACTGAGTGTTAAAAACTTGGTAGACATCAGGATAGATCTTGCAAGAGCTAACTTAAGCCTTATCTCTTCCATGACAAATTCCCAAGGTCAGTGCAATTTTCTTTTCTCCTCCTTGACCAGACTTCTCCTTCTGAGTTTGAATTACTAAGTTATCTTACATCTACTGTTATCATATCTACTTTGGGTGAGAGCCTAGCGTACACATCTGTGGAATGGGGTTAATAATAGTGTCTACCTATTATGGTTGTTGACAAACAATTTGATGTATATAATGTACTTAGAACTTTTCCTGGAATATAATAGGTATTGGATTGTTGTTGTTAACATTATTACTATTATTATTATTGATATGATTGTTTCATTATTTTGGGTACATAGAGCCTGTCCTACCAACTAAAGTATAAACTGTTTAGAGGCAAGCATTTTCACTTAATATTTTAGGATCTGTAATGTTTCTTTTTCATTCCAAATATTGATAATTAGTATCTCCCTTTTTCCCCCTGATCAATCTGACTAGAGATTTATCAATTTCATTGATTTTCTCCTAGTAATAGTTCTTGATATCGTTTTTGTAGTGTTTTGTGTTTTTAATGTCACTGATTTTTGCTCTTTATTATTTTCTTCTCCCTGCTTGCTCTTGGTTTAATTTCCCATTCTTTTTCTAATTTCTTAAGGTGGATCCTTAGTAATTAAGTTGAGACCTTTCTTTTTTTCTAATAGAAGCATTTGCTATAATTTTCCTTCTAAACCTCTGTTTTAGGTACATTCCATGATTTTGATATTTTGTATTTTTATTTTTACTCAATTCAAAATATTTTCAATTTTTCCTTGTCATTTCTTTTTTTATTCATGAGTTATTTAGAAGTATGTTGTTTAATTTTCAAGTATTTGCGTGTTTCCCAAATATCTCTTGTTGATTTTTATTTTAACTGTTTTGTAGACATGAAACATACTTTATAAGATTTTAGTTCTCCTAAATTTTTTGAGGCATTTTATGGAACTGAGTATGATCTACTTTGGTAAATGTTCAATTTGTGCTTGGAGAATTTGTGTCTTCTACTCTTGAGTGTATTATTTTTAAATGTCTTTAGGTGAAGTTAGTTGATAACCACGTTCAAATTTCTATGCCCTTCAACTTTCTGACTACATATTCTATTAGTTACTGAAAGAGAGGTGTCAGTCTCCAAATATAACTAAGATTTATCTGTATCTCCTTTCAGTTCTGTCAGTTTTACACTTTGCATTGGAAAATTCTATTAATAGATAACATAAATGTTTTGGATTATTATGTCTTATTGATGAATTAACCCTTATGAAAAATTGTTCTTTCATCATATGACAATATGATTTCATATGATAATATTTCTTGTTCAGAAGTATACTTTCTCTAATATTAATATTCCCATTCAAATTTTCTTTTGATTAGTATTAGTAGGGCATATATTTTTCCAGCCTTTTAGGCTACTTATGTCTTTATATTTAAAGAGATTTTCTTGTCATTTTTTTCGGTTCAATATGGGAATCTATCTTTTATTTGAAATGTTTAGACTATTTATATTTAATGTCATATTCATATGGCTGAATTTAAATCTACCTATCTCATTGTTTTCTATTTGCCTTACTTGTTTATGTTTCTTTTTCTGTTCCTCTTTCTTTTATGGAGATTAACTGACAATTTTTTTATAATTACAGATTACAACATATTGTTGTATTTTACTTCCTTGTTTTGCTTTTTATTATTTTCTCTTGGGTTGACAATATGTAACTTTAACTTATAGTTTAACTTCAAATAATATTGTACTTTTTTTTAAAAGGTTTATTTATTTATTTGAGAGAAAGAGAGAGCATGCATGCCTCTGTGCCCAGGTTGTGGGAAGGGGCACAAAAGGGAGGGAGAGAATCTTAAACAGACTCCCTGCTAAGCAGGGAGTCTGACTTGGGGCTTGATCTGAGGACCCCGAGATCATGATCTGAGCCGAAACCTGAGCCACCAAGAAACCCCTGTATTGTACCTTTTCATGTGTGGCGTAAGAGCTATACAATAGTATACGTCTATCTCTTTACCCTTATAGTATTATTGTCATATATTTTACTTCTACATGTATTATAAATTGCAAACTACATATTATCATTTTTGCATTAAACAGTCAATTATATTTTGAGGGTAGTTTAAAAAATGAGAAAATTGTCTTTTGTATTCCTCCACATACATATTACTTCTGGCTTTCTTCCATGCTCTATGAAAGTTTAACTTTCTGTCTGGTATTATTTTTGTTCTGCCTAAGAAACTTTCTTAAACATTGTTGGAGAGTAGTTCTATTGGCGATTAATTTCCTTAGATTTATTCATCTGGAAGTACATATTTATTCATCATTCTTGAACAATATTTTCCCTTTGGAAAGAGCTGTAGATAGACATATTTATTTTTTTTCTTTCAATACATTTGGTTGCATAGGTTCTGATGAAAGTCTGTGGTCATTCTTCTCTTCATTGCTCTGTATGTCATGTATCACAATATTATCTTCCCTTTCTGGATGATTTTAGGATTTTTATTTTCAAACCTGGTTTTTAACAATTTGATTATGTTGTTCCTTGACATGCAGTATTTTTCTAAGGATTCTACTTGATGTTTTCTGTGTGTGAGTGTGTGTGTGTGTGTGTGTGTGTGTGTGTGTATTTTTTTTTTTCCCGTTCTGGCTTATGAGAAAACATTATGCCTAGCCTCATGTGAACCACATGACTCCTTTCTTGTGGTTCTTTCCCCAGCCTTGGGCTGTTTTTTTTGTACGCATGTACAGATAAGTATCCAAAGTCTCAAAAGGACCCTACTATAGATTTCTGGTGTTCTTTCTTTATGCAGCTTTTTCCTCTGTGCTGCATGTTCCACAAGTTCTACCTTTCTTGGTTACCCTGAATTCTGATTTCTGTTCCTTTAACTCAGTGGAACTGCTTGACTCTGAGTTATTGCCTTGAAACTATCTCCAGGGAGTAAACTGGTGAATGTTGAGGTCCCATCGTCTGTTCTTTTTTTCTTCTCACAGAAGTCATAATCTTATAATGCTTCTCCTCTAATGTCAGTAAGCCATTGTTTCCTGTATTTTCTTTTAATGATTTTCCAGTTTATAACACAGGGAGTGGTGATGGTGCTAAATCCATCCTTTTTACTCCATTTTGGCAAAAGTGTCTGGATATACTGATGGAGCTTGAAGGTCATTTTTACTTTTTGATGTATTGCTACTAAAGACCAAATGAACTCCACAGAGTTTATGATAGAGAAGAATAGCCAGCAAAATTGATAAGACCCACTTACATATATATAGTCTGGTAGTTCATCTAAGCAATGATAAATAAAAGGACCACAGAACTTGTGTGAATTGGAAGGTTCTTTGAACTGGACATCAATTGTAGGTGGAAAACTATCCTACAATCTCTTCAAGGTCTTAGAGCAGATTAGATTTTAGAGCAGTGCTTTCCTTATTTCATGTGGAGTAATTGAAGTCCAAAGAGGTTATTACCTTTCTCTTTGAAAAACAATTGTCAGAAAGAGCAAAAGTAGAACTAATATGCCAACTACCTTAATAGTTTGTGTATTGGTATAGGTAGGTGAAAAGCAGCTTTAATCTTCTGATTTCAAATTAGAAAATTGTATGATTAACTTCCTACTAGATAAACACTTTATTACCTTTCAATTCATTTTGTTTAAAAACCACTCTTCTTTGAATTTTGCTTTGGTATATTGCTTTAGCTTTGGGATACATCTCAAAAGATTCAGTGCAAAATTTAGTATCTAAATCTCCCTTAAAAAGAACACAGCATTTTTATGAACATAATAATACCATTCAGAAATGATATAAATGTACACTCATGAATACATGTATATAGCTTCAGACTCTATAAAAGGATTATAATTTTAACATTTTATTAGTCTTTTAAAGTGTCTTGAATTTTCAAATAAAATTACTGTCTATTATTGTGCACTTAGAGGTATTTTTCAAGGCAATGATACGTAAATTCTTTGCTTCTTCAGAGTTTGCAATGGTTTTACAATATTATGTGGAATAATACATTGGGAGGATTTTTCTGTTTGGTGACAGTTTTAACTATCTTTAAAAAAACAGTTCAAATCCCCGGTTATAATATCTTAGCGTTAAATAATTTTTTAAAATGTTCTGCAATATTATCTCAGGATTAATAGAAAAATTTTCTTCTATTGGTCCAGTGCAAACTTTAACCATGATTCTTAATAAATTTCTCTTTGACATGAATTTATAAATACTAATTATAATGAATCTGCTTCTCTAAATCAAAGGAGCCATTAAAAGCAAATGGTGCAATTACAGGTTTATTTTAAAAATGAATGAGTGAGGAAAGCTTTTTAGCCCCTTAAGAAGCTATTGCTCTTTTTGCAGAATGTCAAGAAAGTAATCAGTCTTCCTTTGATTAGGCTTATGCCTTCTCTTTCCTTCAAATTTCTGGAGACTTTTCACTTGCTAGGGAAAAAATTAGAAAGCTATGGGGGCAGTGAGAGATAACAGCTAAAGGTTTCTGAAGGATTTGGTGATAAAGAAATAGGAATGACTCAGATAGCCATTGCATTCAGAATTTCAGTGTGTGGGCTGTTCTTCTATAGTCTTACCACAAGCTGGACCTGATGATTAAGTGTTAGAGTCTAGGTTTGCATTTGATAAGGATGAAGATGTTAGTGTGCTTAACCAAAAGAAAAACTCATAAATAGAAGAGTGAGATTTTCAGTAGCTTTCATACTGTCTTGTTTCTCTATATTTTACTTGACCATTTACCAGCAAACATGGACAGATGATATAAAATTTTAATTGTGTTAAAATATAATGTTTTCTGGGGCACCTGGGTTGCTCAGTTGGTTAAGCAACTGCCTTCAGCTCAGGTCATGATCCCGGAGTCCCGGGATCAAGCCCCACATGGGGCTTCCTGCTAGGCAGGAAGCCTGCTTCTCCTTCTCTCACTCCCCCTGCTTGTGTTCCCTCTCTGTCCGTGTTTCTGTCTGTCAAATAAATAAATAAAATCTTTAAAAATATATATGATGTTTTCTTGTATGTTATATTGAGATTAGTTTTTCTATGAGGAAAATGTTGTAATCTGAGTTGCAAAAAGTAGTTCAAAATCTTAACATACACTTTCAGGATACTTTCTTCACTCTAGAATTATATTGGAGGACACTTTTACATAAAATTAAGGTCAAACATTTTCATACTGCCTCAATTTCAGTATATAATCTCTTTATAAATAAGCCCTTAGGTAACTGATTTACCATAAACTGTTTTCTTTAGTGTCTCTTATATGTTCAGCATTATGCTATAAGTACAGGGATATGGACTGTTAGCATGTACAAAGTCAATGAGAAGAGACATTCAAATGGAAACTATATATATATATATATATATATTTTAAAGAAAGCAGACTCTCTGTTGAACTCAGAGCTCAACAATACAGGGCTCCATCCCAGGACCCTGAGAACATGACCTGAGCTGGAGTCAGACGCTTAATCAACTGAGCCACCCAGGCAACCCCAGCAGTTATTTTATTATCTTCTTACTCAGTTGCTCAGTAGCATTTGACATCGACGGCCATTTCCTAATTCTTGAAACACTTATTTTCTTCTCTCAGCCTCATTGACACCATGCCGCTCTGGGTTTTCTTCTATTTCATAGGTTGATCCTGCTTAGTATCTTTTGCAGTTGAATACTTAGGGCATTTGATTTTTTTATAGCAGGTTTATTGAGTTATAATCCATAAACCATGAAGTTCACCCTTATAAACTACATAATTCAATATATATTATATATACCCAAGTTGTACAATATCCCCATCTAATTTTAGAACATTTTAATCAACTCCAAAACAAACTACATACCTATTATCAGTCATTCCCCATTATTCTTCCCCCTCCATCCCATAGCACCCAGTAATCTACTTTTTATCTTTATGGATTTGCCTATTCTGGACACTTAAAATACAATAGTATAATTTGGAAATCTCACAAATATGTGAGAAACAAAAAGAAAGCTCTCAAATAAATGGACTTACCTTTACATCTCAAGGAAGTAGAAAAAGAAGAACAAATTAATCTATATTAAAGTTAATTGTTAATGTTAACAAATTAATAGGAAGAAAAAGGAAGGAAATAATAAAGATTCAAGCAGAAATAGAGGATAGAAAGTAGAAATAGAAAAAGTTATTGAAAATGGAAATTATTTTGCAATATGGACAGAGCTTTGGCTAGACTAAGAAAAAGGAGAGAAGATTCAAATAAATAAAATCAGACATGAAAGAGCAGCGTTATAACTTGCCACAGAAATCAATAGGATCTTAAGAGATTGTTGTGAATAATTATACACCAACAGATTAGATAATCTAGAAAAACTGGATACATCCCTAGAAAAAAAAATGGATATATTCCTAGAAACATACAACTTACCAAGGTGGAATCAGTAGTCAAATACCTTCTAACAGAGAAAAGCCCAGGACGTGGAGGCTACACTGATGAATTCTACCAAACAGTTAAGGAAAAATTAATACCTATTCTTCTCAAACTCATAAAAAATTAAAGAGGTAGGAATACTTCTAAATTCATTTTATGAGATCAGGATTACTCTAATGCCAAAATTAGATAAAGATATCACAAGAAAACTATAGGCCAGTATCCCTAACGAATATAGATGCAAAAATCATCAAAATACTACCAAAATGAATTCAACAACAAACTATAATGTTTATACACTGTAATCAGGTGGAATTTATTCCCTGGTAGTAAGGATGTTTCAACATACAAAAATTAATTAATGTGATATACCATGTTAACAGAATAAAGGATAAAAATTACATGATCAGCTCAGTAGATGCAGAAAATGGGTTTGACCAAATTCAACATACCTTCATGATAAAAATTCAGCAAACTAGGAATAAAAGGAAATTACCTGAATATAATAAAGGCTGTATATAAAAAGTTCATAGCTAACATCACACACAGTAGTGAAAAACTGAGTTTTTCCTCAAAGATCAGGAATGAGGCAAGGTTGCCCACTCTTACCACTTGTACCAGTGTAGTTACTGGAAGTCCTAGTCAGAGAAGTTAGACAAGAAAAATAAGAGTCATCCAAGTTAAATTATCCCTGTTTACCAATGGCATGATTATATAGAGAAAACTCTAAAGACTCCATTAGAAAAAATTGTTAGAACTAATAAAGGAATTCAGTAAAGTTTCAGGATACAAAATCAACATACAGGAATCAGTTGCATTTCCATAAACTGACAACAAACTATTTCAAGAGGAAATTAGGAAAATAATCTCTTTACAATAGTAGTAAAAAGAGTAAAATACATAGGAATAACCTTAATCAGCAAGTGTGAAAGACTTGTATGCTGAGAACTAAAAAAAAAAAAATGATGAATAAAATGAAAATAGTCACAAAAATATGGAAAACATCCTATGTTCATGGATTGGAAGACTTCATATTAAAATGTCCATACTATCCAAAGTGATCTGCAGATTCATTGCAATCCCTGTTTATTCTTATGGAATCATGTAGCACTGTGAATAGACAAATCAAACTTGAGAAAGAAGAACAAAGTGTAGATATTATACTTCTTGATTTTGTAATATAATACAGTTATACTAATTAAAACAGTATAGGGGCACCTGGGCAGCTCAGTGGGGAGTCTGCTTGAGATTCTTTTTCTTCCTTTCCCTCAGCCCCTCCTCCTACTTGCTCTCTTTCTTTCAAGTAAATAAGTACTGGCATAAAGACATGTAGACCAGAGGAGCAGAATAGAGAGTCTAGAAATAATTCCATGCATGTATTATCAACTAATTTTCAACAAAGGTATCAAGAATACACAGTGACAAAAGGATAGTCTCTTCAACAAATGGTGTTGAGAAAACTGAATATCCCATGTGAAAGAGTGAAACTGGACTTTTACACCATATACAAACATCAGCTCAGAATGAATTAGAGACTTAAAAGTAGGACCTGAAACTGTAAAACTCCTAGAAGAATATATAGGGGGAAGCTTTATGACATTGGTTATGGTAATGATTTTTTGGCTATGACACCAAAAACACAGGCACGAAAGCAAAATAGACAATTTGAACTACAAAAAATGAAAAGCCTTCTGCACAGCAAAGGAAATAGTCAATAGAGTGAAAGGCAACTTATAGAATAGGAGAAAATATTTGCAAACCATATATCAGATAAGGAGTTAATCTCTAAAATATGAATAGCAAAAACTGAATAGCAAAAAATCCCCAATAGCCTGATTTAAAAATGTACTAAAGACTTGAACAGGCATTTCTCCAAAGAAGAAATACAAATGGCTAGCAAGTATAAGAAAATATGCGTAATATTACTAATCATCAGGAAAATGCAGATCTAAACCATGAGGCATCACCTCACATATACTAGGATGGCTGTTGTCAAAAAACCAAGACCAAGGTGCCTGGGTGGCTCAGTGGGTTAAGCTTCTGCCTTGGGCTCAGGTCATGATCTCAGTGTCCTAGGATCAAAGCCCACATTGGACTCTCTGCTCGGCAGGGAGCCTGCTTCCTCCTCTCTCTCTGCCTGCCTCTCTGCCTACTTGTGATCTCTCTCTCTCTGTCAAATAAATAAATAAAATCTTAAAAAAAACAAAACAATAAACCAAGACCAGTATTGGTAAGGCTATAGAGAAATTAGAACCTTTTACATTGTTGGTGGGAATGCAGAATGATGCATTTGCTATGGAAAACAATGGAAGTCTCTTAAAAAATTGAAATTAGAAATATTATATGATCCAACAGTTCTACTTCTGAGTATTTATCCAAAAGAATTGAACTCATAATCTTGAGGAGTTGTTAGCACACCCATGTTCATTGAAGCTACTATTCACAATAGCCAGGATGAGTACCTAAATATCCAGTGATGCATGAATGGATTCAGAAAATGTGGTATATACATACAGTGGAATATTAGGTTAAAAAAAGGAAATTCTGTAATATGTGACAACATGGATAAAGCTTGGGCATTATGCTAAGTGAAATAAGCCAGTTACTGAAGGACAAATACTACATGATTCTGCTTATGGGAGGCGTCTAATAGTCAAAATCGTAGGACCAGAGAGTGAAACATTGGTTGCCAGGGGCTGCATGGAGGGGGAAATTATGAATCAACAGGTATAAAGTTTTCATTATGCAAGATGCATAAGTTTTGGAGAGCTGCCATACAACTTTGCACCTGTGGTTAATGTCTTGTGCACTTAAAACTTGAAGGTGAATCCCATGTTAAGTGTTCTTACCATATATTAATAAAAATGTCCTTTTGCAGATATAAAGAGAGAGGAGGCTGGCAGAAAGGATTGTTTGCTGATTTCAGAAAGTGTTGCAAACATTTGACTTGGGGCTTCTGTCCAAAAGAACCACCAGGGGAAACTTTCAATGTGACTGTGCTTTGATGAGTTGCTTTTGTTGACTTCTTTTTCCTCTTAGTTGGAGCACTTAACAAGGAACACAGAGTGAAAGGAGAACTCAGCACCTGGGGTGCTTTGTCATAGGCCTCAGATTGTTCTTGAAATCCCAGGATCCGAAGACAGTTTTTCAGATTATCCTATGTATCAGACTCCAACCAGAGAAATAAAAGTCACTTGAGGTCTCTCGGTAGGTGAAATTTAGTCCAGGAAACAGATTACACAGGTGACATGGGAACTTGAGGGACTGCAGTTAGGGTTTTCAGATGGGAACTAGAATGGTAGAAGGAGGGTCTACTGGCAAGACCTGTAGCTTGTGGAGGCAGCATTGGAGACAAAAAGGAAATTACCTAGTTATTCCCTTCTTCCTGTTCTTCATCTTCTAGTGTTGTCTTCCATATGCCAAAGCTAGAGGGCAGAAGAGCCTAGAAAAGTCACTCCCTGAGATGGAGAGCAGGGCAAGACAGGGTAGAGAAGAGCACAAACTGGCAGGGAAGGGGCACATTTAGTAAAGTTTATAAAATTGAGATTGTGTGAAATAATTTATTTCCCCTATTCCTGTGCCATGTTCCATAACACACATGCTCACAAGCTAGCATTTTTAGCATGTGTTTGTACATGCCTTTGTGCATGAGCATCTTAGATCTTTGTTGAGTCTATGTCCTGGTCGTGAGAAGAGTGCGGAGTGGATTATTTTAAGATTACATGTAAAGTGACAGCTTATACTCCTGTTTTCACCTGGTAAAAGACATTTACATAAGGCCAAAACATCTGGTCTTTTCTATCATTCCAGGCATACCATTAGTCCAGTTGATTGCTTGGTGTTACACACAGGAAACAGCTGGCTGGTTAACTAGAGTTTTGATTATGGCTGAATTGGCTGGATGTTTGGTGTCATGTAGACTGATGTTATGACTGGCTAAAGATGGAACAGAGCCAGTTACAGTGAAGACCAATAACAAACATAAAACTTTTATGTGGAATTTCATTGAAAAAGATAATTCTTTCTTTCTTCCTAAAAGTTTGTTTTTTTAAGTAATCTCTATTCCCAGTGTGGGGCTTGAGCTCATGACCCCAAGATCAAGAGTCACATGCTCCACTGACAAAGCTAGCCAAGGGCCCTGATCATTTATTTTTAAGACTGATTCTCAAAAACATTGAGACCTGGCTTACTTTCTCTCTGGTGTCCTCCATTCCCATTTTAATTCCTTGCATCCAGGTGTCCCTTGCTCTGTGTCCAATATCTTCAGGCTGCCTGTGACCACCATTCATGTGGTAGTGGCACCAGGTAAGGCACTGGCTCCTGGGACTTTTCTTCTGGGGAAGGACCTCTGCCGAGACTTTTGCTTGGCTTATCAAATCTCATTTGTCATATCATTCAGAGATCTGTTCTCTGCTGAATGGGCAACTGGTCTAAGAATCTGGAGAACACTATGCTAAGTGAAGTAAGCCAGACACAGAAAGACAAGTTCTGTATAATCTCACTATTTGGAATCTAAAAATGCCAAATCCAGAATACAGAATAAGATTAGAAAAGTGGAGAAGTATTAAAATAAAAGCAGAGAATAAAATTTTGGCTGCCAGGGGCTAGGAAATGAAGGAAATGGGGAGGTGTTGGTCTAAGGGCAAGGCTACAAACTTTTAGTTATAAGATGGATGAGTTTTAGGGGATGATAGTAAATAATGTCATATTGTATAATTGAAAGTTGCTAAGAGTAACTATTAAGTTGTTCTCACCTCCCCCCACACAAGGTGATGTTAGTGTTAATTAGCTTGACTGTGGTAATCATTTCACAGTGTACTCATATATTAAATGATGTTGTACACCTTTAATATGTATATTTTTTATTTGTTAATTGTATCTCAGTAAAGCTGGAAAAAAGGATCTAATTCTCATGAAGGTGGATGATATTGTGTTAATATTTATCTCTTCATCTTTTCATATGTGAATATGGTCTCAAGTGAGACGAAAATCCAGGTATATTTGGCAAATTTTTATCGTATATTTGCCAGAAACACATTTGCACAAACACTGAAGAATGTCTTGGGAGAAGAAGGAGCCAGACTGGATGAACTCTCAGAAGAGAACTTTGGCTGCCGGGGGAGTTGGGGAGGGGTGTGATGGGTCGGTGTGCACCATGATGGTGGTCACCTAGAGCTGTCCCTCATTCCTGCTGGAAACATAGCTGAGCTCCATAGAGAGCAGAGGGACTCTTGATAAAATTTAAAGGGAAGTTAGAGAGGGAGATGGGAGAGAGAACAAGAACACTCTGTAAGTCCTGGGATCAAAATGGAAGTGAGGTGTTCTTTGCTATGACATAATTCCTTGCATAGATTTGATTTCTGGAGGGCTCTATTTAGGACTGGGGCACTTTAGGAGTAGTGGTGGAACCCATCTGAGATCACTTCAGAAGCTAACTGGAATTTGGTTATTTAGGGGTAGGTCTGAGATGCCCTCTGAAAATCCAAGAAACACTGGAAAGGAGTTTGCAGGAGGTGGGGAGTGGAGCGGTATGTGGGGATTGCCAAAGGCCTGAGGACCTAACATAAGTTGATGTATAAGCCAGGAACATTTAAATTATTATTTTAAATGGAACTGCATTTTAGCACCCCTGTGTTAAGGTGTAGGAAAACTCAGGTTATACCTATAACATTTGCCTGGTAACAGAGCCTTTGAATGTTTTGAGTCTACTAAGTAGATCTGTAGTGGCACTTTCAGATCATACCGATCATGAATTAGTGAAGGAAAAATACTTTCAATCTTTTAAGCATTCCTCAAATAATATTTAATAAATTTTCTTCTTACCCTGCTGGTTTTATTTGTTAGCTTGAGGTACGAGGATTTGAAATGTTACTATACAATTATTGATTGAAGCTTGGCTGCCACTGGGGAAGAGAATAGTAAAATCCTAACACATTTATGAAATCTAAGCAGATACTTCTTTATTTGCTCATAGCTCACAATATTAAAATGAAAATATTATTTTAATTCATAGAAATTATTAAGGTAAAACTTTTTTAAGTAATAGGTTTGCTGGTTGGTCTCACTGCATTAACACATTGAACAAAAATGTACTCCGTGCCCTGCTGGGCTGGGGTAAACTTCCGTGAATTCAGCAGATTTAAAATTTAGTGTAGGTCAACCATACTTTATGTCCCTTGTTGCCTAGCTGGGATACCAACTGGAAAATAGAAGACATCTGACAAGACTGTGTTTATAAACCAAAAAAAAAAAAATCTCCATAAGAAAGATTATACTTTCATCAGAGATTATGTTCTCTCCCAAGATCTGGATATATGAGTGTATATCAGTGTTTTTTTTTTTTTTTTTTTTTTTGTGTGTGTGTGTGTGTGTGTGTAGTAGTAGTAATAGTAGTACTTGTATCCATGGTTACCAGAGCCTTATAGGGCTAAAGAAAGATTTCAGAAATGCAGACAGCAAATATATATGTTTCATTTGTAGAAAAAAAATCCAGCTTTTATTTAAACCACCAAAATTGCAGTCAGCTGCTGGGAGGAAAATAAAGGCAAAGATCCTGTTTACAAGGCATCTAGAGTTCAGCCATCAGATGGTTTTGGTTAAGACATAGTTTCTCTTCATGCTGATGTTTCTATAAGACATTTTCTGTGAGTTGGAGATTACCCAACTGCCTAGTGTCTTCCTCTTTCTTGTGTTTTTATAGTACCTTTACAGTTCTGATTTCTGATCTAAATACTTCTGATTTTTGACCACCTTTACTACAAACTTACTCCATTGCAGCCTTTCTGCAACTGTGTAGAGCTCCGATTTGTGTGTGTGTGTGTGTGTGTGTGTGTGTGTGTGTGTGTGTTGTTTTCCCATTGCTTCTTTGAAGCTCTTTCTGCCCTTCTCTTACTTCTGTTGGCAAAGGGCTGGCATTAAATCTTATTAAGTATTTAAGCTTATAATGGACTTACTCTCTCTACCTTTTCTGTGCTTTCATGGAGTGAGAGTGCATTAGAGTATTTACTCCTTGTAGCTACCCTGCCATGTCTGCAATAACTAGATGATACATTATCTCATGCCAAGCTAATATTCTGCTAGATGAGAAGTATGCTACTGGGCTAGGTGGGCCACACCACACCAAAGGCCGGGGGAGTCAAGCTGTTTGTTTACAAAAGGGTCAGAGCTTTCCCATATATGCATGCCAGGACTTGGAGACAAGGTAACCAGTCTTGATGAACTGTAGTGTATTCCCCATACCTTTTGTGCTAAAACATCCAAGGACAATCTCTTTGAGTACTCCTAGAGTGGCAGGTTTTGATTCCTTAGTGGCTTTGGATTTAAATACATTGTCCGCATTTTCTAAAAGTAAGAACTCCTAGGCACTTGTAGCCATACAGAACCCAGTAAACCCAGCTATGAGTTACCTTTTTTGCACACTCCTATAAAAAATACATTTTTACCTAACAGTAAAGCTACTCAAAATATTTTGATTCATTTATGTTTTAGATGTAAGAAAAAAAATCCTCTTTGTGACTGTAACTATACATCCACTGTGTATTTACTTGCTTTTAATCATCCTCTTTGAAGCTAAAAAGTGATCATTCTTGATCATAGCTAAAGAAGAACTTGCCCCCTTTTCAATTGGAAAACATATGCTTGAATTATGGAGGAATGAGAAAACTCCCCCAACTCATAATTCTTGGCTCCTTTCCTTTGGTAGAGATGGGGGGAGAGAAGGGGAGAAAACTCCACCAAAACCAAAAAATAAAGTTCATGGATTATTCCTCTATTCTCTTTCCCTAGAGTCATTGAATATTAGCTGAAATAAATCTTTTGTATTTTATAGAAAACCATTTTCATCTATGAAAAGTCTGTCTTATTTCTCTTATTTTTTTAAAATTCTGGAAGGTATTAATGGAAAGTATGCATGTTGTTTTTCTTACATAGTTTGTGAGTAATTGACATAAAACTCTGTGAAAAACATTGCTATGTGCTAGCTTGTGACCTTATATAGAACTTGGTGTTGTATTCTTCAGGAGGCATTGTATAAATGTTTATTTACAACCACCACTTAGTTCCTTCTTTTGGCTCTCATTTCTGACAGCATGTATTTTTTTGTTATACTTCAGGTAGCTAACAAGTAGAATGCCATCTCTTAACAAGTATTTTTGCTGCAAGTGTTTTCTAATATTTGTAATTTTGATATTTATATAGTACTGTATAAAGCTTTATTTTCTTAGAATTTTGCTCCATAAGTAAGTATATAACAGGTATCATTGTCTCCTGGTAATGATGGCAAATTGAGGGCCAGAAAGTATTCATGAGTTATTTGAGATCACATAGTAGGCTAGTGGTAAAGCAAAGAATTCTTGCTTTCTGCAAAGGTTGGCTCCCTCAGCTAAAGTATGTCAGAGGGTAGTTCCAAGGCCTGGGCTCAGCTATAGCTTGTCTGTTGCCCAGAGTACAACTGGCCTCTCTATGACTCTCCATGAAGACAGGAATCTTATGGATCATGTTTACAATTTCAACCCCAAGAACTTGCCAAGTACCTGGAATGTAGTAGTTCATACATATTTGTGAATGAATGAATAATTGAATGAAGTGAATGAATGAAGAACAGAAAGGTATTGGAGGCCACTTTGAGTAACAGTGTAATATGCCTCCTGTCCCTTTTCTCTGTGTTTTTCTTATTATGCCTAGAAACAATGTAATTTGGAACAATGGAGTCTGACAGTGACTTATTTAAGCACTTGGTATGGTTGTGAGGCAAAAAGAATCTCATTTAAACCTCTATTTCTTGACTTGCTCAGTTATACTAGAAAATTAAATTAATCTCTCTTGTTATCCATGTAGAACTTGGCTATAATCTGCAAATTTTTTTTGATCTGGTTCCTTTGTGCATTCAGGGTTTGCTTTATGGGGCTGGGAATATATGTATCTTCACTACATTTTTTCAGTTAACACATTGTGAGTCTTCACAGAGTTAGATTCTTATGCTGAAAAAATTATCCCTAGAAAGATGTTGGGCACTTTTGGATATTGCTTTTTCTTTTCAGGGCCCCTAGGGAACCATTTAGTGGCTGTGCACCATCACACTCAAATCCCCACTCAGCCACTATAAATGCCTTTGGCAATGACATCCCACAAAAGCCACCCTCTATCATAAGGTTTTCATCTGGAGTGTTCTCTATTCCAGTCCCATGTCTTTGGAAAATTTCAGGCAGGCAGGATACCTTTTTTTTTTTTTTTTTTTTGGAGGTTTTACTTGAATGATTAGAATGCGCTTGAGTGAGGGGAAACAGCCAAGGACATGGTCTGCTGGCCCCTGAGACATCATGGAGACAAGTAAACACTGGACTATTATTTTCATCATTTTTTGTACCACTCTGAATGTGGTAGATATTGTGATAAATAAGACTTCTTAAGGAAGGGAGGACAATTACCCTCTTTTTCTCTTACCTCACCTTTCCCTATAAAAGTTTTGCAGACTCAAACCAAACTTGTTGGCTGGAAGCCTAAAGGGATTCCTCATCATGTGGCAGGCTGTTGTAGTGTTTTTACAATTAGCTAGTGTTTCTTTTGGTCTGAAACTCAGATATGTGAAATATAGGTCAGGAGTTGAAAATTAAGGCTTGTCATGCTTGTCATGTGAAAGGAAATAATTGGCATGAAATGTAGTAAAGAATGCCTGCCATCCTGGCAGCACTGAGTCATTTTTTTTTTTTTTTTGGTATTGGTTTTGGCGGCTGTTCCAGAAAAAAATGGGGAGGTTCATAATTCTTAGAATATATCTTTATTAACTCTGTCAATATGGTGTCTTGAGCCCCCAAGAGACAGTCAGTCTGGAAGTCTTGACTTGTGTAGTTTCTATCCTGGGTACCTGACTGTACACACCATGACAAATTAATACAGATGGAATAATGAGTTTCTCTTATTCCTGTGCCAGACCTGCTAGGGAAAACATATACGTCCTTTGAGGGAGTTGAGATCCACCTACAAGTTCTATACAAAGATTATAATTTTGAATAAAGATTTTTACTTTAATCTTACCTGGACAATGCCCACTAGAGTAAGTACATTGCAGGAAAACTCAATCTCCAAATAGATTGTGTCCCAACTATTGATTTTTGGAATGATGCACACTTTTTCCTTTATAAAGAATAAGTGTTTTAGGTCCTAGGACTAGCTCAATTAAAAATCTAAGGAAATGGAAATACAGGGTGTATTTTCAACGAAAACACAATAGAAAAAACCACAGCCTTAATATAGGTAATTAGGTAAAATAGAGAAATAACAGGATTGAAGAACTCATAACTTTTTAAGTTACTCTCTGATAATTAACAGTTCTCCAGCTTTAAAGAATACAGTTCAATATAATAATCTAAATTTATTGTCCTCTTTAAATTTTCTTCCATCCTAATCCAGGGCCTGACCAAGGATTGGAAGCCTGGAGTTTGTGTGTGGGGGGGTATGTGTGTGTGCATCCATATGGGAAGTGGCATTTCCTCCTCCATTCTCTAGCTATGGTTTCTGGCCCCTCCAGCACTGGAGTGGGATGAAGGAAGATAGATAAGGGGGCAGTAGAGATCTTACTGATGTGATTTGGTTTTGACTTCATAGAGGTTCAAAGCAGACTCCTTTATCTAGTGTTTTTGGGGTGATTCCCCTTCTAGGACCCTCAGTGATAACTCTGATTCTTGTAAAATAAGTGATACTTTAAATGGTTGCTTTTGACATTGTCCTCAGTTCCAGGACTTCTCGTAGCTTGAGTCACTTCGTCTCTCTAGACAGTTCCTTCAAGGTGGCTTTAGGTTTGTTCCCTCCTGTGTAGCCCACATCCTGTGTACAGATAATCTGAGTCTTGTCTTTCTGCATTGCTCCAGTCTAGTAAAAAGCTTTTTATCCCAGCACTTAAACTCTGGGAGATATTTGTCAAACTCTCTTTTGAATTTGAAATTTGAATCTCTCTCTTTGAATTTGCTCTCAGTTCACTTAAAGCAAAGACTTAGTCTTTCTCCCTTGGGGCAACAATACCTGGCAACAACTTTCTCCAAAGGATTCTTCTCCAGTTCTTCCAATTCAAGAGTTTTTATTGCTTGGAGGTTATTAGTGCTGGCAGAAGTGGTTTTACAACCTTAGCAATTCTGCCTGGGGCTCTTCCTACCTCACTGTTATATAATACCTAGGCCTTTGGCGCTTTGGCCAAAACTGATATAGAAAGAGTCGCATTTATCATTCTGTCAAATGTCCAATTTCACTTCAGTACATATAGTCTTCTTGTACTTTGCTATATGAATATAAACAATAGTGTCCCAATTCAGGTTCTTTATAATCACGAGTAGCATTATGAGAAAAATGGAAAAAAAGAGACTGGTAGAAAAGATATTCTCTGAGATAAATCTGGCAGGGATATATTATGGGAGAAATACAAATGACAAAAAAATGCTAAAGACACAGTTTAGTGTGATCTTGAGAACAGAAGAATGATGGTAGGGAAGGGAAGTTTCTACTAGGAGACACTGTCAAATGAGGACAGCTTGGCGCCTGTTCAGAGTGGTTCCTGAAAAGAAGGGAAGGAGCCAACATGGTGTGCAACTAAATATAGTGCTTCCTATCCATCTGTAACAAACCTAGAAAATATCTATATTCACAGAGGAAATTATTCTTCAAATTAATTTCTTGATCTTGTCTCCTTATGCTCATATAATCCACACTCCACTGTCTTCCATTAACCCATCATATATCTTGGCTACTCCAGTGTCATACAGGTAAATTGTTTACTCAAAAACTATTTGTGGAGCACCTGCTAAGTGCAAGGCACTGTGCTTGGTGTATTGAGGACATAATATGTTATGGCAAAGCCTACTCTAAAGGAGCTTTCAGTTGAGGTGAGTGATAAAAGACATGGTCATATGAAGGGTTACATGCAATCATAGACCTGTTAATGCTAGAAAGTTATTTATGAGAAAGTTTGTGCTCTTGTTATTTTATAGGTGAGAGATCTGAGACCCAGAGTGGTTAAGTGACTTTAGAGTCACCTAGTTAGGTCATGGTAGAGCTAGAGCTAGAACTCAGTTCTTTTTACTTTGGCTCCATGCTGCTTGCTTCTACTATAATATCTCACCTCTCTTAAAAATGCAGTACCTTGAGGGTGCCTGGGTGGCTCAGAGGATTGAGCCTCTGCCTTTGGCTCAGGTCATGATCTTGGGTCCTGGGATCGAGTCCCATGTCGGGCTCTCTGCTCAACGGGGAGGCTGCTTCGCCCTCTTTCTCTGTCTGCTTCTCTACCTATTTGTGATCTCTCTCCCTCTCTCTGTCAAATAAATAAGTAAAATCTTTAAAAATATTTAAAAAATTTTAAAGATTTTAAAAAATACAGTACCTTGATACGGCATTATGAAGTGTTGAACCACTTAGTCTGATAAAACAATTGTATGCTGGAGCTAGCTCTCATTAGCTCTCAAGAACAGATTGTGGGCACCTTTCCAACTATAAGTTTTGAAATTGGCAATGCCATGATAGGAAAATTTATACCACAGAAATTGGCAAACACTGCAGCTCAATGATTTCTCTCTTTTCAAGGGAGAGCCAGTTATTAAACATATACTGATAAACCACTGCTCATAAATAATAATTACTGTAACCCCTTTATGAAGGAGTTGTCATATGAATGGATTTTATAAAGAAATGGAATTTAGACAGGCAAAGAGGAAATGAGGGGGGGCTACTTCAGAGTGGAATTATCGAGTAAACAGTGTTCTGGGATAGTTAATAGAACAGTTTGTCTGGGTGGGAGAAATGTTGAAGAGGAGTCCCCAATCACATGTCTGCAGAGAGCTGGCTAAATAAATAAAGGCTTAAATCAGAATGGGGTTGTGAGTAATAGAGGATGATGGAGTCTGTGGTAATGTGGAAAGTAAAGGTCTAAAAATAGTATTTAAGAAAAAAAAAGCTTGCTGTAGTCTATCCACATTGAATTTTCCATAAGGAATGAACAGGAATCAAGTTAGAAAGCCTTTAGATTCAAATAGGGCCCTGAGAAGGGATTACCATTTGCCTTCCTAAAACAGCACAGGTTTACTTGACTAAGGAAGGCAGGATTGGGCATCCTAATTTATTTCCCTTTTCCTTCATACCTTGTTTCCATTGTCTCACTTGGAAATATCTGTAAATTATTTTTTGTTTGGATACTTAAAAAATTATTCAATCAGTATTTTTCTTTGTAAATAACTTTCGGTTGAGTTTTTTTTAAATAGAACCATTCTCAACTTTATCATCATATTTCAAGGGTAATGTTGCCTCCAAAGATATAAAGATTCCATTATAGTTCCAGAGATTTTCATTTATAGATCTAATTTCCTGAAAAAAAAAATCCCATACAAAATGTATGTTTTAGGGAAGGATCTACAAACATATTATTTAATTATTTTCCTTTTAGAATTGCCCCAAATTAATTTTAAGTAGCCTTTTAAACATGTCTATTTTTACATTAATCTGTAAGAACAACTCCACATCAGCAGCCTTTTTTTTTTTGAAGTGAAAATTACCTGTTTCAGAGATATCTTTATTCCAACATATCAAGTCCACAGGTGTTTATAAAAAATGAAAAATCAATGCAATAAACAATCATGACTCCTACAGAAAGTTTCTCTGTGCAAAGAAAATCCCATAGTTCTTATATGAAGATTTCCTAATAAGTTCTTAAAATTTCCTAAGTGTAATCATATTTCAAACAAGTCCAACAAAAATTATTATTATTATTTTTTAAAATTTTATTTATTAGAGAGAGAGAAACACAGCCAGAGAGGGAACACAAGCAGGGGGAGTGAGAGAGGGATCCCCGTCTCCGGGATCATGTCCTGAGCCGAAGGCAGTCGCTTAATGAACTGAGCCACCCAGGCGCCCCCCAACAAAAATTATTGAATAGCTCACTGTAAATGTTTCACAAGCCCTTTTTTTTTTTTAATTGTTACTTAATTTTTTTCCCCAGTGTTCCAAGATTCATTCCCCATTCCCCACACCCAGTGCTCCATGGTTTAGGTGTCCCCAGTACCCACCACCAGGCTCTCCCATCCCTCTACCCCCCTCCCTCCAAGTCCCTCAGTTTGTTTCTGTGTCCAAAGTCTCTGTTGTTTCGTTTCCCTCCCTGGATTACCCTAGTTCCCATTTACTTTCCTTCTCCCACTGTCCTCCAGGTTACCCCTCATGCACCGCAAGTAAGTGAAACCATGCGGTACTTGACTTTCTCTTCTTGGCTTATTTCACTCAGCATAATCTTTTCCAGTCCAGTCCATATTGCTACAAAAGTTGGATATTCATCTTTTCTGATGGAGGCATAGTATTCCATTGTATATATGTACCACATCTTCTTTATCCATTCATCTGTTGATGGGCACCTTGGCTCTTTCCACAGTTTGGCGATTGTGGCCATTGCTGCGATGAACATTGGTGTACATATGGCCCTTCTTTTCACTACATCTGCATCTTTGGGGTAAATGCCCAGTAGTGCATTGCAGGGTCATAGGGTAGCTCTATCTTTAATTTTTTAAAAATATTTTATTTATCTATTTGACAGAGAGAAACACAGTGAGAGAGGGAACACAAGCAGGGGGAGTGAGAGAGGGAGAAGCAGGCTTCTGGCTGAGCAGAGAGCCCGATGTGGGGCTCCATCCTGGGTCTCCGGGATGATGACCTGAGCCGAAGGCAGTCGCTTAACCAACTGAGCCACCCAGGCGCCCCTCTATCTTTAATTTTTTAAGGAATCTCCACACTGTTTCCCAAAGCGGCTGCACTAGTTTATATTCCCACAAACAGTGTAAGAGGGTTCCCCTTTCTCCGCACCGTCTCCAACACTTGTTGTTTCCTGTCTTGTTAATTTTGGCCATTCTGACCGGTGTAAGGTGGTATCTCAGTGTGGTTTTGATTTGAATTTCCCTGATAGCTAGTGACGCTGAACATTTTTTCATGTGTCTGTTAGCCGTTTGTATATCTTCTACAGAGAAGTGCCTCTTCATGTCTCTTGCCCATTTTTTGAAAAGACAGTCTCTTCAATAAATGCTGCTGGGAAAATTGGACAGCTACATATAGAAGAATGAAACTAGACCACACACAAAGGCAAACTTGAAATGGATGAAAGACCTCAACCTGAGGCAGGAATCCATCAAAATCCTGGAAGAGAACATAGGCAGTAACCTCTTTGACATTGGCCACAGCAACTTCTTTCAAGACACGTCTCCAAAGGCAAAGGAGACAAAAGCGAAAATGAACTTCTGGGACTTCATCAAAATAAAAAGCTTCTGTACAGCAAAGGAAGCAATCAACAAAACAAAGAGGCAACCCACAGAATGGGAGAAGATATTTGCAAATGACACTACAGACAAAGGGCTGGTATCCAAGATCTATAAAGAACTACTCAAACTCAACACCCAAAAAGAAGATGATCACAAGCCCTTTTAATGATAATGACATCCCTTGCGTCTGTGAAGGACCTCACTGTAGGTCACATTTTCTTGTTTCTTGTTTCTTGTTCCAGAGATAGATTTGACTGAGGGGCCCTCTGTGATAAACTTGTTGGGAATGGGGCAGGGATGAGGTGGAGATGGATTGCGGCATTCAGACATTGGAAAATAAGTGACAGTCTAATCAAAACAATCTGATCTACAACTTTGACCTCCTTAGCACAAATGGACTAATGGACAGAACTTACAAAGGCTTGCCCACTGTAACTCTGCCACATATATAATTGGGAGAAAAGTAGTGTTTAATAAATGTTTGCTGAAAAAGTGAGGGAAGCAGAGGTCATTAACTACAGGTGTCTCAGTTTTTCTCACAATTTTAGGTCTACTTCCACCTGGATTCTGGGCTTCAGCCTACAGTTCTGGGCTTCTTTCTAGATATCCACTGTAGAGGACAGCACCAAACAAGTTCTGGGCAGCAGGCCAGAAAAATGCAGAAAATGCCATCTAGCAAGTGTCAGTTACCAAAGGACTTCTGGATCAAAAGATGTCTGAATTTTCCTCAGAGAGGATAGTTCAGGTCTGAGGAGGAGTTCTGAAATGGACTTCTCCTTCAAAGGCTCTGAAAAGTGTGACTTGACATGTTTTGAGAAGTACCATATGCTCTATACAACAGTCAGATAAAAAAGGTGTGCCCAAAGTCCTAGGTTATACCCATATAGCTAGGGGAAGGACTTATAGCACCATGAATTTCTTGCTAGGATACACAGAAATAAAATTGGGCTGAGATGTGTACCATGCTTCCCAAACCAAAATTCCAGCTTTCTTTTGAGTTGCCAGTATTTCCATTCTACAAAAATTTTCAGCTTTTTACTTCCTTCCCTCAGATTCCTTTCCTGTGATATTTTTACTCCAAGGGTTTATTCTGCCATAGGACATTGCTTGGATTTACCTCTTGTTCTTCTAGTTTGATTTGGTGCTTGGTGTCCTGATGCACACATCATCAGTGACCCCTTCCTCCTACCATAATCATTCAGTGGGCTCCTCCTGGCTTCCATGACCCAGCATTTGCATCTCAGTGGCTGATTTCTTTTGCCCCACCACCACAGAAAACATATATGCCTTTGATCCATGATCAGTAAGTGAGAATGACCAGGGAATTAACAACCCCTGGGAGTACCCCTCAATTGATAATCTAAGGAATTGGGCTCCCTTGCCCTTTGGGTACTCTAATTTGAAGGTATATGTTTTGCACTAGTTCCTAGAGTTTCTTCAGTGAGATTAAGCTCAGGTTACCTACAATTGTAGTTGGATTGAGAAGGAACCCTTCCTTGTATCTCTTTCTTACTTCCCTACCATTGTTTCCAGCATTTCCCAAAAAAGCAATTTGCACCTGAATCCTTGTCTCTGTGCCCTCCTGGTAGAATACAAATTTAGGCATACTTCTAATGTTAGGGGATTCAATTTCTACCTCCTTACTATTGCTGTCATTTTAAAACCTCTTGCTAAACCACATGAATTCTACTTCTATAAAAGGATGGGCAATGGCTCAGAAATTAAAACATATAAAATTATGTAAATGAAAATCAACTACACTCATACACCATATTCCATAATTTTGAATCATTCCACCAAATCAAAAGAAAGAATTTAAGAAAACCAGGGTAGTATAAAAGAGAACAGTATGGTTGAGGTCTAAGGCCTACCAAAGGGTATCAGCACTTTTCTAGGAATAATAATAGCTAACCATTTGTTGAACACGTATGTGCAGTGATGATGCTAAGCCATTTATATGTATTGTGTGTGTGGCTTATACACACACACACACACATAGATGGAAGATATATGTCATTCCTGCTGACTGATTCAGAAATGCTATTTGTAGGGGCACCTGGCTGGCTCAGTTGGTTAAATGTCCAACTCTTGATTTTGACTCAAGTTGTAATATCAGGGTTTGAGCCCTGCTTGGGGCTTAAGGTTCTCTCCCTCTCCATCAGCCCCTCTCTGCTCTCTCACTCTCTTAAAAAAAAAAAAGGAAAAAAAATGAAATGCAGTTGTGCAATTGATAAATAAAAATTCTGTTTAACAATAGAATTATAGTTTGTCTTTAAAAGAATTGGGTATAAATTATGGGGAGCAATTTAGATTTACTTTATGTATTTTTGGTTTTTAATTCCTTTAAAAGACTACTTATATTAATCCTTTTATTTTTTAAAGATTATTTTTTATTTGAGAGAGAGGAGAGTGCACTAGAGAGAGAGAGAGAAAGCATGCATAACTGGAGGGCAGAAAGAGAGGGAGAAGCAGTCTCCATGCTGAGCAGGGAGCCCAACCTGGGGCTCCATCCCAGAACCCTGGGATTATGACCTGAGTCAAAGGTAGACACTTAACTGACTGAGCTGCCCAGGTGCCCCTAATTCTTTTATAGCATTATTGGTACTATGCATTAAATAAAGCTAGAAAAATAAGTCCAGGTTTTGGACATATTTCTGGGGGGGCATTTTGCTACTAGTTTAAAAAGATTATAGCATATCGGTATCTGTAAATGACATTGCAACTTGAAGCTCACATTTGTTGATGCTGGGAAAGCTGAAATTCAGTACTCCTTTTTGATATTAAGCTATGGTGGCAAGTAATTTGCAGAAAACTGACATCCTAATAGACTTGGAAAAAAAAAAAGAAAGAGAAAACAAATTGGATCATTCTATCAGGCTTCCCAGGGTTTAAAAACCTTAATTTAATGTGAATTTGGAGGTGAAGTAAGATAGGAATAGAAAGAGAAGACAGGGAAGAGAAAGAATTGAGCAGCGAGGATGAGTGAATTGCTTCAATTGTCTTCCATCAGAATTCAGAGGTCTCTAACTTCAGTTTGCTAAGTTCCTTTACTTTTGGATGTAGTCTACTAATAGTTTTAAATTGTTGCACTATGATAACATATTCTAGATTGTTGAAATTTGAAGGTGAAAATGTATTTAATGTGGCTACCTGTACCAGTTTGTTGAAGTATTTTTTTCTCTGTTAAGACATGAGGCATTATCAAATAGAATAAATATTTGACCTTCCAGTGTGACTGTATAGAATATGTGTTAATTAGGCGTGTCTTAAGGTGCAAGCATCAGAAACCCTCAGTTAAAATCCCTCAGAATTGATGGGGTTTACTTTTCTTAAGTAACAGGATGTGTAAAGGTATGGTTCCTAGTGTTCAGAGGTTCAGAAATGTAAATACCAGTGTCTTTGATTTCTGGTTTCAAATAGCAATTATACCTTTATCAAGTTTATGCCAAGGCAGAAAAAAAAAAGAGATGAAAAAAGCTTTTCCAGGACCCCCATTTAAACTTTTCTTATGTCTCATTAGTCATAACTAGGTTCCATTGGCATCCCTTAGCTGATGGAAGGTGAAAGGAAGAAGCATTTGGAAATGGATGTAGAATTGGCCAAACAAGAGTTCTTTTATAATTCCAGTATATAGGTAAGAATCCATAAATATTAAGTATAAGAAAATACATTTCAGCAGGAATACCAAGAAAGACTTACTAATAGTCATGGCTAAATGGATTGCTCCAGAGTTTAAATGGGCTGCCTCAATAGGTAACGTGTTCCCTATCATGGCATGTATTTAAACATAAAGTGAATGAACATTTGACCAATCTCCCATGGAGAAGATTTAAAGATTAGATGGATTAAGTTGTTGAACTAGATCTCTTAAAGTTGTCTTCAAATCCTTAAGACTTGGTGATATTCTGTAGCATTCAGTTTCTTGCAATCTGAAAATTGTTTTCTCTTTGTAGTTCATTTTTCTGTCATGCCCATTGCACAAATCTGCCTTACTTTTATCTTAACATTAGTATCCAATAGGGAACTATGTAGATAGTCCCTATAAAGAAAACATCTTTATCTCCAACTATGTTCATATCTTTAAAAAAAGCCATTTACTTTCCCACCAGAAATGTGGACAGAATTGATGCCAGAAGAGCTCTTTATTTAAATGGACATGGTTTTTAATTTGATGCATTTTGAATCTTCAAAGTCTTCACTAAAGCTCTCACATGTTGTCCTAATAAGGTACACAGTAGGAATATCGATTTCCATGACAATATTGAAGCACATCTCTTGTTTTTTCTTTCCTTTTGAAGTACAAATTTACAAAGAGGATCTCTCTTTGGGTCTGAATCTGTGTTCATGAAAGACAGAAATTGTTTGAAGAGAAAAAATCATATAAAATAATGAGTTGAAATTAAAAATTGGATAATATTGAAGGTTTTGAATTTTTGCTGGATACAGGCCAAATTGAAATATTCCCTATTCCTAGAGAACATTAAATAGAACAAGACTGATTTCTACTTGCTTTGCTGAAAAGCTAAACCAAAGATGTTAGAAAAAATTCTGGAATTCCTAGTATATCCATCCAGCACTGGATTATATTTGCAGTCCCTGGAATCAGATGAATGTTTTCAAATATACTCAGTATACTCTGTCTCAAGAAAGAGAACGTTTATTATTGTTATTCTTTTTCACAGACAGCATCAGGAAAACCAGTTGAAAAAGAGAGTAGAAAATAAAAGGTAAATTAAAAAAGAAAAAAAAGACTCTCAATTTTGATTTGTCAAAAAGATCCAAGTGGAGTAAAAATTAAGATATGTTCTTCTTTTTCAATGAGGTATGATGTAAAAAGTTCTTAACATTCAGTGTTGGTGAGGGTATGGGAAAACAGGCCCTCCTGTTTTCTTCTGATGGGAACGCTGATTGGCCTAAGTAATTTGGAGGGTAATTTTTGCTACATCTGCCAAATGCCCCAAAATGTGATAATCTGTAACTCAGAAGTTCTACCTCTAGGAATTTATTCTTCTGAAATTCTTTTAAAAAATATTTTATTTATTTATTTGATGGAGAGAGAGATCACAAACAGGCAGAGAGGCAGACAGAGAAAGAGGAGGAAGCAGGCTCCCTGCCGAGCAGAGAGCCCGATGTGGGGCTCGATCCCAGGACCCTGAGATCATGACCTGAGCTGAAGGTAGAGGCTTAATCCTCTGAGCCACCCAGGCACCTCTGAAATTCTCATAAAGGTTGCAAAATATAAACGAAAGAATAGTACTGTAATATAGTTTGTAATAGTGAAAAACTGTATATAATGTAAATACTAAATAGACATTATGCAGTGGTAATTGAGAAACTTAGGGACATTTATAGAGTGGCAATTATGTAGATTAAAAATAATAAAGTACTAAAAAATGCCTATGATATATGAAAAAAGAAAACTTTAGGAAATTATGTATTGCTGCATCCCATTTTGATTTCTAAAAGTATATGATCATATACATTTTATACAACGTTTTGAGGGTGTATCATTTACCATAGTTGTGGTTTGGGAACAATTTTAGCATGATTTTGTGGAACGATGTCTTAAAAACTGAACTTAATTCAAGGACCTTTTCTATAGTGAACTCTCTATTAAGAAGATTATTTCTTTCATGTTATGCAATCTTGCCATTTGCAATAACATTGGTGTACCTAGAGGATTTAATGCTAAATGTAGCAAGTCTGTGAAAGACAAATATCATATGACTTCCCTCATAGGTAGAATTTAAGAAACAAAACAATGAACAAGGAAAAGAGAGGCAAAAAAAAACCACACACACACAAAAAAACAAAACAAAAAAAACAAACCCAGACTCTTAAATACAGAGAATAAAGTGGTCCTTGAAAGAGGAGAGTTGGGTGGGAGGATAGGTGAAATAAAGGGATTGATAGTACACTTATTTTGATGAGCACCGAGTAATGTATAGAATTGTTGAATTATTACATTCACACCTGAAACTAATATAACACTCTATGTTAATTATACTTCAATTAAAAAAAGTAAAAAAAGATTATTTCTTTCATGTTAGATCTGGTAAAAGCCATTTGTTTATATTGCCCTAGGAATAGTGGTTCTACAGTAAGAAGGTGGAGAGAAAGAACTGCTTGAAAAATTAATAAAAAGAAATCAATTTTAAATTAATTTCCTTTTAGTTCTGGTCTTTCACAGGCTGTTTCTAATTTTAGCAAGTTTACAAAATTCAATGCTTTGGTCAGTGTGTCTGGAAAATTGGAAGCTTAAAGAGGGACAAAATAGAATCAGACTGAGTGCTTTTGCACACAAATGTTGAGCAGTCTTTAGTTATTGCTTCATTGCCTTTCTGAGTTTTTTTTTTTTTAATATGGGTATAGTTAAGATTACATTATTCTAAGTATGCTATCTTTACATTATTAAATCCTTTGAATTATTTCCTGTTATTAAGTTTCTTGTTATTAGAAGCATGTGTTGAAGAAAAATAATTTTCTTGGAGAAAAATAATTTTCTCCCTTTTTGAATATCCTGTTACAGCTATAAAGTACACTTCCTTAGGGAAGAGTAGGAAAATTATACAGAACAATTTTCCTAATACAGCTATTCTTTTTTTGAGTCTTTATCAGCTTGCATGCTGCATGTGATTTTATACAGGCTTCCATTTCCTTTGCACAAATGGCTCATCATTGGCCTGTATTTCCTTTGGATTCAGTGATAGTTAATAGAGCCCTTGCTGTAAATTCCAGATCAGAAGGATATAGCTATTTTCTCATGGTTGAGCTGTTTTCTTCTGATTCTTGGTTTTCAGTTCAGTGGATAAAACAAGTGACATGGAGGGGTGGCTTTTCTTTTTTTTTTAATACTAGGACTTTTCATCTCATTATTTCTTTTAGTTTCTTTAAGAAAAATTTTTTCTTTTTATAGATCAAAAGACAGTAGTCAGTCGTTTTAAAAAAGATAGTATGAAGGTGACCATACATTCATGCATACATTATACTACATACATATTAAAAGCTGAATTTGAAAAAAAATCACAAGTAGTAGAGACAAATCAACTTTTCCAATTTCTTATATTCTATTTCATGACACTGTTTTGGAAAAAAGTGCTATGACATTTTTCCAACACACATATTGGTGCTTGGACTATTATGTGTCACTCACTGTTTATTATGCTTAGTAGAGCTCCAGGCGGAGGCAGTCACCTAAGGCAAGAACAGCATTAGAATATTTCTGGTTCAGCACTCAGTATCATTTGGCATGATACAAAGCCATAATGTAGGTGTTTAAAGGACTTCCCAAGCTCTTGGAAGATTGAGGTCAGCGCCATTTAAACATGATTAATGGTCATTAATTAGTTTTATTTAATTTATGTTCCATATTCTTGTCAACGCTAGACGATAATAAACAAATTTTAACCAAGCCTGTAAGAAAAGAGTGAGTTCAAATTAATGAAATTAATAAAACTATTTAGTCATTAAGAATGAAAATCTCCAGAATGACTCTGAGCATTTAGATCATAGAAATAGAATATAAACCACACATATAATTTAAAACTTGTAGTCACCACATAAAAAATTAAAAATCAGTTGGCATTAATTTAAAAAATATATTTTATTTTACCCAATATAATCAAGATATCATCATTTAAAGAAATAATTTAATATTTGAGATATTCTAAATTCTCTTTTTGTACTAAATCTTTGAAATCTGGTGTGTGTTTGTGCTTATAGCACATTTCAAATTTGGACTAGTCATATTTCAAGTGCTCAATAGTTGAATGTACCTAGAGGTTACCATATTAGACAGTGCCAGTCTAGATTTTTAAAGTTGGAACTAGAGCACTAGTTCATTTTTACTTTATCTAGATGAGCGAGATGGAATGACTAGTATGTTATTATAAGTAAAATAATTAATAAATGTTTAGAATGACAACTAGGTCTAAGGACATACAGTAAACCACCACTTAATAGAGAAAATGCTATGGATACATTGCTGATTCAATGCCAAGGGGTAAAGAAAAATACAAGTTGTTATTGCCTTCTATTATGCAACAAATAAAACTCTAACCCACAAATCTAAAGGGAAAAGTTAAACTAATGAGCTTTGGTTGGAATGAGACCAATGGTAGAATCAGTTTGACCACACAGACATTTCCTGCAGTCTCTTGGGGAGACAGATTTAAGGGCCACACTCTGAGCCTGAGGGCAGGGAGCCAAAGGGTAAAGATCAAGATCTTCTAAATGTCAGTTTTTTTATGTTGCCCATCTGTTGGTTTCTTAATAAAGCTTGGTGAATTGACAGGCAGACTGCCTGGTGAGATGTACTGTTACAGTATCCTATTCTACCTACTAGTAGGAATATACTGCATTTATGTGAATATTCAGGTTTTTTTGAAGGGCATTTTCATTTATTCTTCCACAAATTTTTGAAGCAGGTTTTAGTAATTATGGCATACCAACCAACCAAAGACCAGAAAATTTTATTTCAAATGATTATTGAGAAATTAATAAATTAGGAGTTGTGTTGACCTTTGAGAGATAATGGTAGTAGGTACTGAGAACTTAGACATATATAAGATCTCAGGTACCTAAATCTTGAAAATAACCATTGAAATCATTTGATTTCAGGGTAATATATTCAGATCTGCTCCAGGCAAACTTGTAAACCTTGCTGCTTAGGGAAGTCTGTATGTTTCTTTATCATGGTAAACAAGATTGACCTTACAGGGACCCTTAAGGAATCCTTCCCTCAGACTGAAGTAGATTTTTATTCTTCTTTATTTATTCTTTATTTCTCTTCTTATGGGTTCCTTTCAGTTTTCTAATTCAGCTTTCCAAGGATGAGTGAGAAGATAATTGAGGAAGAATTACTTTTAGTTTCTCAACTCCAGCCAGAGATTTACTTGGTTCTCCACACTCTTGTACCCATGTCAGAGCTCTACTTGCTGGAGGTGAAATTGTCAAAGTGTGTGTTCAGTTTGATATTGACAGTGATGGCGGAAGGGAGGTAATGCCTTAAATTCTTCCTAGATGCCAGCATGAGTTAGGACACAGTATATCACTAAACATTCCTTATCTTGTATCTTTCTTTTCTTAAGTCAATTGATTTAACATTGAAGTCTAGTGAACTAGAGATAATGCTACCTCTTTCAAGAGAGATGAGTGGACTTTTTTTGTGAGGTCCTTTTTCCGGTCCTTGGCAATTATTCCTATTTACTTTGAGCCTATATGATGGGCATTTTCCCTATATGTCTATTTTTAAGTGTGTTGCTTTTCTTGTCCCTAGAAACTACTGAAATGTGTCATGTAATTACTTTAATTACCAGTAAATTTATTCTAAAGTCATATTAAACAATGACCGATAATTCTGCCCTTATCTTACTTACTGTCTCAATTGTACCTAGCTGTTATTGAACCAAATTTCCAAGCTTGGACTATATATTTTGCACCAGTTATCACAACAAATTTGACAGTATAATACAATATTAGTGATATAAAAATACCTAGAATTTGCTCTCCTACCTTTCATAGTTTAGTATATAAGAATGTGTCTTCTTTTCAGATCAATTCTTTGTTCGTATATAATACATGAAAGTCCCTCCTTTTGTACCAGAGTGCTGGATTTCCCTGTCTGACTTGGCTTGGTAAAATAGATGGCCTTTCATCCGAGTCCTGACTAGAGTTTCTGGGATGAGTATTTCTCTTGATTTTTCTACTTTTCAAAGTTATTAGAGATCATCAGGAATCACTACCCCAATCTTGGTCATAAGGGGACCTTCTTATCAAAGAAGTTTGCTTTGAGTGAAGGAAAACAATGGAGAGAGGCCTCAAGAGTTAGAAAAGTTTTTGGAAGGTTGTTTTATTTGTGTTTTGTTTTTATTTTTAATATGAGAAAGATTTCACATGGTTGTGATCAGAAAGAAAAGATCCACTGGAGAAAGGAGTTTGGTTTATTATCTTTATCTTCGGTTATCCAGATGAGGATGGTGGTGAAATTAAGATGATAGAGACATTTCTATATCAAAAATCAAAGTGATGAAAGAGAGAAAGAAGAGAAAAGATGATGTTGCTTATATCAGACTCCCATTGTCTCAGTCAGGTAAAAGATATGGTTATTGTTAAGAGTGGATTTAGGGGAAGTAGTTTTGAAAAAAAGTGGAGAAAGTATAGAACCTCTCTGCTTTGGAGGATTGGTCATAGTTTTGAACTGTACCTTCATGTCAGAATCAGCTGGGAGGTTTTAAAAACACCTGATGCGAAAGACCTTACCTCAGATGAATTAATCAGAATCTCTGAGAAGTGGGAGTAATGCAAAGTATTTTTAAAAAGAAGTTTCTAATGTGCGGCCAGCTCGGCTTGAGAGTCAGCCAGGGTGATGTTGTACTAGGATGGCATTCCCCACTCTAGACCAGTTAAACTTAAAGTTTTCAGTATGGAGACAGGATCCATATTTTTTAGAAATCTCTCCAGGTAGTAGCCAGCTCTAGGAATCATTGCACTAGGTCATCAAGGTTAGAAATTTAAAAAGCATGAATTACTTAATTAATATTTGATTCATGGTCTCTTATCCTTTCCGACCATCACTGACACAATTTAAGGCACCCTGTCAGTTAATGATTAATTCTTATACTTGTTTGCTAGTCTCTAGTCTCATTCCATTTATTCCTTCCATTCCCTGCACTCTCCCTCCCGGCCCCAATCAATTAAATTCAATGCTGCCAAATTGAGCTATCCCCTATGGGAATGTGATCATATTACTTCTCTACTCAAATTCTTTTAATGAGCCCCCATAGCCTCAAAATAAAATTTTTCTGTGGTATGCAAAGTCATGTCATTCCTGTCTCTCCTGTTTTATTCCTGCTACTGTCCCTCTTTCCACTCCAGAAATACTGAACTAGTTGGAATTTCCTGAGCAAGCTCTTTCTCTTCTCTTCCATGTTTTGCTCATGTGGTACCTCTCCCCATTAGACCACCTGCCACATCACTCATTTTTCAAGTCTCAGCTCAGCCTCTTCTCTCTGAAGCCTTCTCCACCTTTTACAGGCAGCCTGAGGCAGCTTTTTTGTTACGGATGCCGCTGTTCTTTAGAAAATCCTTCCATTAAGACATTTTCTTCATTCTAATTGCTAGTTACATTTGTCGCTAACCCCACTAGAGTATATGCTTCTTGAGGGTATCAAAGAGTGAGGCTTTGAACTATATTTGGATTTCATTCCTTAGATGAATTGAACTCATTACATAATTTGAGTCTGTCAGGAGAAAACTAGTGTTTTAATTAAAGCAGAATCTCCACAGTACATTTAGTACTGAATTAAATCAACACAAAGTTTGTGAGTATAAGTGATAAATCTAATTTTCTATGACAAATACATTTTATTACTTAAGTTTCACTATTATATGACATTTTTATTTCTTTAACAATAAAGAGATCTTGTAACTAAATGAGTGTGTACATTTTAATTTGAAAAGTGCTCCCCGGTTTCAACGTTCTTTGTCTGTAGGCCTAACTCATGATCCTGTGCTCATCCTTCTCAAAGTGACCTTGAACATTTCCTAAAACCTTGACTCATTTATTAATTCATTTACTTAACACACATTTTTTTTTTTTGAATATGGAGTATGTATGAAGCATCATGCTAAGGGTGAAGGATATAAAGATTTTAACAACATGGGGCATTTGGGTGGCTCAGTCGTTAAGCGTCTGCCTTCCGCTCAGGTCATGATCCTGGAGTCCTGGGATGGAGTCCTGCATCGGCTCCCTGCTTGGCGGGAAGCCTGCTTCTCCCTCTCTCACTCCCCCTGCTGCGTTCCCTCTCTAGCTGTGTTTCTCCCTGTCAAATGAATAAATAAAATCTTATTAAAAAAAAGATTTTAAAAACATGTTTTTTCTTGTGGGATTAGAAAATGTAGGTTTTATGTATGTTTATTGCTGTTAACGCTTATTAACAGTCTTTTTCTTTTTTAGAGAGCTGTGTGCACATAGGTGGGAGAGAGGCAGTTGGAGACAGAATCTTAAGTAGGCATCACATCCATTACGGAGCCAGATGCCAGGCTCCATCTCAGGACCCTGAGGTCATGACCTGAGCTGAAATCAAGAGTCAGACACTTAACCAACTGAGCCACCCAGGCACCCCTCCCTCATTCATAGTCTTGGGGAGAAGGTATCATCATCTCTATCTTATAAATGAAAATAGTCCAGGACAGGATTTATCATCTCTAAAGTGAATTAAAACCCTGATGTTTTTTAAAATATAAAACATTGCTTTGGAGCTTATTTGTGATTTGCAGCTGTGTTCCTAAAACTGTAATGTACACACAAATCACCCCAGGATCTTGTTAAAAATACAGATTAGTAGGTCGAGGGTATGATCCAAGAATCTGCGTATCCAACAAACTCTGAATGCGATTGGTCTGTGAAGCACACTTTGAATAGCAGAGGCTTAAAGCACATCATATATAGAATTCCATTGTGTCAAGCATTGTTTATTTACTGAGTCTTTTGTTTTGAAGATGGAGTCACCATTGCCTCTTAAAGTTTGTTTAAAAATGAGAATGGGTGGGGGTGCCTGGGTGGCTCAGTCGGTTAAGCAGCTGCCTTTGGCTCCGGTCATGATCCAACATGATCCAAGGGTGCTGGGATAGAGGCCCAAGTCAGGCTCTCCTGTCCACCCCTGCTTGTACACCCCCCTAAATAAATAAATAAAATCTTTTAAAAAATGGGAGTGGATAATTCAGTTATCACAGCTTTGATCTTCCTTAGCCTTCTAGGCCCAGTCGACATATGTGTTCACCATAAAGCTTCTCATCTCTTCTACCCCACAACAAACTTCTTCTTCCAAATACTACTGTGTTTATCAATAGTTGTATTCTCATATCTGCTAGCTTTGTTTCCTAATCTAGATTATAAACTCTTTAAGGGCAGGAACCATGTCTTATTCGTTTATTAACCCCCACACTGCTGGCATACTGCTGTATACCTAATACCAGTGAATAATACGAACTTCTATTTACAGAGGAATCTAGTGTGTCTTTAGGACTAGAATCTGTCTTTTATATACATTTTCTCACTTAATCTTTCACAAACCTGTGTTCTTACCATTTTGCAGGTACACAAACCAAGACCCAGAGAGTTTATTACTGAAATAAATTAATTTATCCAGGAGTGGTGTTGGGATTTGAACTCAGATTTAACTCCAGTCAACCTGTCTTTCTTCCTGATATATCACTATGCTCCTCATTGCAGTGGACACTTAATACTCTCACCGACAGACTAATTTTGTGAGCCAGTTATTGTTTGAGACAGAATTCAATGGAGACTTTATTTTGACTTTGTTTTATACTTTTTATGGTGGGAATCTCTGTATGAAGAGTCAACAAAGGGATTTCTGGAAAGGATTCTGAGCTAATTATAGTCAATCTTCCAGTTATTTTCCAGTCAGACCACTTTCCTGCACTGTACTGCCTGTCTTATGTGAGTTCACTCATAAGAGGAAATGTCTAATGTTTTCTGATGTGTATTAGCCCATTATTTTCAAATAACATGTAGAAATGGATAACTTAAGTAAAATTTTAGGAGGAAAAAAAAAATACCTGCTTTCTTCTCACTCCATTTTTCTGGAGGGTCATAAATAATATTGGGTATATGAGGAGTAGCTCAGGCTTCCTGTAAGCTCTTTACCAACATCTTCTGCTCCTGTAGGCCTTTTTTAATGTGCCTTTTTTCAGTAAAGACAAACGCTAAAATTTTGCATGCCCAATGGGAGTTTATTAGTACAAAAACACTCAGGTTTCTTTTAGTCTCTTTTGAAAAATCTTGAAATCCTCAAACTAGAATGTTTCTGAAAATACCTGTTCTGGAAGAATACTGTAGAATGAAGCTGCTTGCAAGGGTGGCAGTGAAGGATAGTGATTCTGAGTGTAGGGTCCGAAGAAGATACTTGGGGTCCACAGCTTACTGTTCGAGTGGACATAGGGAGCTCACTTAAAGATCCCAAACCTTTTTGCTCTCATCACGAAAATGATGAGGATAAAATTAGATAACTCAGATGAAGTACTTAGCAAAAACTCAAAAATTTTAGCTTTTATTATTCCATTTTTTTCTTGACTCACTTCCAAAAGTGAAATTTTGGAAGGGCATAAGGTACTAAGGTGGTAATTGATTTGCTCAATTGTTACAGTTCTTTAAAAGAGATTATTTGGAAAATAGGGTTAATACTTTGGAGCTAGGATCTGATTTATGAATATATCTGCATTTTCTTATTTGATATTGGTGTATGTTTTTAATATGAGTCACATTGTGGTTTGGCTATATATTTCCCTCATGAGCAGTTATTTAATTATGGCCACAGAACTAACTTTATTGTTTTCTGACTTTTGGAATTTTTTAGGATTTAATTTTCTCAATGGTAAGAGGATTTTGAATTACTTAACCACTTTCTTTTTCAGTTTCCCATCCACAGATGGGCATAGTTAAACTAAACCAGGAATACACTGGCACGAAAGGGGCTGGAATCCTCACACTGTTCATAAGAAACTAGTGATAATGCTTTATACTTTTCTTCCAAATAGATTTGGAGTATCTTATGCTACAATATATTTGCTTAGAAGCTTAATAAATTACCACCCCAAACAATTTATATCTTTTAAGCATATATATTTTTTTCTTGGATCCAAGATTACATATATAGCACTTAAGTTAAACTCTATTCTCTTTATGTGAATACTTAGACATTGAAGCATAGACCATTTATTCTTATGGGTCAAGACCCTGTAAAAATTAATGATATGTGTCAGAATGGTGCCTTTGGGGATGACAAAACTGGTCTTGCTATTCCAGATGGAAGACAAGGCAAGTTCTGCCAGTTGGGGGCATGACCTGCCTTGTTCAGTAGGAAATACTTAGCTCTGGTGAGTTCTTGTTATGGTCTGTCCTTAAGAACCAACAGTGCATTTTTAAACTATAAGCTAGGATAGATAAAGATACAAGATTATATCAAAAATATTTTTTAGACCCTTCCTAGGTGGTTTTTCTTAAGCCCTCTTCCAAGGTGGGTTCTGTTTTTAGGAATATCAAACTACAGATTTAAATATAGATAATGAATTATTTGCTTTACCAAAGGAGTTCTTTTTTTCATTGAAATATTTTACATAGAAATCTTTTAAATAAAGACTCAGGAACCCAAGTGCTTACAGAGATTAAGACAGGATATATAGGAGAGTAAAGTGGGCTGAATAGAAAACCAGAAAGTTCAGTCCACTGGCTAGAGCTAGTCTCTTAAATTCACTCACCCAAGTCTTTAGGTGGTGTGGAAAGTAACAATGTGCTCAGAGTCTGCAAATTTGAGTTTTGGTGTGGGCTTCTCCACTTATTGGTTCTATAATCTTGGACATCTGTGTCTTCAACAAAACACAGCACTGAAATAAACGATCTCTTAAGTGGGTTCCAGCTTTGAGTGGTAGAAGTTTGTGAATACCAATCACTTCAGCCCTCCATCCCATAAAGTTCTAAGTCCTAGGGAAGAACAAGGAACCAAATGCAAATAAAATGTCACTTTTATTCAGAACTCTGATAATGGCTAGATTGGTGAGTACTGAAGGGCTTTCTACCTCTCTCTCCTAATAAATATCTCAAGAACCATTCCTTTAGACTTACTCTTTCCCTTCTCTCCCCCCACAGTCAGAAAATGGGCTAAGGGTGATAAGAGGAAGAGGATATGCATGGCGACTCCAAGTGCAAAGTCTAAAAAACTTGCTTAGAGGCAGGTGGAAGAAAAAGCCAGAGAAAAGACTTTCTGCTGTGCTTCAGAAATGATCTTTTACTCTTAACCTTATCCAGAAATGGAGTAGCATTACCCAGTACCCATTGGGCTCACATTAGTCTCTTAAATAGACATGATGGGAGGCAATATTTTTCAATATTAAATTGAAGCATTTGACCCCACCCCTCTTCATTCATACACACGTACTGGTCAGGATTCTTAGTTGCAGAAAATGGAATCTAGTCTGCCTAGTTTAAGCACAAGTGATTTAAGTCTGACTATAGTTTAGCAAATTCTTGGGAAGCGTGAATCAGCTTCCACTAATGATTTCTTAAACCTCCTGGCTGCTTAGGGAGCTGTTGCTCCTGCTTGATTTGGAAGCTATCACCAGCCCAGCTGCCTTCCCCAGAGCCTAACTTCTTCTGGTAATTTACCATCAAGAAGTTACCAAATAAGAGAGCTACTTCAATGACTGCTATCTTCAGAACATGCTTTCTTTGCCATGATTCCTTGACCTCTCTCCCCAGGTAGCTCAGTGTGAAACCAAGTTGTGTATCAGTGCTTTAAATGGGCAGACTCTAGATCTCACCCAGAGCCCCAGCTACAAAGGAATTCTGGGAAATGTAGATTTTAGTCTTTGAACACCTAATGTTGTTAGAAGGCTGTTGGAATGAGGGTTGCATGAGTCGATCCATAGAAGTTTAATGCTACAAACAGGGCAAGAAGGGAGCTGGCACTTGATGTATTTAGGAAAGCAATAGGCTTAAAGCCAGCCTTAGAAGTTCTTTAAAATTTTGGCATATTAAGAACCAAGACAGGAAGACACATGATATGGTTTCTGTCAAAGTAGAGAAGATTAAACCCTATTAAAGCTTGGCCAAAATGCTCATTGCTCAATAAAGAAGACAAGGAGGGAGAAGGAGTGAGACAGAGAGAGTAGAAAAAAGCAGATTGTCAGAATTCTTATTTTTTTCCTCTACAGTTAGAACCATCTGATATCTAGGAGGAAACCTAAGGACAGAAGAGGCCTTTGCCTCTTTCTTGATTAGGAATCTAGAATTTAGTTCTGTGGCAAGTTCCCCTATCACCCAGGAAACTCAGGGGAACAGCATGGATAAACAGAAGGACTGTTGGAGTTAAGTGTTTTTAAGACACCAAGTTTCTGTGTATTGTATATGTGAGAACCAGAAATTCCTGTGTGACCTTGAGTGGAGAGGTTATGGAAGGTGGGTAAGTTGAATATCAGCAGACGTGACATGTTAACTAGGATTACAGGGATGAGTGACCCTCTGTAGAGCTAAGATCTTATGGCCCAGGCCAGGGGAAAGGATAGAAAATGTGGAGATGTTCTGAGGGGCCCAGGTCAGATAGGCCTTCCTCCGTGATTTTTTTCTAACCACCTCCTCCCCAGTCATCACCTGGCACTTAGTAGTAGAACTAATTTCTGTCAAGTCCTCATAGCCCATTGCACATATTTCTATTATGCTATCTTACATAATATTGCAATGATTTGTTTTCCTATCTCTCTTTTTCTAGATAGTGAACTTTCCAAGAGGTGGGGCTTTTAATATCAAGATCCCTAGTTCTTTGCCTATTTCCTTCCATATAGTAGGGCTCAGTTAATGTTTGTTTAACACATTAAGACATATTCTTTGTCCTATGTGTAGTTATATTTGGCCTAATTGTGTTGTAATTCAGATTGGATAATATTTTTAGGAGAGATTATGAAGTATGATCATGAAGCTTGTAGTATGGTTATGGAATCTTGCAATGTAGGCACAGAACCAGGGAAAGAATGTAGAAGGGGAAAAATAGAGAATTTGGAGGGGCAAGAAAAAAAATAGAGAACTAAATATCTAGAGGAGATTTGACTTTTTTCTTCTAACTACCGCAAACATTTTTAAAAGTGAGAAAATAAATTACGTTTCTTGTTTTTATTTTAAATTACATGATTAACATATAAATACATTCTAATTGTACCATCTGAACCTCATACAATAAAGCTAAAATCCTTCCTGGCCCCCGTGGCTTCTCCAGTAGACTGATTAATGGCCTCCCCAGAGAGGTCCATGGCCTGATTCCTGGCTCCCATGGATAGTCACTTTCACAGTAAAAGGAACTTGGTTGAGGATCTTGAGTTGGAGCAATAATCTTGGATTAGTCAGATAGGCCCAAGATAATGATAAGCGTCCTTATGGGAGGGCGGCAGGAGGACCAAAGTCAGTAGTAGTTGTGATGGAGGAAGCAAGAGGTTGAACTGATTCAAGGAAGAGGCTATAAGCCAGGGAATGCAGGTACCCTCTACAAGCTAGACAAGGCAAAGAAATAGTCTCCCCTCAGAGACTCCAGAAGGGACCAACCCTGTTAATACTTTGACTTTTAAGTCCAGTGAGATTGGTTTCAGGCTTCTGACCTCTAGAACTGTAAGGTAATAAATTCATGTTTTTGTTTTTGTTTTTTTTTAAGCCATTAAGTTTGTGATAATATGTTACAGTGGCAATAGGAAACTAATACAGCCTCAGTCTCACTCCCTCTTCCAGAGCTAACTGGTGTTACTAACATGCTGTATATCCTGTCAGAGCTGCTTTTACATAGGTATCAATATACATAACTGTGCATGTTTAAATAGTATGGTTTTGAGTATTTATAAAATTGTATAGCATATGCTATTCTGCAATTTGCTTTTTTTGCTTATCACTATATCTTGGAATTCTTTTTAATCAGTATACATAAGTGTACTTCCTTTCAACCACTCTTTGAATATTCCATTCTGTGGATCTTTCCTAATTTATATTACCATTCCACTAAATTATTTTATATATTAAAATGTTGTAATTTACTTTTCTGGCATATAGAGAGGAAGCACAACTGGCTCAAAAGCATGGTCAAGTTTCTGCTTCAGGATATTAAAAAAAAAACCCTCAAATTTAATTACATATCATCATCATTAGAAATGTTATTTTTGTCAAGGAAATAATTATAGCTGAATGTGCCTTAGAGAATGTGATATCAACAAATTCTGTCTGATCTAAAATTCTTGTGTTTGTTTTCTTTTTAAGTCTTACAGTTTTGTGAATAATTCTGTGTCCCATTCTCTGATAGATTATAGCTTTAACAGATTAAAAAATGATAGTGAAAAACTTTCCCATCTTACAAAGGAGTCTTTTCTGATGCAGACTTGTCATAGCAGGTTACTACTACACATAATGAGATGTCACAGCCTGGCGAGACATGCAAAGCAGGTTTATAAACTGCCAAAATTGCGTAGTGACTTTAATACTAAGAATGGTAAATATGTGGAGGATGAAACCCATTTGCTGGCATTCTATTTGAATGTCTGGAGATATGTAGTTATCAAAGCACCAATAAACGGCCCCTATAGGTCATGTTCTTAAAAAAATAAAAACAAAAACAAACAAAAAGCGCTCTATGTTTCTATAGAATCTCTTAAGAAACTGAATGTACATTGCTACCCAAGTTGCTCAAAGAACTTTCTGTCAATCAGTAGAAAAGATTTGGCTACCACCTTGGTGTTAAATATAAATGTAGTCTAAAGGTTTAATGGATTAAAACTGTGCTATTTAATTTGAAATGGAATTTCCCACCCTCCTCGCTTAGGTAGTTAGGATTCTGTGGGTTTGCTTTTCATTCTAGCCTGGTTTATAGCCATAATAAAGAAAAGCAGCTATGGATTCAGAATGTAAGTGTGTCAGATTGAGAAGACAGGCTGCCTTTTGGTGGAAGAAGACGGGGGGAAGTATCCCATCAGTTCCAAATTGTTAAAATTTACCCAAGTCTCTATAGTCCCTGTAGTTCATTAGCCTCCCCCCGTCCCTTGCCCTTTACACCAGAAGAAGAGATAAAAGGTAAGCAGTAACAATGAGAGACATTATATGCAGAGGTGAATACTATATGACAGGGTCTTCTTTTAATAACAAACAGTGTTAGCTCTCTAGGAGGTAGACAGTATGAAGTGCAACAAAAACTGTAATTATGCTCTCAGCAGGAAACCTGTATTTAGAGTGACAGTAAGAGTGTCTCTAAAAACCTGTTAGGTTAAGGCTGCTGGTCTTAATTATATGTATTAGGAGTTTGTGTCTTCACTTTTTTCCTTTTAAAATTCAAAGAAGAAACCTAATTATAACTTGGACCCCAGTAAATTGGGTCATATTTAAACAATGAACATTTGGCAATCTCATCTTGTGCTGTGATGTGTCTGACTGGCGCAGCTGCTATGGAAGCCAAACTGGCTCCCCCAAATAATTTGTTTTTGCTCCCTCCATGGCAGAAGAAAAACAAACAAAAACTAAAAAACTAAACAAGGGAAATAATGAAATTATGGTGTCGTCCCCCCCCCCCCCCCCAGTCAGTGACACTCAAGGCTTTTAGAGGAGGAGATCTTTCCTTTGGTAGATTCTTACATGTAGAATTATAGGTTGTTTATATGTTGTTAACATGTATTTTAGCTAGACCATGGTTGGGTAAATCTTGGTTTGCTTTTTACCTCTATTTTTGACTTGGAGGTGATAATCGCTTACAACTGCTTTTAGTGGACCTTAGTTAGGTTATGTGAAGCTAAAAATTTTAGGTTCTATCTGGTGTGCTGCAGATTGTATTATAGTTCAGAGTTATAGGAACTGGTTCTGCTCTATTCATGATAAAGATGCCTCCAAACATGGATTTGAATATACTTGACTTTTCCACAGAGGATTTATATTTCACTTGGTATATTCCATGCCAGTTTCCTAGTTTCTTGTGCTGTGTGTAATATTTGCAGAACGTCAAGAAAGAAAAGTTTAATCATTTTGTTAGACTTAGATTATAATCATATGAGTAAGTGTATAGATGTAAGAAATTTGAACTACCCTGGGAGAAATCACATATCATTGTGATGACACTTTACAGTGTTGCTAACATTACAAAGTTATGGGGTAAAGTGGACAAAATTATTATCAGTCATGCTGCTATGACTGAGCTAATGAACCAAGTGGTATAAAAGTGAACTTAATGCATTTTGATGCTCTTCTTCTTTATGGCTCTATTCCTTGACGTTCTCATGGGTTCTCTAGCCCAAGCCATTTTAAGATGGCCTGCACAAAATAATGATGACAGAATGATTTGATAGTGCATCATTTGTTTCTCGCTATAGTCACAGGCAGAGGTGGAATTCAGAGCTAATACATTTTCTTCTCTTTGGAATTTATATCTCACAAAATTGAATTTCTATCCTCTACCTTCAAATAACCACCAAAGTAAAAGAAGTGATTTTTTAAAAATTTAAATAAATGTTGAAAATTTTGGAAACCACTTGCATATTTTTTGATACCCCCATTGAAGTTTGTATCTTGGACAACTCAACTTTCAATTTTATTGAAATATTAATTTAGTGTTCATTATTGTTGGCTTGAGGAAAGTAATCACCGGGTCTAAAGTTAATAATAGTTTTATAGTACTGTCTCACGGATTTTTATGGTGATAGGGATCTGTAGTTTGAATAATGGCATTTTTCTAATTAAGCAGCAATTGAATAAACACAATAAAAATCAAGGAAGAACTATTCATTAATTTTGATGTGTTTAGTTCAATTTAGATTATACTTCATAGAGTTTTTGTTATTTCTCTGTTGAATAATTTATAAATGTAATGAGTAACATGAATCATTGGGACAGTTTTCTATATTTTATCAAAATAATTGATGAAAAATGGAGCAAGGTTTATAGAGGAGGCATGAAACACTGAGTGTTATTAAGAACAAACATTAAAGTGGAGGTGGATGGGGGAATGGGTGAAATAGGGGATGGATCTTAAAGAGTACACTTAATCATGGTAAGCACTGAGTAATGTATAGAATTGGTGAATCACTATATTGTACACCTGAAACTAGTAAAACACTGTATGTTAACTATACTGGAATTAAAATTTAAAAATAATAATTGCAAAGAACAAACATTAGATGGTGAGCAGTAACCTTTCATATGCTCCATCTTTAAAGTATGATCAGTTCAGTAAAAACAGTTAAAGTGAGTAACATTAGCTGACCAGCTGCTGTAGCAGTAGAGATGGTGGCAAAAATACAAGAGAAAATCCCACTGTGTTAAATATGACTTTTTAAAAGGAGTTAGAATGTTTGAGCATATACTACCTATACAAAGTAATAAATTATCTTAAATGTTCTACAAGTTGGCAGTGTATTGTTGAAAGTAAATCCTCGGATCTGGATAGCAGGTTTCTCTTTTTTCATATAAATAGAAAGGTAGAAAAGATAGTATCTGGAAAACCTAAGTAAACGATTTGAATAGTGGTATTAAGGAGATTTTGGAACTGGAATTTAATTCATATGTTTTCCCCTTTCTATGTAAATGCATTCTTGAAAGAACTGAATGACCAGCCATTCTGTACAGTCTTGAAGACTATGTTGCTGTACACTTTCAGAATTAAAAGGAAACCTGAATAACTATCTTACCAATTTTCTGTCCTTCAAGGGGAGTCACCTATGTTTTTTCATACCAATGAGATATTACCCAATTTTGAATTTTCTTTAGAAAGTCCTTCTTTTCTCACTCCACTGCTAGGGAATTTAGCAAATTCCTTTCGCAGTCAGGAAAACCTTCATAAATAACTTCATTTCATTTGGCCTATTTTTGCTTCTGTCCATTCTAGGAATGGATGGTAGCTGGTCCAAGTTTGTTTGAGATTCTTGACTTTCTTCTGACCATTTTTAAAAATGGATTTTATTTATTTGAGAGAGAGAGAGAGACTGAGATTGACCACAAGCAGAGGGAGCAGCAGGCAGAGGGATAGGGAGAAGCAGGCTTCTGGTGAGCAGGGAGCCTGATGTGGGACTCTGATCCTAGGACCTTGGGATCATGACCCAAGCCAAAGGCAGACACTTAACTGACTGAGCTACCCAGGCACTCCACTCTGTCTTTTGACCATTTTAGTATCTACATTCATTTAGTAGATTTTTTTAAGTATATATTTTAAAGATTTTATTTATTTATTTTGACAGAGAGAGACCTAGTGAGAGAGGGATCACAAGCAAGGGGAGTGAGAGAGGGAGAACAGGCTTCCCACTGAGCAGGCACCGTGATATGATGCTGGATCCCAGGACACCAGGATCATGACCTGAGCCGAAAGCAGATGCTTAATGACTGAGCCACCCAGGCATGCCTACATTTGTTTAGTAGATTTTGTTCTATTCTTGTTTTTTTTTTTACTTTTTGTCAAAAGCATCAAGTGTCATCTGGTTTTTAATTTTTCTTTAAGTTAAACGCATTAATGTTGGTAAGATCTGAGAGTGTTAGACTAATGTTTGAGGTAAGTAGGATGTCTTATATTTGAGCATGGGAATCATGTTTTTTGTGTAGTAATATTCTGAGTTTTTGAAAGTTGTCAGTGATATTATATTTTACTCTTCTCTTAAATAACATGACCTATCCTAATATTGTCTGTAAGTACATAACACGTATGTAGTTATGACATTATACATACTATCAATATAAGCAGGATATGTATTGTCAAATGAATGAAAATAGACTGACATTTATCCCTAAAGAGTTCTCTGAACTAAATACATTTGTGGATTCACAGATTCAAGTAATTAAGTGAAAGAATATCAATTTTTAATATATAGATTATATTTTATAACAATACATAGTAATCAACTAATTTTTATTTTATGTGTCTTTTACTTAGTTTTAGAATATAAAGGATGCCACGGAATTTAATCTTAAAATATTGTAATTTGGTCAGTTGAGGAAAAATATGTATGTTTATTCACATAAGGGAATCAAACTTTAAAGAAATGTTATATGCTGTTCTTTAACCGAATTTTGTTTATTTTGATATTGTTTATAAGAGAAGTTTGGATAATATTTTGCTGTAAAACAGAATTGTTTAGACTGATATTTTGATTTAGAGTGGTTTATAATACAGAACATTTTTTCTTTACTATAAGAGAGTCTATGTATGGTATTTTATATGTTTTATCTTGCTATAGAAAGATTTAAATATATTCAGTTTGTTAATATTTTGAAGACTGGGTTATGGCAGCCCCCTCATTTGGATCTTACCATATACTTTAAGAAATTAGTTCGGTTTGCCTGAGAAGGGCATAAGGGCAGAGAAGGGTTGTGAAAATTCTCACTAAAGACTAGTGAAACTGGAATCATCATTTGTTCTGATTTATCTCAGTCTCCTTCAATATGGGAATATTAATGTTCTTTTTCTCTGTTCACTCCAAAATTATATTCTAAGCATAAATCTAAATGTAGATGTGGATGATTTCTTAGTTTTAAAGAGCAGGTCTGCATTTTCCATCTCAGACATAATGTTTATAAGAAATCTGGACAGTGCCACTTGAACAGAGGAATTTCTTAACTCCAAACTTTATGAGACTTCTGTCTATTAGGAGAAATATATGGAATTTTCTTTCCTTAAGACATGTTTTTATTGGGATAGTCTGTTTGCCACTGCTTCGTAAAACTGATCCCCAAAGAGTCAAAATCTCAATGAATCATTGGATTGCTTGCCTTGGAGCAAGGCCAGGAGCAGTAAGTTTCAAGATAAATAGTGCTCAGGCTGAAAGAATGGCGCAGAAGATTTCTCAGGTGGAGTGTTCTCACTTCCCTTCTGGCATGTACTATATTACACAGTGTCTTACAGATAAGACTTGCAAGAAAGCCAGTGTGAAATAACTTTATTTCGTGATACTTATTTTCTTGCTCTTTTCTCAAAAATGTTTCTTGAGGATCCCAAAGAATATAACTTTGAATTCATTACCACTCATTGAATGAAGCCTATTTTCATGTTCATCTTTGTATTTTAAGAAGGGCCCTGATACCTGTTCTGTTCACTGCTGTATTATGATTCTTAGCACAGAGCCTTGCCAGATGTTCAGTAAATATTGAGTGAATATTTGTTGAATGAATGAATTCAAGTAGGTTCATATCAATTGAAATTTGATTATAAACATAAGTCTAGGATGCTGTAAATGTTGTGTAGCTGAATTATATCAGGCTGTAATTTTGGTCTGTATAATTGTCCATGTTGATGTCCTCTGAATAACGGAACCATGCAGTTGATTCATTTTTGTCCATTTGCTCATCCATTCATCCAAAAGATCTTTATTGGCTACTTTGTCCATGATTGGTATTATGTTAGGAGTTAAGATACAGCAGTGAGATGTATTAGGCCTCTGACATATATCAGGATAAATGAGGCACATTCCTTGTCCTCCTTGGTCTTGACATTCTGTACTGAGTTTGAAGCAAGCCAAAAATATTCACAATAAAGTCAATAATAGATTAAAATGAACAGAGTAGGGAGAAATATGCATTACTAAGGGATAAAAGAGACTTTATAGAGGCAGCTAAGACTCAATGATAGTAAGATTTTAGAAGGTAAAATTGGTGACAGCTCCCCAGTGCTGTATGATTTGTGTGTGTGTGTGCGAGCATGTGCGTGTGCGTGCACACATGTGTGCATTTGAATTTGAACACTTGACTGCTTGGCCTGAGGAATGGGCCAGGAAAAAAAAGGAAAAAATAATGTGGCCCTTGAGAAATTACTGTTTTGGGTTTTGGTTTTTGGTTTTGGTTTTGTTTTTTGCCTTTATCTGCATTCCCTGTTACTTTATGCCTATACATACTGAGATTAGAGACCCCTTAGGGAGTGATTTCATCTTTGCATTCTACATTGTCCTTGTCAGTATGTATTTATGATCAGGTTTCTAGAACTTATAATCACAAACTTGTTCTGGTTGAGAGTGCAGCTAACCAGTATAATAACGCATTGTTTGGGAGACCACAGTTAAAGGCATTCAGTTATTTCTGCTTTCTCCTATCACCAAAATGAACTGTTAATCAGAATCTAGCTCAGTTTCTCTAAGTAAGATTATTTTAAGCACAAAAGAATCTTTTAAAACATAGAGCAGAAATTAACCGAAGGTAATGCTGGTGATTTTAAAGAGTTAATGTAGTAGCTAGCATACATCATATGTTCCCTGAAGTTTCAAATAATAGTAAAGTTTAATTTATGTGTTTAATTAAAAAGGTCAGTTTTACTAATATGTATGGGTCACTTGTTTTAGGAATCTTGTTGGCATTTTCTTTATTATTTAAGTCTGTAGTTCATTTTTATATTCCAGTGTTCTCCCAATACCCAGGAACCTATGTGCAAAGTGAGTTGATCTATAACAGGTATTAAAGGGGATGATAGGTAGACCTGGTACAGTCTGTATAGCTTATGCACTTAATGGAAACCTTATATGCACACATTCAATACTTACGCTCTCTGAGTTCTATATGTCCAAATTTGCCTACTCATTAAAAGTTTTCATAAGCCCCAAATCAGTATTTGTAGTGCTTCTGTGGTCAGTCACAGACATGCAGAGAGCAGCAAAAAATTCTAAGTTGTCCAACACACAAGCCCAGCTAAGGTCCATCCAGGTCGATGATCTACTATCTTGTTTGAGCTCTCATACTGTAAACAAGAGTCCTTTTCACAATCAGTATGGTGCCACATTTTCCACATTTTTTGGTGTTTTTTATTGGTGATTGCACTGTTCAAAATGCCCACCAAGCATAGTGCTAAAGGTGCCATTTAGTCCTAAGCACAGGAAGGCTGTGGTGTGCCTTACAGAGAAAATATATGTGTTAGTTAGACGAGTGTCATTCTGGTTGTAGGTTCAATGTTAACTACATGTATTTAAATGCAGTTTTAAACAGAAACATGCATAAAACAAGGTTATATATTGACTGGTTGTTGAAAATATTGTGTCTAGGTAGGCTCAAGGGAACCTAACCTTGTATTTCTCCTAGGCATAATGGTTCAGTGTTCACTAGTTCAGTTTCTCTGGGGACTTTATAGAACACAACTACAGTTAGTAACAAGGATTGATGTACTTCTCTTTCTGGGGCAAAGGACCATAGTACTCAACTGATTCTCAGCAGGAACTGTAATCCCCTCAGAGGGTAAAAACTCAAAGGAATCGTTCTCATTCTAATATTCTTGGACTCCTGGGCACATGATGTAGAAAGTGGAGTTAGTATGCTGGCTGAAGTGTTAAAGAAAGAGCAATGCAGAGACCCCAAAACCAGAGACTCACATTTCCACCTCACCCTTTATCCATGTATGAGTAATCTCACCATTAGTGGTTATTGTCATCAGATAGAACCAGTTTGAATCCCAGTTTTCCAGATTACTAACTTTGTGATCTTGGGCAAGAATTCTTAACCTTCTAAGTTTCAGTTTTCTTTTTTCTTTTCTTTTTTTTAATTTTTTTAAAGTTTTTATTTATTTGACAGAGAGAAACACAGCCAGAGAGGGAACACAAGCAGGGGGAGTGAGAGAGGGAGAAGCAGGCTTCCTGCTGAGCAGGGAGCCCGATGCGGGGCTCGATCCCGGGTCTCCAGGATCATGACCTGAGTCGAAGGTAGTCGCTTAACCAACTGAGCCACCCAGGTGCCCCAAGTTTCAGTTTTCTTATATGTAAACCCATCTTGTAGGGTTATTTTAAAGTTTAAGTTAGATGATGGATTTAAAGAACCATGTAAAAAGTACCTGGGAACAGTCAAAATCATTATTGAAATTTTATTATAGTATACACTTGTAGATACTTGCTAATTCCTTTCTTTTTCTCCTTCCCACTTAGGATTAATATGAGATCCATTTTCTAATACCTGAATGAATCAGTGAATTCACTATGGAATTGCCTTTTTCCTGCAGTAACTAGTGGAGAAAGTAGGACATGTTCTCAGGGCCTCTGGTTTTCTTCCCACTCATTCCTCTGGTCTGGTTCTCTATGGCAATGATGATAGATGACTGGAGCTCTGTGTGGCATAAATGAGGAACAGTCAGATGTGCTTGGGTTATGAGGGGAATCACCTGTCTCCAGTTCCTGACCGGGGAGACGGTCTCACGCCTCAGAGCTCTCCCAGGTGCCTGTCTCCCTGAGGGAAGATCCAGTTGACAGCAGCAGCTCAGAGACTCTGTGAATGACACCCATGTGCCCTCTTCATATTCACCTCAAGGGGACGCTTAGGATTTTACTTTCCTAATTTGAAAACCTGAAACCTCATTTTTTCTCAGGAATCTTTTAGACTAATCATTTCCCTTAGCCTCAGAATTCCCCTGACTTATCTTAAATATGTGAAATAACGTAAGTATGATGACACATCATTGAAGAATGAGGTGTTCTACATTAATGGATTTTCCAGGTGAAATTGGTCCCTTGCTGTGTATTTCTTTAATAATTTCATAGAAACGTTCATAAGTTGTATTAGACATTCTTTTGACTTCTTAGTTGTGTTTATATAAAGTAGATAATTTAAACTTTTCTTGGTTACTTATGAATCAACCGCTGTGTTATGTTATAGGGCATAGCAACTCCCTCAGAGACAGCTAACATAAATAGATGAGTTTTGTCTACATATATTAATAATCCCACTTTGTTTTCTTTGTGTTTTTTATGTTGGATTTTTGTTACTAGGTGACATAGGTAGGTGAGAAATGCCACTATAGTTCATATTCTAGAATGAGTTATGATATTAAAAAACTACTTATATTTGTATATCAGCACAAAATTGTTTATATCCGTATTTATTTACTAAATATATTTACATTGTTATATTTCTTATGATTCTAGAGTATTATAGTACATTGGATGTTTGTATATAATAAATTAATATAACATATTTGAATGGATCAAAATATACACGACTTCTGTATGTATTTTCCCCTTTCTTCTATGAAATTTTGCTTGAGAAGGGTCAATGAAATAGGCCTAGATATTTTGTGGTCCAAGATAAAACTTGTTATAGAGGAGTTTGAAACCCTAAGATAGCCCCACATTACTACAAATTGGATGTTTTAGTCACAGTTATATCTCTTTGGAGTACAGTGTTTAAGTAGCAATTCCTACCTACTTCCAGATCTCTGAAGTTGATTCTTAGGCACTGTGATATCCTATTCAGAGGTCACATCATATCCAAGGGCTAATCGAATGACCTTACTTCTTTTAGCCCTGGCAAAATTAATCTACTCTCTGCAACATAATCTAACTCAATTAAAAAAAAGAAAAGAAAGAAAACAACCAGAATGTAAAGAAAAGCAACAGTAGGCTTTACTCTCTAGTGTCTCTATTTTGCCCTGGGTGGAAATGACCCAACTCAAAGCCCCTGAGCTTATTTATTTACTTTGGACTGCTTGAAGGGGTGAGTGAAGCTGGGCCCTGCAGTCAGCTCTCAGTTTTCTCTATCCACAACACTCAAATTGGTTGTCTCTGCATAATCTGAAAACTACACATTCAGTAAAATAGAAACAAAGAAATGTAGTTGCTATGAAATGAAATGATTGTCACAAAAGGAGAGATCAAATGTGAGAGAAGGCACATTTCATGTAAAAAACGCAACTGGGATGAGATTCTTTTTCAAAGCAGCCTAAGTGGAGAGTGCAAATGTAATACATGGTAATGAAGGTGCCCAATTTTGGAAAGTGGTTTTTAAAATGCTGCAGAGAATGCCATCTAGAGTCTCTTAGGAAAAAGCCAGATCTCATCAGGGACCTTTTCAAGCATCATTTTCTCCTTTTAAATGATCTCATGTGAACTTGTTGTTAGTCGACTTGGCATAGCATTCTATTATTCATTATTTTTGACCGTTTGCAAAAGGAACAAAAGATCTCTTATTAGTGATTGTCAATTGTTGCAAGACTTAGTCTAGGTACTTACAGAAATCTTTGCGTCATGTTTATTTTGTTGTATGAAGTTGTATGATCTAAGGGATTTCATAGCCCCTGACTTTCCACTTAAACAAAGTCTTCTCAAGTCATTGGTTTGAGAGAAATGACTGACTCCAGATTCCAGGCCTCTGAGCACACTGAAATTTCTCTGAAGAATCCTTTTGTATATTTTGGCATTGGAGTAGCTTTCTCTTTACTTGTGTATAGATTCCTTCCTTTTATCAGGTGAAAATGCAGCCTTCTAAGGGTACAATTAAGAAGATCGTGTTACTAATACAGTCATTTTCAGCAACTGAGTACCTCACTGCTAGACATGCTGTGTAGTTGATGCTATGGTACTACTTTTCTAAAGTCCCTGATTTATGGCTAGGGATGGTGGACCTGTAGGGAAAATAGGATATGACAAATGACATGAGAGATAAAGGCTGCTATACTGAAGTGCAGAGGAGGAAGAAATCTGATTCACCAGGCAATAAGACCCCAGTAGTTCTCCATGAAAGAAATGCCATGCATAAAGAGGATGAATATAATTTTGACATGCAGAAATTTAAGGGATTGTAGCATGGGGTTTATAGATGGCATGAAGAGTGTAAGTAAAGTAACAGAAAGAGAAGAAAATGTGTTTCTCCAGAAGCTTAAATAGCAGAAGCATCTAATGCACAGTATCTTAAAAGGATCTTAATTGATCTTCTTTCTAACAACACACACTTCTGTGGTTCATGTGATGGTGAGTTTTGTAGGCTTGGAAGAACTGTTTGATAGCACCATGTTGATCTAAGTAATTCTTAAAATTCCCATACCGTGGCTTTCATCTGAATATACTAACAACAGTGAACAGTGTCATGTCATATTTCATGGTAAATCCTAGTTGTGATTGTTCTTGGTAATTTTTCTGATGTATAACAACCCTTTTGAAGCACTGAATTATAATTATGCTTATACATATTTATATACCACTTATAAGAAAGAAAAAAAATGATACATTACATACAGAATATTTTCGGCCTGAATCAAGTCTATTATTTTATTTTTTAAAATATTTTATTTATTTATTTGGGGGGAAGACCAAAAAAGCAGAGGGAGTGGCAAAGGGAGAGAGAGAAACATGGGCTTCCATCCTTGGACCCTGGGATTATGACCTGAGCTGAAGGCAGACACCTAACTGACCAAGCTACCTAGGTGCCCCTCAAGTCTATTATTTTAAATCATATTATTTTGGAGTTGAGTTTTCTGTATTTTCAAAGCATCATTATTTCTAAGTAGATCTGAAATAAAAAGTATTCTATTATAATATAGTACAGGTTGAATTGAAAAAGAAAACAACACAAGAAAAACCAGAAAGTTATCCTTTTGGGTAGTATTAGAGAATATTTGCAGAAAAATATAGTAGATATGTGGGTATAAGGACCACATTAAATTTGTGATGAAAAATAATACAGAAAAAAATTTTTTTTTCAGAAATTATTTCAGAAATGGAGGTTTCTGCAAGAATATATAGGAAATTATATATGTTGTCATTCTGCCATCTTTCCTCTGGACCTGAATCTTTTCAAGGCTAGTTTATAGAGTTGAATGAGTTTTGTGGAGAATTTGAGCAGCTCAACTTTTTTGAGAAAACAATTTGAGTTTAAGTGATCTGCTTTTCTCTTTTCTGGAGGGAAGGGAAAGAGGGAGAGATGGAGGAACTGAGAGTGTCACTATCTAATATAGAGCATCCATTTGGACGGTTTCATGGCAGTCTGTACCTGCCTCTTTCTAGTCCGCTGGCTTTGAGCAAGTTACTTAAATTCTCTACAAATCTATTTCTTCATCTGAAAAATGGAGATAAAGTGCTGTGCGATAGGGTCATTGTGACAATCAAATGTGATAATGCAAAGTGGGTAGTTCTGCATCTAGTACATGTTACCCGCTCACTGTAGGCATTTATTGCATACCTTTTATGAGCAGGGAAACCTTAACTTATGCCTCTTACTTAATCTTCATAACAAGCCTGTGAATAATACTATGACTTTCAGTTTACAGATAAAAATCTTGAAACGTAAGGGAGTAAAAGTGGTTCTTACAAGTTTAAGCAAACCCGAGAGTAATAATCAGAAGTTCAACTTAGGTGTGACAATTCCAAGCCTGAAAAACCCTCTTACATTAAATTAAGTCATTCTCTCCTTTTCTCTTCTCTCCATCCCCCTTTCCTCTTCCTTGCAGTTCCTCTTCAAGGTAAAGCCTTTGTTTTAAAAAGTTCATAACAATAGTATACAAATCAGATGGAATGAAACAGTATTTTCATTTCAGTAAATTGAAGTAAATATGACATCATTATTATCTCCAAATGCCATCAATTCCTTTCAAAATTATATCCCATTTTTAATTTTTTAAAAAAATATACATAAGCAATACATATTAATTATAAAAAACATTAGGAAGTAGAAACAAATATAAATTCCCTTTATACTCAATATTCAAAGATATTCACAGGTAACATTTTGGTATGTATCTTCAATTCATTTCTATCTATATATTTCATACCTGGATTGCAGTATTATATCACAGTTTGGTTTATAATGTGCTATTTTTAATTACTTATTCAAAAATATCTTTCCAAATTGGTTAATGTATGTCTACATAATCACTTTTTATCAGGTACATAGGTAACTGATTAAAATAAACCTTATTGTATATTGTTTCTGACTTTTTACTTTTATGAACTATAGACTCTTGCATATACACATTTATGTGCTTGGCCAGTTACATCCTTAGGATAATTCCTTAGGAGTAAAACATTTGAATTGATGTTTATACACTTCTCTGTTTCTTAATATATAATGCCAGATTCCTCCCTTAAGGAAAGGAACAATTTAGCAGTGTATGAAAATGTCCATTTCCACACTCCTACACTAATGGTTATCATGCCTTTTAATCTTTGAGAACTCCATTTGACCAAAAAAAAGTGACTTTATTGCTTTTCTTTGCATTCCTGTGTCTACACATTCTATAAAGTAATAACATTTCTAAGACTACTATCTAAACAGAATGTAAACCTCCTTAGGTCAATGACAAAATCTCCACATACTTAAATATTTATATTCTCCATTCTTCTGAAATAAAGTAAATCTCCAAAGAGGCATTTGAGACACTACTTGGCATAAAAGTGTGGATTAACAATATATAGCCTTATTAAGAATATCCTTGAATTTTATTTTCAAACTTCACACTCATTGTTTTCAGAACTCATTTGCTAAGGTAACCTAGTTCTAATGACAAACAGTCCTCTAGGTAGCTTCTTAAAACAGAGGAAAGGAAAAGGTTATGGTAGTTAAGTCTTGGCAGCCCCTAACTTTTGTGCCTAGCTTAGACTTCAGTCTCATTCAGTCTTTCTCCCTCTGGTTAGTGCCAAAGCAGTCAAGGTGTAATGCCAGTGTCTTCTTGGGCCTCAGGGGGAAAACTGCAAAATATGTCTGATAGGTTTGTTTGGTGAATATCGAACAGAATTGATAGTGATTGTATATCCCTATTTAAAAAACAAAACAACACTGAAAAATATAACGTAATAAATAAATAAATGAATAAATAAATAACAAAACAAAAACATACTCCCTAAATGATATACAGTTATTGCTTTGTGTCATACAAAATTCATGTCAATTTCCCATAAAAAAAGCACTGGTTTAATATTATCTTTCATATACTCTAGACCATTTTGCAAAATGATTATACTGTGGAGTCTGTGATTCACCACTTACACACACACACACACACACACACACACACACACTCATACACATCTCACTAGTTGCTGAAAAATAATGGCATCCAGGCATCACCAAATAGTGTCTTTAGGGTTCTCTAATTCCTTAAACAATCATCCTCAACTCAGAAACTGAGCAAGTCTAAACTATGTTTGGGCTCCACATGATTTCCCACTTAATTTTACCCTTACTCTATTATTTGAACCATCATGTAATTTCAAATTTCATATCAAAAATGAATCTATATTTGAATCAACAGCACTTTATTAAGCAGTGGCACATACTGCTGAAAAAGACTTCCTTAAAATAAAAAGTTTCATTTAGCTAAATGCAAGAAAAGCAAAATAGTCAACTCAAATCTGTGATTAGAGCCTGGAATCTCACATTATCTAAGAGTGTTCCTTGACTAAACCAGACACATTTTAATGATTGGTCAAACCAGTTTCCAGAGAAAGGTACTGCTCTGTTATTAAAAGGAAGCTGAATGATTAAATTGCCACTGGGAACATCACAGAATCCATAATAAAGTTCACTTCATGCACTGATCAGAGGGAACTTGCTCTTGACATTCTGTGGTGCTTTGTGTCCTTTAAAGGTTAGTGGTAAAGTAAAATTCATTCAACAACTTCTGGTATCATGTCCTGGGAATGAGATTGCTAAAGTGTTTGTGAATCACCCAAAAAGAAGCAGAATGTGAGTGCAATGACAGATGTTGGTGATTTGTTTTTGTTTTCAATTCATAAAGAAAGCCACCTCTTCCAAATGGCCCCATGTGAATGTTCAAAATGAACTTGAGGAACTCTACAATATGTTCACTATAAAAGAGTCAAGAATTATACAACACTTATGGATTATGAAGAAAAAGAAATAAAATAAATTTGCAGTGATGCAACAAATTCACTGAAGAATCTAAGAATGGGAAGAATAATAAGAGCTAACATGTGTATTATACTTATTATGTGCCAGATACTATTTTAAGTGCTTTATATGAATTAATATTCAGCCTTCCAAAGAGCCTCATGAGGTGGCTATCTTATTTTTTTAAGATAGTGGTAAGACAGAGGTCACACAACTAGTAAGTAGCAGAGCTATACTTTGAATTTTCTTCTGATTCAAGATGGTACTTCCAGATGGCCAGGTGACAACAGAACACTGCCAAGTAAACCCCAGGAGAATGTACAGACTCAACATGAAGTTCTGTTGGCTTCTGAGGAGGTGATAAGTTTGTAGATACCATCACAGAATTAAATGCATTATTAAGAACTAATGTGTCAGCTAGGCATTTTGGGGAGAAATTACACCAGTTTCTAAGGTAAGGCTACCTACTGCTAAGTCTCCATGAATCCTGGGCCTGAACCTATCATTTTCTGGGGCTCAGTTTCCTCATTTGTAAAGCATTAGATCTGGATGACATGTTCAAAAAGAGATTCTATTATTCTTTTCTAAGACAAACAGCTAAATACATTGTGGTTTGGTGGAGAAATCTGTCTATAAAGACCCTGCAAAGAACATAATGGTAAGTCTTTTCTGCCATTGCATGGATTCAGTGAAGGGACTTGACCAATTTTTGGAGATCTGTGAGCATTTTTACCTTCTCTAAATTCTTCACCTATGAAACAGAGTAAGGCAGAAAGAAAAGTGGCAGTTGGGGGTTAAGGATAGAGTGGAGCAAGCCCTTCTTGTTTGTCTTGGGGATAAACTTCAACACTGAGGCAGAAGGTATTGACACTGGCAACAGATGACATATTCCTATCTGAAATTCAGATCAAATGATTCAGCCCTTCAGAGCATTCCCAAACAATAGCCTTTCCAGCAGTGTGAATCTGCAAACAGAGTCCAGCAGTTAATTTCAGTCAGCTGGCTTTGCTGGTATGGCTGCTCCAATCTTAGATTTACAGAGTCATTTTTGATGAAGACAATAAAAGTCTCCTTTCCCTCCTGTGTTGCGTTTTGCTCTGACACTTTATCAAAGCACACAGACAGAGTGTTTTTCTTAACCATATATAAAATGGAGCAGTCTCACAAATCATGCTTTAATATTGCACTGTGGAAACACCAAGGTTAAAAGGTAAATCTGTGGTGTAACCATATTGATTACTTGATGTAAGAAAGGTCAGCCAATCTTTATATTGCTTGAAAGACTTTAGTTCTACATGGCAGATTTGTTGAAATCGTTCCTGTGTAAAAAGATGGGGGAAATAAAAGTGGAGTCTTACTTCAGAGAAAGTAGGGGGAATCTCATCAAATGATCACTTAGAGAAAGGTTAGTGAGAGGAGCCTTGATGCAAAGAAAATGAGGAAATCTCTTCAAGCACTTACTCAGAAGGTTAAAGCACTAAAACTGGGACTAGAAGATGGAAGTTCTTTAGATTTCCCTGTACTTTTTTTTAAAAAAAGATTTCCTTTATTTGAGAGAGAGAAAGTAAGTGAGAGAGAGCACACGTGTGGGGAGGAGCAGAGGAAGGGGCAGAGGGAGAAGTAGACTCCCCGCTGAGCGGGGAGCCCTGATGGGGTGCTGGGCTCCCATCCCTGGACCCTGAGATCATGACCTGAGCTGAAGGCAGATGCTTAACTTACTGAGCCACTCAGGCACTGCAGTTTCCCTGTGTTTTTAAGAGGCTTTGTTGGAAACACCTTCACCAGTAAAACAATCATAGGAGAAGCGAAGGCAGTGACTTTAGATAAGAGCCTTAGCCCTGCCCCAGTAAGACCAGAAAAGAGAGCTTCATACTCCTCTTTCCAACAAGACAGAAATCTATTGAAGCAGAAGACTTGACTTCTTTGCCCCTCTGATTCTGCCCAGGTTAAAAACAGACACATAATATCTCCCACAAGATGTCTTCCATATGTCCAGAGCACAGTGGGAAGAGGGAATTATCCCCTCCACACAAAGATGCATAGACATGTAAAGAACAGCTTGCTCAGACCTACTTTTGGAGCAAGAGAGATAATGGGGCTTAAGAGTTAAAATTTAGGATCTTGATAAAACAAAATGATACAAATACAAATCAGGAAGGACTAGAGGCTAAGTCTATAAGTCTCTACAGAGAAAAAAAAAATCTAAGGAACAGGAGGACAGGATGCTGACCCTGAATTATAACACGTTTAAGTGAAAAGAAGAGCCTGGGTCAGGAGAGGATGGAAATGGGAGTGACTGTTGGAAAATTTTTTTCATTATGCTCATACCTGAAATGAACATGAATAGGCCAGGCCATGATGCAAGTCATAGGCACACCCAGAAACTTCAGAGGCTTGCTGTAATAAAAATATATTTTTGGCTCATGTAAAGTCCATGTACCTGGGTGATACTCTTCCATCCTGCAGCTACGGCCTTTGGACCATGTGATCTCATCTCAGCAATAGAATGCCTCGAGGATCCATTAGAAGTTTTGAAGGACAGATATGGAAGTAGATTACGTTATCTTATATCCCACTGTTCTGGATGCAGCCACAAAGCCACAAGGGAGAACTGAGAAATATGACATAAAATATTACTTGTTTAGGTTTATTTTAGAACACCAGGTATTTAAGGTTTTCATGAAGAGGAATTTCCAAAGAATGCATTGTTAAATATTGGAAGGAGTTACCATGGGATGTTTGGAGAACTTCATTGCTGTTCTCTCTGACACAGGGTAGAATATTGGACTCATTTTTCTATGAGTTCTATTTATATAATTTTATGCTTCTACAACTGTAAGCTTTTTGTTTGCAGGGAAGACATGAAAAGTAAGCTGGATGTTTGGCATTATTTTCCTATCAAATTGATTTAATTATCCTTTTACTCAGTGACTATGGCTACTTCCTATAATAGGTAATAAAACTTTTATTTTAAGGAAGTACACACATACAAAAAAGGATGGAATTTGAAATTAAATGTGTTTTATTTACAAATTTATCCATTGTATAGCCTAGGGTCAACCTTATTACTAATAAATACTTGAAGACATCAATCATAATTTGATACTAACCCATATGTAAACTGTAAGATCTAACCTTAATATCATAGTCACTGGAATTCTTATAGGTTGTATGTTACACATTTTGCTTTTTTGTGTTATTGGCTTCAATATATGTTAATAGATGGTAATTTTATGCTTTTCATTTGGACAACCCATATCCAAAAATGATTTAATATTCACACATCTAATGGGTCACGCACAGCTATTGATCCTTTGGATCAGAGTGCAATTTGAACTGCTGCTAGTTAGATTAGAAATTGTAATCATGGAAAAAGATAAATTACAAGGTCTCTGCAGATCAGTTTTGTTTTCAGAGTAGATGTGCTCTTATACATGAAACGCTGAAGAGGGGATGTTAGGGAATATCTGTAGTGTTACTAATGTGAGTTTTCTAAGGAATACATCCAGAAATCTTCTGTACCCTTTCTACCATTGCATCATGAATATGAAATTTATAGGGAATGACGTATTATTATAATAAAGATGGTGATAAACATCCACGAATTATTTGTGAATTACAACTCTAAGGACTAAAGGCCAAAAAGAAGCTGCTTATTTTGTAAATACACATTTTTGATGTAATAAATCAAATAGTATGAAAGTTACACAGTTTTTAATATATAGCAGTTTTGTCTATATTAGAGGACTTCTAGGTTAAGATTAATTTGGATGAAACAGACCTCTGATGACTTCAATAGTAAAATGATTTTTATCCTTGCCATAAAGAAGCTCTTTTTCAGGGCACATGGGTGGCGCAGTTCATTAAGTATCCAACTCTTGCTTTAGGCTCATGTCATGAGATTGAGCCCCTTGTTGGGCTCATGTGCTGTGGAGTCTAGTTGGGATTCTCTGTATTCCGCTCCCTTTGCCCCACCCCACCTGCTCTTGTACATGTGTGCTTTCTCTGTCTCTCAAAAAACAAAATTCTTTTTCTTTGGGTCTATAAAATAAATACATTCTCATTTAGAAAATTTAACCCAGAAATGGACCTTCTACTCTATGGTCAACTAATCTTGAACAAAGCAGGAAAGAATATCCAATGGGAAAAAAAAACAGTCTCTTCAACAAATAACATTGGGAAAATTGAACAGTGACATGCAGAAGAATGAAACTGGACCATTTCCTTATACCATACACAAAAATATACTCAAAATGGATGAAAGACCTAAATGTGAGAAAGGAATCCATCAAAATCCCAGAGAAGAACACAGGCAGCAATCTCTGTGACCTTGGTCACAGCAACTTCTTGTTAGACACATCTCCAAAGGCAAGGGAAACAAAGGCAAAAACAAACTATTGGGACTTCATCAAGATGTAGAGCTTTTGCACAGCAAAGGAAACAATTGACAAAACCAAAAGACAACCGACAGACTGGGAGAACATACCTGCAAAAGATAAAGGATGAGTATCCAAAATCTGAGAACTTACCAGGCTCAACACTCAAAGAATTGGGCAGAAGACATGAAAAGACATTTCTCCAAAGAAGACATCCAATGGCAAACAGATGCATGAAAAAAATGCCCAATGTCACTTGGCATTAGGGAAATACAAATCAAAACCACAATGATATACTACCTCACACTGGTCAGAATGACTAAAATTAACAAGTCAGAAAATGACAGGTGTTGGCAAGGATGTGGAGAAAGGGGAACCCCCTCATACTGTTGGAGGGAATGGAAATTGGTGCAGCCACTCTGGAAAATAGTATGGAGGTTCCTTAAAAAGTTGAAAATAGATCTACCATACAACCCAACAATTGCACTAGTGGGTGTTTATCCCAAAGATACAAATGTAGTGATCTGAAGGGGCACCTGCACCCCAGTGTTTATAGCAGCAATGTCCACAGGAGCCAAACTATGGGAAGAGTCCAGATGCCCATAACAGATGAATGCATAAAGAAGAAGTGGTATATATACACAATGGAATACTACTTAGCTATCAAAAAATGGAATCTTGGCATTTGCAATAATGTGGATGGAACTAGAGGGTATTATGCGAAGCAAAATAAGTCAGAGAAAGACAATTACCATGTTATCTCACTTGTATATGGAATTTAAGAAACAAAACAGAGGATCATAGGGAAAGAGGAGAAAATAAAACAAGACAAAATCAGAGAGGGAGACAAACCATAAGAAACTCATAATCATAAGAAACAAACTGACAGTTGCTGGAGGGGAGGGGTGGGGGAATGAGGTAACTGGGTAGTAAACATTAAGGAGAGCATGTGATGTAATGAGCACTGGGTATTATAGAAGACTGATGAATCACTGAACTCTCTCTCTGAAAATAATATATTATATGCTAATTAATTTAAATAAAAGCAAATAAAATTTAAAAAACTATTAGGGCAAGCTTTGAGGGAGATAATGGTGGAGATTTTTAATTACTGATTCTATTTGTTAAGTGGTTATAAATCTGTTAGCTTTTTTATTTATTGAGTTAGCAATATTAAGTCATAGTTTTCCAGGTAATTTTCTAGTTTGTCTAAATTTTCAAAATTTTTAGCAGATTTTTCATCCCTTTGTGATTTGAAAAATCTTTATCTGATTTTATCCTTCTTTTATTTCTAACACTGATGTATGTTTTATCTTTTATTCTTAATTAATCTTGCAAGAGATTTATCTATTTTATTATTCTTAGATATGGCAACCCCCAAATAACCTATTCATATGATTAAGAACCTTCTTAGATATAGTGAGCTGAGACTTGACTTTATCTGAAGAGTCATAACCTTTTTGCCTATTCACAAACTCAGAGCTCTCGGATGAAGCAGAAGCTAGATAGTATAAACATCACAAGGAAGTGTGGCAGATCTCTCAACCCACATTCTCTTTTGCAATATGACCTGACCTCCTCCATCAAGAAATGGTCCTTCATGAGGAAAAGGAATTTATTTCTTGAGTCCCTTGAATCTGGGTGAGCTCTGTGACTGCTTTCACACATAGAATATGGGAGCAATGTCCCTGTGCCAGTTCCAGGTATAGCTCTTAACTGGCCTACAAGATTGTTTTTTGCCTCTTGGAAGCTAGCCCATGTAAAAAATGTGACTACCCTGGACTGCTATGATAGAAAACACAAGCAATGGGGCACATGGGTGGCTCCGTCTTTAAGTGTCTGTCTTCGGCTCAGGTCATGATCCCCGAGTCCTAGGATCAAGCCCCGCATCGGGCTCCCTGCTTGGCGGGAGCCTGCTTCTCCTTCTCACACTCCCCCTGCTTGTGTTCCTCTCTGGCTGTATTTCTCTCTGTCGAATAAATAAATAAAATCTTCAAGATAGATAGATAGATGATAGATAGATAGATAGATAGATAGATAGATAGATAGATAGATAGATACACAGAGAGAGAAAGGTCAACAAGCACCCAGGTGCCAGGCCTGTGAATGGGAAAGCCATTGTGGATGGCCAAACCAAGTCAAGCTTTTTGGTGCCTCCAACTCTAGTCCTATCTAACTATAGTGCATGGGAGACTGTGAGCAAGAGCTACCCATTGGAGCCCATTTAAACTACAGAAATACCTATCATTTGCATCAACATGGATGGAACTGGAGGGGATTATACTAAGTGAAATAAGTCAAGCAGATAAGATAATTATCATATGGTTTCACTCATACATGGAATATAAGGAACAGCACAGAGAACCATAGGGGAAGGGAGGGAAAACTGAATGGGAATAAATCAGAGAGGGAGGCAAACCATGAGAGACTCTGGACTCCAGGAAACAAACTGAGGGTTACAGAGGGATGGTGATAGGGAGATGGGGTAACCAGGTGTGGGTATTAAGGAGTGCATGTGTTGTGATGATCACGGAATGTTATATGCAACTAATGAATCATTGAACATTACATCAAAAACTAATGATGTACTATATGCTGGCTAACTGAGCATAGTAATAAAAAAACCCTCCAAACTACGGAAATTTGAGGCATAATAAGTATTTATTCTTTTAAGCTCCTAAATTTAGAGTTGTTTGATTTGTAGCCATAGATACCCAGAACAGTAACTATTGTGAAAAATCCTCCCCCCTCAGCCTTCTTACAATGAAAATGTCTTTAACAGGATAAATATGTGTAAGATGAACAGAGATGCCCAAATCATTAAGATATTATTGGATGCCAGCTCTGAAGAGACACTATTCCCCAAAATGCCCAGAATGCCACTATGATAGTCCACTTAAAGTGGGGTCATATGGACATTGGGTAATAAGTGGGGGGCTGACTTAAGTCCACTTAACAGTGAGTCTGAAATTACCCCTTAGATATTTTCTGAGTTTCTTTTGTATAGAGGTCAGTAATGTATTATTTAAAGTTTGTAAATCAAGTAATCGGTATAAATACATAATGCTATAAAAATGTATTACTTAAAGGTATAAAGAATATAATGATATAACCAAGATCAAAGAGAAGACAGTTACCAAGAAATAGAATGATAGGAATTTCTTCATCATTCATAGTAAGTAACCGTTTATTAGAGAACTCTATTAATCTAGTTATATGTTGTTAGATTAAAATTAAAAGCTAATACTCATGTAGTGCTTACCTGGCTCTACTATAAGTGGTTTAATCTTCACAATGATCCTTTGATGTAGGTATTATTACTTATCCTATTTAATAGATGGAAACTGAGTCAGAAAAAGATTAAATATAACTAGCCCAAAGTCACACAGCAAGGATACAAGTAATTATAATGGTAGCCATTATAAGAAGCCAAAAATAGACAACAAATCTGATTGGCTGTCATGGTTTGCAGAATTACTCTTCCTTTCCTGATAATTTGGAGTTGACATCCCAGGCACACTGCACAGATACTTGTTCATTTCTTATGGGAGGGCATGTTTCTGTGTTATTTCTAGATTTCCCTGTGTTGTGAGTGGAGAATGACTTTGGACTGAGGGGTGGGAGTCCTGATATCCATTTTGGGAGAGAAGATTGAACTAGTAGTTCCTTTGATGTGTGAGTCAAAAAAACAAAGCCATGGTGAAACTGAATGATGTTGAGCTTGTGGCCACACCTTCATTGCTGTTCTGTCTACAGAAGGTTTTTTTTTTCCCTTTCCTCTCAGAGTTTGAAAAAGCTTTATAGTTTCAGTGAAGTAAACTCTTTGGTCCATATCCCTGACAAAAAAATAGTAAAAATATACTCAGGTGCTTAATCCTGGGGTTGATCTTTTAACTGTCTCTCTAATTGAAGTAAGAAGGATATTAATCCTGGGGAACATGTCATGGGTAACAGAACATTCTTGGCTTTGCAGATCACAGGATGAGTTGGTTCCAATTATAGCTTTTTTTTTTTTTTTTTTTTTTCTCCTAATAGCTTTCAGTGTAATGGAAGCCAGGAACCTACCCACTCAATATGCTGTTTCAACACATTCAGTCAGCCAGTAGACTTAATTTCAAGTTCATTTCTGCATGGATCATTTACAGTGTTAATTTGTGAGTTTGCTTGGTGACTTTTTTTTTTGTCTCTTTTGCTTCGCAGTTACTGTCACAAAGTGAGTTAATTAATTTTGTCACTTAATTGTTGCTATACTTCTGTCTCTCTTTTGTTCCTAAAGCAATGTCTGTTTTTTTGTCATTATTTGTCCTTCTCTTTGATTTTTTAAAGATCTTTGTGCATATAGCTGCTTTGGCAAGTCAGAAATCAAACTGACAGCCCATTGGAAAGGCATACGCTGTCACAGGTCTAAAGAGGCACAGAGTGGCAGTTCCCAAGCTCAAGTGCAAGGCTTGCTTCTCAGTCTTCTTTGGCTGGCTAGGTTCTTGGTTGTTGTAGGGTGTGGATACCAGACAGCAGAGGGCCTCAAGTAACAAAAACAAGACTCAGTGAGGTAATTGGGACTAAAAGAATGTTTGTCCATCCCACAGACTTCTCTGCAATAGGCACCCAAATTTAATATATTCTGAGAGAACCTGGGCACAGACACTTTTTGCTTTTTCCTAGTTGATGTCTCAAACTTTTGTCATTATTATTTTATTTTTGCTATAGACTTCTCTGGATTAGTGATCTAAAGAGTGGCATGGAATTCATTTTTTTTTCTCTTGTGTTATAACTTATCATGGCTCATCAAAGCAGGAAACCTAGAAATCCAAACTCAATGAGAGCTGATGAAATGAGAGTACTTCGGGTATCTTATTGGGTATACTATTGGGTATCACAAACACAGCTGCTGATCTTCAGAATGCTGAGGGCAGGTGTGGCATCAACCTGGCAATTAGATGTCTATACAGAAAGGTGGCTGTATAGACTCGTCCTTGCCTTAATCTGGGACCCTTGGCAGCAATCCTTGCCACAGTAAGTTCATTTGATTTAGCAGTCCGATGGTCACGGCCACCAGGAGAGTCTGAGCCCCATCCAAATCCCATGCAGTGAATCTTGTTAAGTCTGTTTCTGTCATGATGAGTCTGTGCACCTTGGCAATGATTAGTTTAGGAGTGGGATATGTGGTATAATTGTGGCCGATTGGTATACTTCTTTTGGAAGGGGCTGGGGAGAAAGATGTTTTGATTTTTAGAAAGGATACGGGACAGTTTGGTTGCTTTTTTGTCTCTGGTTAAATCTGGTTGAGGAGGTGATGCTAGATCTTCTGCATCTGTCCTGTAATTACAAGAGGAGCTAGTTAGAGGACTAGGTAGCATGTTGAAGATAACAGAATAGACAAACAGAAAGAAGCTGATACCTTGAGCATGTCATTTAAGAGTCAAAATAAACCTCTCTATAACCACTCTTCTTCCCAATACCTTGAGACATCAGATTATAAATTTCCCATTTTTCAAAAACTAACTTTTAGTTTTTGGGGTCTTTTTATTTTCTAGTCAAAAATTATACAGTACCATTGTAGATAAATTATTTATTCCATTCTTATAATCAAATCAGAATCCTACATGTGGAATCACTGGTCTGTTTTCTTGCTGTACAACCCATTGGACAGTGGTATGGATATCTTCCAGTCATGGATTCCTTCAATAAATGGCTACTGAGCCTTTACTATGAGCCAAATACTGAAGACACCACAATGAACCAAATCAGTATTGTTCCTCCTTTCATGTAATTTATAATCTAGTGGGAAGCAGAGATGCAATGTGTAGTTGGAGTAAAATACCTGTGGATTCAGTGGTGATTTTACCTGCAGCATCAGCATCTGTCTTTTCAGAATGTGCTTAGTCAGGGTGCTCACAGCACAGCTGGAGGCCATGACAATCTGGTCTCACTGTGGCCAGATTGCTGTGGTTGCTGGACTTTGTAAAAGGGTAGGAGATTGACAACAAAGAGGAGATTGACAACAGGTACTCAGGGCTTTACATTTTCTCCTGGCCATTTTAATAAATTACAGTGCTCTCCCTCATGTTCTGCTTTTGACTTTTGGATTTGTTCATTGGTAGTAAGAAAATTAAATTAGAATATATTAATAAAAACATACAGATGCAGCTTCTAGCAAACAGTATATAAATATAGAGATATTTGCCTCTAATTATTCCTAATTAGCATTTAGGAGAGACTGTGAGCCAGATTTTAAGGAAGTAGTGTCTTTCAATAGTCAAGCTTTTCTTTTGAAATTTTCCCACTCATGGCCTCTTTTCTTCCACTCTACAAATATTTATTGAGTCTTTACTGTGCTCTGGGGATGCAATGAACAAACCAGGGTGCAAACATAAGGGTCTCCATTTCATTCTTGAAGTGCTTTACTATAAGTGAAGACTCCAGGCTTGGGAGACAGGCAGCAGGTCTTGAATTTGGGCTCTGTCACTTATTAGTTATGAGGCCTTGAGTAAGTTGAGAGATCTGTTTGACTTCAGACTCTGTAAACAAAATTGTCAATAATTATAGTACTCGTGACATAAGCATTTATGGGGGTTAAGTGAGATAATGCAGGTAAAGCATTTAGCTAAGTATCTGGCACATGGTATTGCTCAATAAACGGTAAGGACACTCATAGATCAGGCATGTGCCTTAGCAGCTATGACACAAGCTAGTGAGCAGTTAGCCCAGAAGAGCTAGAGGAAGAATGCTGCATGAATTTAGAGGAAGGAATCTCTGGGAAGATGATTGGGAGCCACATAAAGGTGGTGCCATTTGACCTGGGTTTTCTCAGCTTTGACTTAAAATTTGGCTTCTCTTTCTGTTCTGGTTAACCATCAGTTAGAACCACTACTCTCTTTTCAGAGGTAGACTCTGTCTTGATGAGGGTCGGTAGCTTTTCTTTATCCCCGGAAAACAGCACTGACTCCAAGCAGTCAATTCCTTGAAAGCAGGCTTGATCACTGAGAGAGATGGGAATGAGATAGGGCAATCTGTCTCCACTACTAGAAAAGTATCACATAGTCTTCACATAGATAGCTGTGCTGATAGAGATCCAAAACCCTGTGATTTAGAAGAGGCTTGTGACATTGGACAAATATTTTTGTTTCCCAGATGTTAATTCACTGATATTTAAAAAGAGATGGTTGGATTATGCAGTATATAGGGGAGATCATATGGCAGGGGCTAGATGGGATATAGGACAGACATACTAAGCATAGTGCTTTAAACAGATGGGACACTCAAAAGCATCATTTAAATATTTATAATCACAGATCCTATTATTTTTTTTACACAGGTTTGGTATTGCTTCCATAAAAATTACCATAAATGTGGCACCCTTAAACAATACAAATTTTTTCTTATCTTATGTTTTTGTAGGTCAAAGGTCCGACACAGATTTCACCAGAAAAAAGTCACAGTGTTGACAGGCTACTGTGTTCTTTTTTGGGAATGCTAGAGGAGGATCTGTTCTCTGCTTATTTGAGTTATTAGCAGAATTCAGTGCTTTCTGGTTTTAGGAGTGACATCCCCTTTTCCTTTGGGTTTCCAGTTGAGGGCCATTCCCAGTTTCTGGAAGCCACTACACATTATTTGGCTCTTGACTAATTTCTTCCATCTTTACAGCCAGCAGTGTTGGGTCAACGCCTTCTCTTGCTTAGAATCACTTTTCCTATGGTCTGTCTCTTTAACACAGCCTACACAAATCCTCTGCTTTGGAGGGCTGGTAGGACTGGATTGGGCCTACCCAGATAATCCCATATAATCTCCCTACTTCGAGTTCTGTACCCTTAATGACATGCACAATGCCTATTTGCCACATATTCATGGGTTCTGAGCAATTAGGAGTAGATATCTTTGGGGGGCATTATTCTGTCTTCTGTACTTATCTCTTCCCATTAAGGAAAGCATGTTATGAACAAATATTTAATTTTTTTTATCTTGGAGTTCCCATTCTCTACTTGGTTTTCTATCCCCAGCACACCCAATATATCAATGGATCTTTGTTTTCATGCAACAATCTTCATAGTTATTCATGCATGAATAACTTTCCTTCTCTATTTCAATTTTTCCCTCCTCTCTCTTTAAACTATTGATTTTTGCACTTAATAAATCTGTTATTACAGCTATAATTCTCAAATCTGTCATATTTAGCTTTTGTCCCTACTTTTCTATGAATTTTCTCTATTTTTATCAGTGTACAGCTTCTGCGTCCTGGGTTCTTAGAATTGTTATTTTAAGACTTTAGAGAACTGGATTAAGAGAAAGAAGAGAATGCAATAGTTTGAGAAACTTTATGCTTTCTAGCAGTATATTTTCTTATTTTCATTATAATTTTTATTAGATTTTAATTACAAAATTAATGCATACTAATTCTAATAGATGCAATATTAAATGAAAAATAATGCTACTCCTTAACCCTAGATAATCCCACACCTAGTTAATGAAAGTTCACAATTTATGTATTCTTTGTATCTTTCTCTTCCTTTCTCTATGCTCATGTAATGGTATGCAAATACACAAAGCTTTTTCATTTTCATTTTCTATCATGGGTTGAATGGTATCACTCCAAAATTCTTATGTTGAAGTTCTAACCCCCAGTAACTCAGAATGTGACCTTATTTGGAAATAGAGTCATTGCAGATGTAAGTAGTTAAGAGGAGATCACTAGGGTGGTGTCTAATATGACTGATGTCTTTATAAAAAGCAGAAATTTGAGTACAGAGACGTGTACATGGGGAGAATGCTATATGAAGAGGAAGGCAGAGGTTAGGATGATGCTTCTATAAGCCGAGGAATACCAAAGATGACAGCAAACACTGAGAAGCTAGGCAAGAGTCATGGAACAGATTCTCTCACAGCTCTCAGAAGGAATCAAACCTGCCTTTCAGCTTGGTCTTGGACTTCCAGTATCCAGAACTAGGAGACAATAAATTTCTGTTGTTTAAGTCACCAAGTTTGTGGTACTTTGTTACAGCAGCCCTAGTGGACTAATACATCTGCTTCACAAATGTGGGATCATATTGTAAAAATTATCTTATGATATGCTTTTTCTACTTAGCATGTCAAGAACATTTCTTCAGGTAGCATATTTTAGACAAGAGTTTTCTGTGGACAGCATGTGGAAAGTAGCACTGGAGCTGCTCCAGGCCCCTTTCTACTGGTTAGGATTGGGTCTGGGAAATAGTAGAAGTCATATAGTAGCTCCAGTTTCAAAGAATGGACCAACGTGGCTGCTGGCATGGCAGGCAGGAACTCAGAGTAAGCCCCTTAGAGTTCTATGCATGTAATCCCTTCATACACGAGCACAGAATTTGACTTGATGAGGAAAAACAAAACAAAACCCTTTACACAACATGTGCATGTGTTATACCACAACATAAGCACTAGCTGAACTGGTAGGTGCCTACTATATTTTTAAGGAAAAACAAAATCAGACAAATAACCAAACACATGTGAAGACTTCAGTAGCTTTGATATTCTAGGCATTCCCCAGACTTTTGGCCATTTCAAGTAAACCCAGCCTACCATGGTGAGAATGCAATGCACCAAAGAAGGTGTAGTAAATAGTCTCTTCAGCAGAAAGATTTGTGACATGGGGGTACTAAAATCTGATCTAAGTGGCTGAGGCATTTATACTCCTGTATCTGTGGGTATGCAGGGATTATTAGGTGCTCCCGGGAAAATGGTAATATCTGTGTATAGTTTCTACTAACCATAATTTCCATGGTGTCTAAATCATGATCAAATTTTGAATGAACTCTAGGCCACAGCACATAGAACACTGCTCTCAGGGCATTTATATGCATTCTAGGTCCATCCTTCCAGAACTTTTAAGGTTTCATACAACAAGTTACATGCCAGGAATTCTCTACATATTCTTGCCATTCTTGGAGTGATTTATCCATGGAATGAAGCAGCAATGGAAAACTAGGCAGATACAGCTTCCTTTTAAGGTCACTGGTGCAAAGCAGAGTACACTGTGTATGAAGATTGAAATAGGAAGGTTTATTTAGGGAGGAAACATTATGGTTATTTTGCTAGTCTATCAGGTAATATTTTGTTTTGCCCCAAAATGGTAGGGATTTGGTTCAATTGAATTATCAGCAAAAGAAGAGTATATCTAAGTCTATTCTCAATGTGAGTTACATTTTTAAGTTGACTGTTCAATTATTTTGACATCTATGACAACTCTACATCCTTTTCAGCTTTAAGTTTATTTTATCTTTTAGATTTTCCCAATTCTGAGTATAGTTTTAGACCGTAATAATCACTTCCTGAACAGAATGGACCCATTACTGGTCAATATTTTGTTTAAGATATTTAAGGATCTCTTCTAAAGAGTGATATGTATCTCCTGTGATGATGACCACATGACCACATGACCAGAATAAGGTGAAATTAGGTGAATGCATTTGATTAAATCAAGCTATAGGTTCAAAATAAAATAAAAGGTGATAATTTTTTCTCTTTTTTTATTTCTTCAGGTTATTGTGTGTAGGAGCTAATTTATTAAATGCTTTCAGATTGATGCTTATGGCTTCTGAACTATATATAGGTCTAGTTTTCTATAGGGAAAGGGAGAAAGGTAATTGCCTTAAGAGAAGAGTAGTGCCAAGAGGTTAAGGGAACATGGGTGTGTCTATTCCTGAGCCAAACTCTATCTTTTTCTGCTTTAAAGGTTTTCAAATCCTAGGTTTATATTAATTTTTTTTCTTTCATCATCAACCTATAATAATGGAAAAACAGAAGATAAGTAATAATTTTTTCAATAATCCTTATTTTGTTTCCAAAATTATATAACTGAATATTTTTTATTTCTTAGCTCACTTAACCCATGGAGATGTTGTTTCATGAACAGCTTTAAGGAAATTTAAGGAAGGTTTTAGAGTACATACCATTTCAGGGAATCATTTTAACTATTTTGCATGGTGTGTGTAGTTTGAGAGTGGCACATGAACTACAAATTCAGACTTTGGACTTACTAAATATTTGCTGTGATATGGGACAAACCCTAAAAGAAAATTCTTCCTATAACTATAGATAAAGGCACAATGAAAGCTAGTCTATGAGTGTAATTGTGTGAAAGAACTGAAGGACTCCTGTTTTGCCTTAGAAGGTAATGAGAGAACTGGTTGGTATAAATCTGTAGTAAGAAATTTAAGACTGGCACATTATTCAGAAAAAAAAACCCTGCTACATTATTCAACCTTTTGTTTTCCTAGAATATTTTATTCCTTTACCTGATCTATAAATGTGACATGAGAATGGAGTAGGGACAAGTACCAAGGAGGAGAGGTACTTAGATTTCATTATTTCTGAGATTAATGATATTCTCTACTTTTGTTCTATACTAAATACATTACATCTTTTTTTTTAATAATATTTTGGGGAATATAACATCCTAGCAAATAAGAGCTTTCTCTTCCTACATCTATGAGTATTAGTTAATATAGGCTCATGGCTGTAAGAAAGAGCCCTGATGTTTAAATGATTTAATGTACTAGAAGCTCGTCTTTCTTTTGTTTCATAGTCCAGTGTAGATCACTGTAGGGCTTTGCTCCACATGGTCACTTGGGGACACAGGCTCAATGCCGTATGTGGTTATACTATCTTGTTATTCTCTTCTTTCAGTGACACATATGGAAAAGTGAGAGAACATGGAGAAGGCATATCTCTACCTTTAACTACATTGCTTCAGAGGTGATGCATATCACTTCTACTTTTATTTCATTGGCTGAAATTCAGTTCATTGATTCTGTCTAACCACAAGGGTGGCTGGAAAATTTAGTCTAGCGGTGGGGCCAGAAGAGGAAGAGATCTCTGTCCCACAATATGCAATAATTTTCAAATGAATGTGAAGAAATAAAATGGGTTTAATGCTAAAAACAATATAAAATATATTTAATATTTGGATTCTGACAGTGCTTATTGTTGTGAACACCAAGTCTGTTCATACCGTATATTCATTTATTTATTCAACAAATATTTATGGAGTGTCCCTTATGTGCCATTTTGCTAGATACTGGTATACAGTGATGAGCCAGATAACCATAGTCCCTGCATTCAACAAGTTAAGAGTTCAGTGGTAAAGCCATACTAATTAATGATGATATACTAGTGGATGGTTGTCATTCCCTAAGGGCCTGGAATGTTGTTTTTATTCAGAGTTGGGTTTCAGCAAATTCTATCACTTTATACCCTTTGATATATGTTTATAAGTGAAAGTCCTTTTATTCCATTCCTTTTATACTCCTTCCAGGAAGATATAAAAAAATGTTACTATTTTGCAGTTTGGGTCTCTCCTCCCACCAAACTACCTTTATGGTGAATAACTCAAACTGTTGGGGCAGCCTAATAGAGATTCTGCCAGAGATACGGTGAGAATAAAGCCATTTGGGAATGGACAAGTTGGGCTTTCACCTGGGCAGTCTCTCAGAAACCCAGAAACTCATATGGCTGGATGTATCAGGCCAGTTACATACACAAGTTTGGGAGTATCCTAGTGATTGAAGTTATTGGGTGCCTTTTCTTTTTGGAAGAACACAAGTATGAGAAGGCAACCTTATGGAATTAGGTCATAAGGAAAAGATTGCCATTTCTCATATACTTGGGCTCCCTGAAGCTGAGGACATTGAGGGTGATGGTGGGGACACCTGTCATCTTGAGGTCAAAATTAATCCAAGAGTTACAGGTCTCATTTGATGCTACTTGATCTCTCTAGAGGTCTTGGCAGCCTTGTGGGCAAAATTGAAATCTATGGAGATTGCTAGATGATCTTCTCTCCAGGACCAAATGAGAATCTATAGTAATCCTTTAAGATGAAAAATAATCCTAAGGGACTTTTATCTCTCTCTCTCTCTCTCTCTCTCTCTCTCTCTCTCTCTCTCTCTCTCTTTCTCCCTGTACAATTGTAACCACCTTGAAATTTAAAAATCTTGAATATTTCTTGAATATTAAGAAGTCAGTAACCCCAATTTAGCTGATGTTCACAGCTAACACTAAGTTCAAGCAAAATAAACCAACTTTAGGGGGAGAAAAAGGTCTGTGCCCAAATGACCTCAGAATGGTTCTTTTTTTTCCAGAACAGAAGCCAGAAGTGATTGAAACTATTGTTAAACTATTAACATTTCATCATGAGCTTTGTCTTCCCTGACATGGGAAATATCATTTATGAAAAGATTCTAGTCTCTAAGGAATGGAATAGACTGTCTGTGAAGTATTAAAGATGATAAGACTATGTCTGATATTAATTGAAACATTTTTGAACTACATCTCATCTCAAGAGAAATAATTTCTGCCGCTTCTAGAGTTGCAGCTCACTTTTATTACACTTATGGATACATGCACATACACATACACTATATTTATTTAAGTGGTGGAAATGGAAAACTCAGTACCTGGGGTGTTTGAAAGATGTTTCCAGTGAAAAAATTAAATGCCTTAGATATTTCTTAGGTATCTTAGGGAAAATCAATCACATGATAAAGTGTTTCATACTGTAATAATATAATGGTTGTCAACTTGAAACTACTTCTGTCAGAAATTAAATGGTAAAACTTTTCCATTGAAATTTTTCTGTTGCCACAAGAGATTCCCCATTTTCTATTTGTGAAGAGCAGTCTTTTTTGAAATCTAAAGTCAAATTCAGAATAAATCCCTTCTGAGAGTGAACAGACTAAATGTTATTTGGGGTAAATATAGTTGCCATTCTTGTTCAAACATAAAATATTAAAGCGTATGTTTGCCTAGTATTTCTGGGCTCCTGAAGTTGTGAGTTTTACTCAGACAATATAGATCATCATCATCATCAATTGGGCAATAAAAGAGAAAAAAATAGAGGAGGGCAGTGAGAGGTCTTGTTATTTTTTTGTGTTCTTTTTCTTTAGCAAAATTGACTCCTTTTTGGCTTCTTGAATGATTTCTCATTTTTGGAGGGACTCTTTATATTATTTTAAGCTTATTTACAAAATTTTGTTACTGAGACAGCTTTTAAGAAATTGTTATGATTATTCTTATGGATGAGTATTTTTTGTGCCTCTTTAGGAGATAAATTGTAGAGAAAGATTCTCATATATTCTGTGGTGTATGTATATATGTATGTAGTGTGTGTGTGTGTGTATGTGTATGTGTGTGTATGTCTATTTCATGTGTGGGTAATTTTCATGGGCTAAAACCTAGAAGTGAAAAATTTAACTTTTATTTATTGATGTTTAATATCTGTCAGATGAATAACGAAATCTTCTGAATCACCAACTTTTCTATGTAAGTTAAAAGTATCAAAGATTATAGAACTTTTTTTCAAATGTTCCAAAATGCAAGTTTTCTGCTTAGCTAGTTAGTCATCTGTAAATATAGTTGGGAAGGTCATCTATCATAAACCCTGCTGGTAGGCCTGAAAATGAATATGAAAGTTGTCCCTCCATCAGGCACTCTCCTGCCCTCAGATTCAGATAGGATTATTCATTTCCCTCTTGATGGAGGCAGCTCAGTGGGGCCTGGAAATAATGGTGAAGACTTGCTTTTGAGAATTGCACCAACAACTTTAGAAAATTAACTTATGCTCTTGATTTTTTGATCACTTAATCTCTTTTTTTTTGGTCTACTCATAGACCATGGATAATGATAGCTCACTTTTATCAGGAATAAATGAAAATAAAGGTGGTAAAACTATTTTCTTATAAAGTTCTCAAGTGATGCTAGGTATTATTTTTTGTTTTGGCATTTAAAATCACGTTCCACTTGCCCTGTTCTTCAGTTCCTATTTATTCACTCAGCAGAGATATATTGATATAAGTGTCAGATCCTGGGCAGGTACAGGGGTGTGGTAGTGGCTTCTTACTTGGAGCTAATAGTCCAATGGGAAATCTGACTTTAAAAAGATATACTAGCAAGTATGTAATCATGCCTGGTCATAAAAGCTGCAGTAGAAGAGTACTTGATTTTAGGAGAGGGTATAGTGGAGATTTAATTTTGATTGTAGGCCAGGGAATGCCTGCTTGAAGAATTGATAACCCATTTGATATTAGATTATAAGGAAAATCTGGGCAGATAGAGAGCAGGTTAATAGGTCTTCAAGCAGAGGAAATAGCATGTGCTGTTACTGTAGGTAGAAAGAAGTCTTGTGTTTTGAAGGAATTGAGTAATGGCCAGTATGGCTATAGGGTAGTAAGTTAGGGGTAGGGTGGGGCTGAATTGTGGAGGATAAGCCTGGAAGGGTGGTCATGGACTAGACCACAGTAATGTTTTGGGATTTATTATAAATTTGGTTGGTAGGCCATTAAATTGTCTGGAGTCAGTGAGTGGCATGAGCTGATTTAATTAAAGAGTGTAAATCCAAAATAATAAGCCATCTCATCAGCCAGGCCTGTAATACCTTTATCCAATAATTCTTGTAATAATATAGGAGTCATCATCATAAATATTGAAACAATTTATAAAAATACACAGAGAAATGTAAAATTCATTGTGGATCCTATCATTCAGAGAAGATCACTCTTAACATTCAGGCAACCTTTCTTTCCTACCATGTGCACGCGTGTTTATAGGTTTTGTTTAGATAAACTATATTGTTTTTTTTTCCTCCATTGATCTTAATAAACAGTCAACATATTGTGGTCATTTTCCCATACCAACAGTTATGTACATCAATATGCTTGATGGATGCTTAATTTTCCATTCTGGTGAATTATACTAATTGGTTTAATGAATTCCCTATTGATAAGTTTTAACTGTTTCTGTTTTTTTTTTTTCTGCTAACATACTGATGTGGTGTAGGGTAGTCCTTATCATTCTTTATGCATAGATATATTTCATATATGTGATTATCTCATTAAAGTAAATGTTGAAGAGGGAAATCCTGGGTTAGAGAATTTGTACATTTTATGTTTTTGTGTGTATTGCCAATCATCTGGAATTTACAGAGAATCATGTAAAGAAGAAGCAGAATTCAGGGCAGCAATCATCCAAGCAATGGCTAATTTGGAAAGAACATTAGTCTCAAAATGGAAGCCCTAATAACAGAAGTGAAAGCTGAGGTTAGAAAGGCTATTAATGAGATGCAATCTAATTTAAATATGCTAACAGGTAGAGTAAGTGAAGGTGAAGATTGTATCAGTGATTTAGAAGACAGATGGATTAAGAAGGAGGAGCAAGAGAAGTCTTGGAGCAAATAGCTAAAATCCCATGAAAACAGAATAAGGGAAATAAATGATGCCATGAAATGCTCCAATATCAGAATTACTGGAATCCCTGAAGGAGCTGAGAGAGAGAGAAGCCTAGAAGATATAGTTGAACAAATCATGGATGAAAATTTCCCTAATCTGGGGAATGAAACTATGTTCATGTCCTAGAAGCAGAGAGGACACCCCCCAAGATCAATGAGGCCAGAAAAACCTCCAGGCACATAATTGCAAAATTCGTGAATCATAAAACCAAAGAATATGTCTTAAGGGCAGCTAGGGGGAAGTGAACTTCAGACAAATATCTCTGATGAATATGAATGCCAAGATTCTCAACAAGATCCTTGCTAACAGGATCCAACAGTACATTGAAAAGATTATCCACCATGACCAGGTGGGATTTATCCCAGGGATGCAAGGGTGGTTCAACACTCGCAAATCAATCAACGTGATAGAACAAATCAATAAGAGAAGAGAGAAGAACCACATGGTACTCTCAATTGATGCAGAAAAGGCACAGCAAATATCATTCTCAATGGGGAAAAACTGACAGCCTTTCCTCTGAGATCAGGAACAAGACAAAGATGCCCACTCTCATCACTACTGTTCAACATAGTGTTAGAAGTCCTAGCAACAGCAATCAGACAACAGAAAAAAATAAGAGGTATTCAGCTTGGCAAAGAAGAAGTCAAACTCTCTCTCTTTGCAGATAACATGATACTCTATGTGGAAAACCCAAAAGACTCTACCCCCAAACTACTAGAACTCATACAACAATTCCCTAATGTGGCAGGAAACAAAATCAATGCACAAAAATCAGTTGCGTTCTTATACACTAACAGTGAAAATATAGAAAGGGAAATCAGAGAATCGATTCCATTTAGTATAGCATCAAAAACCATAAGATACTTAGGAATAAACCTAACCAAAGATGTCAAGGATCTGTACTCGAGGAACTACAGAACACTCATGAAAGAGATTGAAGAAGACACAAAAAGATGGAAGACCGTTCCATGCTCATGGATCGGAAGAATAAACATTGTTAAAATGTCTATACTTCCTGGAGAAATCTATGCTTTCAATGCCATTCCGATCAAAATTCCACCAAAATTCTTCAAAGCTTTGGAATAAACAATCCTAAAATTTATATGGAACCAGAAAAGACCCCATATCACTAAGGAATTGCTGAAGAAGAAAAACAAAGCTGGGGGCATCTCGTTACCTGACTTCAGGCTTTATTACAAAGCTGTGATTACAAGACAGCATGGTACTGGCACAAAAACAGAAATAGACCAATGGAACAGAGTAGAGAGTCCAGATATGGACCCACAAATCTATGGTCAAATCATCTTCTACAAAGCAGGAAAAAATATCCAGTGGAAAAAAGACAGTCTCTTCAGTAAATGGTGCTGGGAAATTGGACAGCTACGTACAGAAGAATTTAACTAGACCATTCTCTTATACCACACACAAAGACAAACTCGAAATGGATGAAACACCTCAATGTGAGGCAGGAATCCATCAAAATCCTGGAAAAGAACATAGGCAATAACCTCTTTGACATCGGCCACAACAACTTCTTTCAAGACATGTCTCCAAAGGCAAAGGAGACAAAAGCTAAAATGAACTTTTGGGACTTCATCAAAAACAGCTTCTGTACAGCAAAGGAAACAGTCAAAAAAACAAAGAGGCAACCCACAGAATGGGAGAGGATATTTGCAAATGACACTCACTACAGACAAAAGGCTGATATCCAAGATCTATAAAGAACTACTCAAACTCAACATCCAAAAGGAAGATGAACACATCAAAAAATGGGCAGGAGACATGAAGAGGCACTTCTCCATAGAAGACATACAAATGGCTAACAGACACATGAAAAAAATGTTCAGCGTCACTAGCTATCAGGGAAATTCAAATCAAAACCATCTGAGATACCACCTTACACCAGTCAGAATGGCCAAAATTAACAAGTCAGGAAACAAGTGTTGGAAAGGCTGCGGAGAAAGGGGAACCCTCTTACACTGTTGGTGGGAATGAAAGTTGGTGCAGCCGCTTTGGAAAACAGTGTGGAGATTCCTTAAAAAATTAAAAATAGAACTACCCTATTACCCTGCAATTGCACTACTGGGCATTTACCCCAAAGATACAGATGTAGTGAAAAGAAGGGCCATATGTATCCCAATGTTCATTGCAGCCATGGCCACAATCGCCAAACTGTTGAAAGAGCCAAGGTGCCCTTCAACAGATGAATGGATAAAGAAGATGTGGTACATATATACAATGGAATACTACACCTCCATCAGAAAGGGTGAATATCCAACTTTTGTAGCAACATGGACTGGATTGGAAGAGATTATGCTGAGTAAAATAAGACAAGTAGAAAAAGTCAAGTATCACATGGTTTCACTTACCTCTGGTGCATAAGGGGTAATATAGAAGACAGTAGGAGAAGGAAAGTAAATGGGAAGTAGGGTAATTCTGGGAGAGAAACAAAACAAGAGAGACTTTGGACACAGAAAGAAACTGAGGAACTTGGAGGGAGGGGGTGGGGGGATGGGAGAGCTTGGTGGTGGGTACTGCGGGCACCTATTGCATGGAGCACTGGGTGTGGGGCATGGGTAATGAATCTTGGAACACTGAAAAAATAAAATAAATTTAAAGTAAAAAAAAAAAAAGAATCAGAATTTTTTCTCCTAAATCAACAGCCAGTTGTCTTCTTCACTAAAAAAATAGGATGGGCTTTTAAAGCAACACAAACATCAATTTTACAATTTGCCAACCTAAGATTGGTTTTTATCACTCCATTTTATCTGTGTACCTGTCCATTTCTCTTATTGGACTGTAAACTCCTTTTAATAGTAGTAATGTCTGCTGTGGGCCACCCCAAGTTCCTGTCCCAGTTTGCCTACTTATTAGCTGCACAACCAAAGACAATAAGCTGTTACACTGGTTTAATTTGTCTTTAATATATTTTAGCAAGGACAATAAATGTGTGAGTGTAAATTAGCTTTAATTCATGCCTAGTCAACATCTGAAGTATCCTAATCCAGACTATATAACCGAAGGGTGCTTCGTTAGCATTTGAAAGACTCTAATGGGGACTTAACTTTGTTTTTGTTTCTTTTTTAGAAATTTTATTATTTATTTATTTGACAAAGATTGACACAGTGAGAAGAGGGAACACAAGGAAGGGAAGTGGGAGAGGAAGAAGCAGGCTTCCTGCTGATTAGGGAACCTGACGTGGGGCTAGATCCCTGGATCCTAGGAACAAGAACTGAGCCTAAGGTAGATTTTTTTTTTTTTTTTTTTTTTTTTTTTTTTTTTTTTTTTTTTTTTTTATTTTTTTTTTCAGTATTTCAAGATTCATTGCCCATTCCCCACACCCAGTGCTCCATGCAATAAGTGCCCTCAGTACCCACCACCAGGCTCTCCCATCCCCCCACCCCCTCCCTCCAAGTCCCGCAGTTTGTTTCTGTGTCCAAAGTCTCTCTTGTTTCATTTCTCTCCCTGAATTACCCTACTTCCCATTTACTTTCCTTCTCCTACTGTCTTCTGTATTACCCCTAAGGTAGATTCTTAAGGATTTCACTTTCTGAAGGCTGTGAGTACAAACCATCAGCTGCTGCTACCTCAATCTTTATTTGAGGGTTTTCAATGACAATAAGAACTGCTAGAAATTATATTTCATTGGTGAAATGTGTAGTGTACCAGATGTACAATTTCTTTATACTATACTATACACACTTGCTTTCTTGGTACTATATAGTAACCTGGAATGAAATCATGGAGGAGAAGTCACCATCTTCTGGATATTTACTAGGGAAAATTTGCTAGTGGTGCAGGCCAGTTCTTACTAGGAATGCCTTGTAGGTCACTTTTTTCACTCTTTTCATAAAAATGTTCAGCCAGGGGACTTCTAGTGGCTTATAACCACTGGGGGCCCCTTTGGGTAGCCTCTAGGCTGCACTGAAGTTAGTCACAAAACTTTCCCCATGCCCCACCCTCCTCAAAATACTAAACCCACACCAAAAATAATAGCAGGTAGTGAAAATATTAGTACGATTTTTCATGGGAGATGTGGAGAATGCCAAATCACAAAGCTTAAAAAAACTTACTTTACACCTCTGTGTTCCTTCTCCCCAGACTCATCCTATCATCCCCTCAGGTTTTCCAGTTACTGTTTCTTTTCTTATAATTTCTCCACTTTTATAAGGCTTTTAAAGTCCCATTTATTTATAGTCCACACCCTTGTAGCACAACAAAATTGCCACTATAGAGCTTTACTTGTTATAAAGGGGGAGGTTGGATCCATTCCATTTATAAACTCTGAGGATGGTGCATTCCCCACCCAGGGCATGTTTTCCTTAGAATTCTGCTTTGTGGCTGTGTGGCCCAGCGTGCTCACTTATGTTGCCTCCTCTCATCTCTGAGCAACTAAAGCCTTGTAAGCAGTATTGAAACAGACTAAGGCTTTTTACCCCTGTGCTGGATGGGTGAGTCCCAGGGAGAGGAAGTATTTCCCAGAGCATACTTGAGTCTGCATTTCATTTCCTTTAGAGTGGTGTCAGCAAACAATACCAAGTGAAAAAGACATTTTGGATCATATTTACAGGGCCCTTGGATGCACTTACTGTTTTAGAGGTCTGAGCTTAGCTATTGTTAAAGTCTTTTGATTAGCACACAGAGGCCATGCTCTGTTAGGCCTGCCCTAGTGCTGGTCTATAAAGAGCTGACTGGGAGCTCAGAATGCTCCTCTGTGACTTCTGCAGTATGATTTAACACTTCAGCTACCACGCTTCCCATGCCCACTGTTCACACAGTGTTCAGAGCTTCTCATACAGTGCATTATTATTTGCATTTTAATTATGATCACTATCTTTTTTGACCACTTAGGTTATTTTTGATTCTCTTAATCCTGCAGGGTGGATAGTACATAACATGGAGAGGCAGCATTGTCTAGTGGTAAGCATATAACTGTTTCGGCCATTAGCCAACTCTGTACCTTTTGGTAATTACAAACCCCTTCTAGTGCTTAGTTGTCTCACTTGCAAAAGGAGTACAATAACAATACTTATGGGATGTTTGTGAAATGCAGATGAGAGAATATATATGAACATCTGGCAAGTAATTTAATAAATATTAGTTAGCCTTCTCATTGTCCAAGATTATAGAATTTGAAAGCAGAGCACCTGGGATTCAAAACTTGACCTAACTTTATTTTTTTTTTAAGTTTTATTTATTTGACAGAGAGAAACACAGCGAGAGAGGAAACACAGCAGGGGGAGTGAGAGAGGGAGAAGGAGGCTTCCCGCCGAGCAGGGAGCCCAGTGTGGAACTCAGTCCCGGGTCTCCGGGATCATGACCCGAGCCGAAGGCAGTCGCTTAACCAACTGAGCCACCCAGGTGCCCCTTGACCTAACTTTAAAGTTTATGAATGATTATGTTTAAAAACAGAGATAACAGGTAATTAGAGCTCACATTTAAATATTGAGTTCTAAAAATACTTGTTGGGTACTGTTCTAAGCACTTATACATATTAACTGCCTTCCCCCCCCCCCCCATGTACAAGTCATCCATTATTGGGTGTTAATTTTCAATTAAGATAGGAAAGGATTCAAGAGTGCCAGGGAAAGGTCTTGGTCAGAAACACAGAATGTGCCTCCACAGTGGGCCCACTTTAGTTGTACTCATGTAGCTCCTCAGGTTTGAGTTCCTTGTAACTATGACAGTAACTGCTAGCACCATAGAAATCCCAGCAATGTCCCCTTTCTTCACATTGACATAATTATTATAATACAGATAGTAACTTCTTTGAAACAGTTCAACAGTGCTTTTAGGGGTGAAATTCTGCACCAGTATCCATCTTGGCAGCACTCCTAGTTTGACATCCTGGAGCTTCTTCTCCTTCCCTGGTATGGATGATGCTATCCTGGAGCCCTGGGTGTCCCATATTAACTTCTTTTATAATCATGTCAACCCTACCTATGATATTATTACCATTATTCACATTTTAGGATAGAGAAACTGAGGGCCAGAGAGGTGAAGATGCCTGGTAATAATAGTGACCCTACCGTCTGCAGGTTCTTAGCCTCTATGAAGTACTACCAGTTACTGTGTACCCCTTCTCTGAAAGTTCTTCCTATTCTGTTCCCTGACACTTTATTTTTCAGAAGTTTCTCCTAAGTATTTATGGCTTCAATCAGTGTAGTAAAAGTTCCAGTTTGAGAGTCTAAGCCAAATAAACAAAGCTGGTGGAGAGGGTGTGCCAGGATCCCCTTGGCAAACGGAAAGAATGCATCCTCCCGTTGAAAGGAATGGTGGGGAATTCATGGAACATATGTTTGCTCCAGAGCTGATGACCATCATGGAAGGACAATTTTGAGTACAGTTATGGGTCAGGTAACTAGATTACTCTCTGACTTAGCTTCAGATCTAATGCCTAACTGGGAAGTAGGAGCCATAAAAAACAATATTAATTCTCATTTATTATAGCTCCATATGAATTAATTATGACAGTTATTTTAAGTAGGTATTATGTTTATACCCGCTTTTCAGATAAGAAATCTGAAGCACAACCCTATGACCCTGCAATTGCACTACTGGGCATTTACCCCAAAGATACGGAAGTAGTGAAAAGAAGGGCCACATGCACCCCAATGTTCATCGCAGCAATGGCCACAATCGCCAAACTGTGGAAAGAGCCAAGGTGCCCATCAACAGATGAATGGATAAAGAAGATGTGGTACATATATACAATGGAGTACTATGCCTCC